>JABBOT010000080.1:10956077-11399758 GCA_016165875.1 Acanthopleura granulata | reverse complement strand
TCAGAGATCTTCTCTTCACAAAGAAAACACAGATGAAAATACCACCAAACCAAAAGGGTCTGGCAGAACCAGTCACAAAGGGTACACTTATACAGCATTATCAACAAAAAAAAAGTGTGTACATGTTTGTCACGTATTCCCACTTGAATGAGGTAAGGCCTTAACAAAATATGTTGACATCTGTCACCTGACTGATGAAAGTCAGCATTGGGCAGATCACTGCACTGGTGTGACTTTTCACTGGGTAGATCACCAGACTGTTGTGAGTAATCAAGCTCACGTTTTTGTTTTTGACCTGGAGTGTGATTTGCACACTTAGATTCACACTCCCCAGGTTCCTTATTTTAACCATATGTTATTAGCACATCAAGTGAGTCATCCCTGGGAAGGTTCACCACACTGTTGTGAGTCATCACCACACTGTTGTGAGTCATCACTAAGTAGATCACCACTGTTGTGAGTCATCACTGGGCAGATCCTCAGGCTGTTGTATGTCATCACTGGGCAGATCTCTAGAGTGATGTGAGTCATCACTTAGCAGATCACCACTCTTGTGAGTCATCACTGGGCAGATCTCCTGATTGTTGTGAGTCATCACCGGGCCGATGACTGCTGTAGGTTATCTTGGTGCTGATAGGTGTCATCCATACTCAGAAATATTCTGTTTCAGATCAGATTAGATCTCTTCTGTCAACCATCACTGAAAAGATCAGCTGTCTGAGCTGCAGACTGTCCATCATCAGAGCTCCTCCCATCTCATGCCGACTGTCCTGCATCACAGCTCCTCCCATATGGTTCAGGCTGTCCATCAGAGCTCCTTCCATCTGGGGCACACTGATCATCATCAGAGCTCCTCCCTTGTGCAGACTGCCCATCATTAGTGCTTCTCTCGTCTGGTATAGGCTGTCCATCATCAGAGCTCCTCCCATTTGGTGCACATGTTCCATCATCAGAGCTCCTCCCTTGTGCAGACTGCCCATCATTAGTGCTTCTCTCGTCTGGTATAGGCTGTCCATCATAAGAGCTCCTCCCATTTGGTGCACATGTTCCATCATCAGAGCTCCTCCCTTGTGCAGACTGCCCATCATTAGTGCTTCTCTCGTCTGGTATAGGCTGTCCATCATCAGAGCTGCTCCCATCTATTGCAGATTGTCCATCATCAGAACTCCTCCCATCATCAGTACTCCTCCCATCTACAGTAGATGACTGGGGTTTCAGAATGTACCCACTCCTCTTCGGTACTCCTTCTGATAAGGCTACTCTCCAATCCCCACTCTCTGAGAACTGCAGGAGAATCTCAAAAACTGAAACATCAAAACAGAACATTATAGTTATCATAATACTCAAACCTGCTCAAACCTGATCAAACATGTCACACGAGACTGCTAACATGAGGCATACATTTGATCAGTCCTGTGCAGAGGATGATCAATAATATTTCTGCAAACTGTGAACAAAATACATGGTAATAAAACTTTGATGTTTTCGAGACAGTTTAGGCCATTTAGGACTGGGGTTTCAAAACAAGGGCCACATTCACAAAACTTTGTAAAGCTTATTTCCAAACTTTTCTCATAACCCAAGTTGCCTTTTCACATCACAAACCACACAAAGTCTTTTATGAAAAAAGTTACTAGAAATATGACTTACCAAGTTTTTCCGTAAAAGTGGCCTCTGAGTCATAACTAATCCTGCTCATGACAATAAATGTGTGTTTGACTTCAGCCCAAGAAAACAACATTCCATGTCAAAGTCCCAAAGAACCAGTTACATTAATAAAATTAGTGTCACCATCCCTTAAACCTTCTATATCACTGCAATGGGATGACAATTCCTTCCACTTTGAGACTTTAAGCTTTGGCAATTGGTCTTTGTGGAATTTATGCCTGTTCGTTTATTTGTCTAGGCTTTAACGTAGCTTTCAACATTACATTACCTTGGTTGAGGGTGAGCACTGTGCTATAGCGTACAAGCCCTGGCTGCTTGTCCATGTACTCCACTATGGGTAACCTCTTACAGGACACACCGGAACGTTCACACTTTGACCAAGTCACATTCTGCGAGAAAACACAAAGAACACATGGGAGACTTTAACCTGGATTTTTGACACCAGACAGTCGGCATAAGCCAGCCTACCAGCCAACCAGTCAACCAACCAACCAGCCAGACTTTACCAATTTATGAGACGGATTTTGCTCTACAATCCCACCAAACCGAGGGCTTAGCACATGTCTGGAAAATATATTTGACATTCTTCAAATTTACTTTAACATCAATAGAATGCACTCATTGTATAAACTTACTGTATCAATGGAAAATGGAAAAGAATTTGATCATATGAGTCACATACTTGTATGTTTATTCATTTATTTGATTGTTGTTTTAGGAATATTTCATACAACAGCAGCCAGCATTATGGTGAGAGAAAACCAGGCAGAGTCAGGAGGAAACCCACGACCAGGTTGTGAGTGACATGTAAGCCAAAACAGTGACAACACAAACGCTAGCCTGACCACCCAGAATAATGGGCTTGTTGGGATATATCTTACATGTACCCATAAAGCAGGTTCATCAGGAAAGAAACAAACACACCTTTTTAATGCTCTCGTCCACAAAGCCACCAATAATATACACCTTGGACTTGTCCAGGCCTTTTAAGGGGTCTGGGGCATCTGGAGATAAATATACCACTTCCTCAGCTTTAAACACCTCAGTCACGGGTCTTTCCATCATGTCTACCTGCAATGTGACAAAATACTGGATGGATAAATACATCACAACTGAGCTGTAAACACCTCAGTCACAGGACTTTCCATCATGTCTACCTGCAATGTGACAAAATAGTGGATGGATAAATACACCACCACCTAAGCTGTAAACACCTCAGTCACAGGACTTTCCATCATGTCTACCTGCAATTTGAAAAAACAGTGGAAGGATAAATACACCACCACCTGAGCTGTAAACACCTCAGTCACAGGACTTTCCATCATGTCTACCTGCAATTTGAAAAAACAGTGGAAGGATAACTACACCACCACCTGAGCTGTAAACATCTGTCACATTACTTTCCATCACGTCTAGCTGCAATGTGAAAAAACAGTGGATGGATAAATACATCACAACTGAGCTGTAAACACCTCAGTCAGGGGACTTTCCATCATGTCTACCTGCAATTTGAAAAAACAGTGGAAGGATAAATACACCACCACCTGAGCTGTAAACACCTCAGTCACAGGACTTTCCATCATGTCTACCTGCAATTTGAAAAAACAGTGGAAGGATAACTACACCACCACCTGAGCTGTAAACATCTGTCACATTACTTTCCATCACGTCTAGCTGCAATGTGGAAAAACAGTGGATGGATAAATACACCACAACTGAGCTGTAAACACCGCAATCACAGGACTTTCCATCATGTTTAGCTGCACTGTGAAGAAATAGTGCAAGGATAACTACACCACCACCTGAGCTGTAAACACCTCAGTCAGGGGACTTTCCATCATGTGTACCTGCAATGTGAAAAAACATTCAAGAAGGACAAAATTATTTATGATAATTATTTATTTGTTATTTATCTGATTGGTGTTTAATGCCATACTCAATAATATTTCGCTTATACGACGGCAGTAAGCAGTATGGAGGCAGGAAACAAGGCGATGCCCAGGGGAAACCCGTCACCATCCGCAAGTTGCTGGCAGACCTTCCGACGTACGGCCAGAGAGCAGACAAAATATGGCAGACAGATACTACTTCAGGGCCGAAAATATATTTCCATGACTTCTCAATTTTCAGGCAAGTAACTTCTGTTAGAACAGATTAACATGTTTAGAAATCGCAGATTTTTCAGGAACACAAGGCTCTGCCACACAAGCCTACCTGGTAGTTTTCAAAGCCCTGGTTCTTCCTCACACACTCCTGGTACAATAGACCTTTCTTGTTGATTCCCAGGAAGAAGATGTGGAATGGGCAAGTGGACTGTCTGTTAGCTCCATACAGTCTGCACAACTGCTGGGCCACCTTACTCTTCTCCTGGTTGGATAGAGGAGTATTAAAGCAGGTGTAAACTACAGATGTACAAATCATTCTTGTTATAAGGGATCACCCAAGTATATCCTGCATTTTTACTTCACATTTCCGGATTGGAATTCTCGAACACAAACATGAACGGTGTAGCCTTCATTCACATCAGTGTCAAAGAAAATGAACAAAAGCCAGTAATTTGAATTGTGAGCAGTTAGCAAGTTGCTCACTCTAGTTATGTATTCATGCACTAGTAAAATGCTTCAATATATCGCCTTTATTGAGTTTTTCTTTCACCTTTCTCACAGCGCCAGCGTTACTTTAAATTAGCCATTAAATGATTGCAAAAACGATAGGTGTAGACCTGATTCAGGTCTTCAGTTTGTTTTTTGGATACATGGAAACGCTCCCTTTAAGCTCCCAGATGGCTGTTAACAATGAGGTAGGCTGTTTGTCAAGTACAAATGTACCTAGCCAGGATGTTGACATGTTCTCCGGGCTCTCACTAATTTCTTGCTGGAATCATTTATTTATTTCTATGACTTGTGTTTAGCACTGTACTCAAGAATGTATCACTTTTACGACAGCGGTCAGCGTTATGGTGGGGGGAAACTGGGCAGTGCCCCGGGAGAAACCCAAGACAATCCACAGATGATGGCAGACCTTCCCAAGTGTGGCCAGAGAGCAAGTCAGCCCAGGCTGGATTTGAACTCACCCTGACTGCATTGGTGAGAGGCACCTGGGTCATTATGCTGCAGCACACTAACCCCCTCGGCCACGGAGGCGCCCTCCAGACAAAAAGCTGACAACCATGATATATGTGAAATATTCTTGAGAACAAGGGCCGAATAGTTCAAACCTGTATTAGTACTTATGCACAGTATTAACTTTAGCTCTGTCTGAAGTCCCATTAGTTTTATGTAAGGAAGTGAGTCTCACTTATATTATACTTATTATACACAGCTAGTCCAAGGAATAACACCAGTGAAATAAATGAAAGATTTCTGTTTGTACCTTACTCAAATCATTGGTTTCAGATCTTTTATATCTCAGATTTATGGAGATGACTTAACAGTGGGTGGACTGACTTTGTCCGTCATGTGATTCTCCACGCTGAGGTCCACTCCAATCCGTTGACCATTAACCATAGCTGACCGACAGCGAGCATCCCGCTCCAACTTCTGCTGCCTCTTGCTAAGTCTACCTAGCAACCAACAAACAGCACAATCTGTAATATTTCTGGGCTTGTATTGTTACTAGTATAGATAATCCTGATACCCAAACTGTATCGTACTGAGTAATATATCAAATAACATTTCATAATGCTTATGAAAGAATTCGCTACTCCAGTCAATGTCAAATCTCTGTTTTTTAAATAAGACAGACTAATCTCCCACATGATTTCCCTTGGCTTGATATATTTGTCACAGTTTTGTCAAAGTGTACAGTTACAGTGTATCTGTCAGGGGAGATAACTGAACATGAAGTAATAATTCTGCTCTAGGGGTATAATGGTGAAGTATAATTTCTCATTATAACATCATTACATCTTTGAACATTTCAAAGTTTTCAGCATACATTTCATATTTTTATTTATTTATATGATCAGTGTTTTATATCATACTCAAGATTGTTTCACTTATGCGATGACGGGCAGCATTATGGTGGGAGGAAACCGAGCAGAGCCTGGGGCAAACCCACCAACAACCTCCGGCTGCTGGCAGACCTTCCCACGTTCCGCTGGGGAGGAAAGCCAGCAATTCTTATTTTTACTATGGTTAGTTAGTTTAGCATAACATACATACATCTGTCTTGCATAGTTTCTATAAATGCATCACTAAGTCTGCCAGCAACCTGTAGATGGTCATGGGTTTCCCCCGGGCTCTGACCGGTTTCCTCTCGCCACAATGTTGGCCGCTGTCCTATAAGCGAAATATTCTTCAGTGCAGCGTAAAACACCAATCAAATAAATAAATAAATATACTGCGGCTAAGCCACTTCATTATACAAGCCTGGATATGCTCATTCTGAACACCGAATTGTTCTTACTTCGTGGTAAATATTCTCTTACATTTGTTTTGTGTCAGTCCACCAGGTTCATCACTGTTAGCCTTACCGTCATGTGCTTGCTCATTACGGTCATCAGTCAGTCTCTGTCGCTTCTTTCTGTCTTGTTTCTTCTCCTTCCTCACAGCTTTCTTCCACCTGTTGTTCTCTTCTCTTAGTCGTCTTTTCCTCTCAGACCTCTGCTTATAAAAAGTACATCTTAAATTACTTGTGTTCACTCATTTCCATGGTGATCAAAATCACTGCACGCCAATACATGTCATTCCCATCCATGGGTGTCTATGGCCAACGGATCAATTCCAGCCTTGGGCAGGGAATTTCCAGATTCCACTGGTTTCATTTCTTTGTGGGATTAGTAGCAATAAATGCTTGACAGAACTGAAGAGATATTTGCTGATACATTCTTACATTTGAAAAAGGCCACTTCATCAATCATAGGTTGTAACTTACACATCAAAAACTGCAACAATAATCACGCATGTATATATATATAAAATAAAAAAAGTACTCACAAACAAACAAACAAAAAAAACCATTGACCCAGCATCAGCTGGTGATCAGCTTCATCTATCAAGAAAAGATACTTACACACAGTCTTTCTTTTCCTGATTCCGAATTCAACTGTTCAGGCATGTCAAGTGATGTATTGCTGCAAAAACAGATAATGTAGTTACAACTGTTTATGTCAACAATATACTGGATCTGATTAGAAACAATAATATATCTAATCCCAGCAAATGTATCCAAGAGTTGATGGTGGTATTTTTTGTGATTGTTGTTTGGTTTTCAAAAATTTTTCAAAATGACTCAGAAGCTAATGGGTGGAGCAAACTACCGTTCCTGGATAAACCAATAAACCACTGACCTTAGGTAAGTTACTGGCAATCTTTTTTTCTGCCCAGCAGTTTTTCTAGCCAATTTCTTTACAGAAATGCAATTTGAACAAATCTGGACAAATATTTTTCCTCATCAATGTATGTAAAATGTCTCTAAAACTTATTTATTTTATCAAAACTCATTACAAAATTTGTCTAAAACTCAATTTTTTCCATACTTCTCCTAGTGGTTACCACTACGAGAAAGTGGCTAGAGAAACCAGTACTGATGTACAGATATATGTATGCACATAAGTGGTCTTAATGAATGTTAGACTGTACACGCGGCCACGCACGATTCAACGACAGCTTACTGTCACCCAAGGCCTCCACAAGCAGTGAAGCTCATTGCCCAAGGCTGGCTTTTAACTCTCAGCACCTCTTACATGGCCTAGGTTTCCAAATGTGATTTAAAACAACTGCAGGAGAAAGTTCATATGTAGGGCAAGTTTACATGTATAGATGTATATGTTTTTTGTTTGTTTGTTGTTGTTATTGTTTTTCTTTATTTGTTTGGTGTGTGTGTTTTCTTTTTTCACTTGAAATATTTCTTTTCAGATTTTTTATTTGACCGGTTTATTGTAATACACTTACCTAGCTTCTTCCATGTTTACTTCCAACTTGGCTTACAACACCTCAAAACTTCACGGTATAAGAGAAAAATAATTAGTTCACTCTGGGGTGCACGACCGGTATGTCATATTCTACCCCAACGTCACCACATTACATGTTGTTGTTGTTGCTACAGATGGCCTTACTATCCGTGCCCGCATGTTCGATCTTTGTGAAGTCTGGATAAACCAAGTCACTGACATCCACTGCATCACACCTAAGTCTTTATCGAAAACATAACTAAACAATCCCTAAAATCATTTCGTGTCAGTGACTGTTGCCCAGAGCAACACATCATTAGCTTCGGAAATCCCGTGCCGAACCCATCGCCAGCTGATTGTAGTTTCCCGATAGAGTTATCTCCCATGTCAGCAGCAACAGAAACCGCATCCACGTAGACAGACCTAAAGTAATATGGAAAGTATATGCTATTGTTGAAAACGTTTCGAACATAAAAATTTCACAGATATTCTTTAATTGTTTTTTTAGTACAATTATTCTTTAACTGGTACAACACAAGAAGAATTTTGTAAATTTTAAGACTGACAGCAGACGCGACGGAATTACATTTTCACTTGTGACGGAATTTCTGCTGCAAGTAATTCTCTTTCCGTAATGCAAGCATATGTATTTTCAACTTTTTAATAGCGATATCAATCAATTTCAAAAAGTTTACTCAAAGCCAACAGTTCTTTAAAACTAAGAAAACCAACTTACAATTGGTTAACGCCCTTACTTTTCATAATATCTGGCATCAGCTATACATTTATGAAATCCACTTAATCTGTCACTATGTTTAATCAAGCATTTATACACCATAAGAAAATAAAATGCATTGAACCAATTGTCTTATAATCTGCCATCGATGATTCTGCGTGTCGTTTTCACTTTCTTGGTGCGTCGCCTACCCTGATGGTATGACATAAACAACATCATGTTCAGCTGTTTTATCTTTAGGGTTAATGGTGTAGGTAGGATATTTTTTCTGTTGAAATTAAAATTTCTGTTGTTAACCTAATTGCTTGTGAGTAGACTACAAAATGCAATCCTCTTGATTTCGTATGTAGATGGTAAAATGCATAGTCATAGTCATTATTTTACCAAACCAAGGTTTGACTCACGCTGCCCCAATCGCACCTTGAAATCGCACTGTTGCTAGCCAGGCAGAGCTATAGACCAGTCCAGATCAGTCCCAGAACGGCGGCGTGCAATCAGTCGATTACGTTTTTGTTATAAATAAATGCTTGTTCTTGTATTTTGTCTTATTGTGTATTTTTATACATATGTCAAACTTTTGAAACTGAATTATCTCTTGACTTTGTCGTTCTCTCCATTCCCCTGAAACCCGCATTATGAAACTACTTATGTATATATTCAGTCGTATAAAGGTGTCCTAGCACTCTGCATGCATTGGAATGTACAAGTATATGAAATAATCAAGACAGAACCTTTCATTGTGTGGAGTTGGCCTGTATAACTTAACTGTGTGTCGATTTCTCTTTCACAACTGCCGTCTTTCCTCTGGCTGGGGTCATGCAGATTCAGCCAAGCTTTGGATTTTGTCTCCGGTGCGTTTCCTAATATCGTTAATCAGCCAATCATTCGGGAAGTCGATTGAATTCGATTTATTGAATGGAATTCCATAATATTACAATGGGTGTGAAGGAATTACATGCACGTGAAATTCCGGCACATCTGAAAATGTAAATCCGCCACGCGAATTTACCCGTGCATATGTATCTTTCTTTTCAAAGTTGCGTTTTTTGTGCACATTTTGACTTTCTCGCAGAAGAGTCACGGGAAAAAAATCTGACGGAAATCCAAACATTTTGATGCAGAAAAACATTTGTCAACATTTGGTGACGGAATTACAGTGATGTAAAAAAAATTGTAGTGTTGGAATATAATTAAGATTTTTTTATTCTTAATATTCTATAAAAGACTTTTTCATTTTCTAATTTCTGCAAGATTTTAGCTTTAGTTTGATATACAACATGTCAGTGTATGCGCAACAAACCTTAACCTTTGAGATTAAGAGCTTCTCGCAAGACATCAACCATTTTAACACTGAGAAATTGACTGGAATGTAACTTTTTGGTCGCGTTTCACGCGTTCAGTCACCTCATCACAAACCAAAATCAAAATACATAATCAAAAAGTTGGCTTTTCAACCTAAAAATGGTATATAATACATACATATTCGTAACAGATACAAAATTGGGACATAGGTAACAAATTTCGTGGAATTCATGGCAAGCGTTTACGATGGGAAAGCTCTCTGTTTGGCTGTGATTAAGTAGGCTATATGATCTGTGTCGCCGGATGGTGGCCGGATGGTCGACGGATGGTCGACGGATGATGGTCAAATTGGTAAATCATCACGCTGCTGGAATACTATATTTTACTTCTTTACCAATCCACAGTAAGATGCATCGCCAGCCCTCTGGTGGCAGTCATGCCAGTTTACAGTACTATACTGTTTCGGTACAAGTAGGGGCAACTATGATGCGCGCAACTTCACAATTTATACCAGTATTGTCATTTTACCATTCCAAACAATTTACGCATGAGTTCATTTAAATCCAGAACGTATTTCTTTTGATGTTCTAAAATTACTCTGTAGAGCTACACAAAACACTCGACTGTCACCAATTGTCCATTCACCGCAACATACATTATACAAAGCATGGATACCCGTCTCCAACTTCGTCTGTCCTGGCAGCTGCACCGTCATCAACCCAGTACCGGTATCCATAGTGTTAACATAGCCCGACACTTCCTCGGGTTAATGGCGCGGCTTAGTTCCGAGAGGCGACCAACTGTGACATCATTAGCGGTGTCGACGACACAAACGAATAAGCTGTGAACCCCGTTCTGAACTGAAGATAGTTTAGCGTTGGACCTGATGGATTTGCATATGCATGGCTCTCCGGCCGTATGCATACATAGGAAGGCCTGTCAGCAAAGGTTGCTGACGGTCTTGGGTTACCCCCGGACTAGTTTCCTACTATCATGATGGTGGTAGCCGTAGTATAAGTGAAATATTGTTGAATACAACGTAAAACACCAATCAAATAAAGAAATACATAAATTTACACATGCTCGGTCCACATGGTGGATAGTGGCAACCGTGGTATTCCATACATTTTCTACAGATGATCGGGTGTCTTACTGTTTTGACAGTGGCCATTAGTGCACACAAGACTTTGCAAACTGAACTCGATCGCTCTCACATTGTCCCAGTGTAATACTCATGTTATACTGACACTTGGTACACTTACTGGTTAGTGTCTTTACACTGAAAACCCAGTCAGTTTACTTGGGTTACAGATGACAAACTGCAGCCAATACACATACATGTATCTTGCTAATAAATCTATCTTTGACGGTAATTTATGAAAAGGCTCTACGGGTTTGGCATACGCCAAATACTTAAATTCCTTTCCAATTTATAAACAATATGAAAGTTCATTCCAAGAAAAAAAACTTCCTTCACTGAGTGAGTAAAACCACGTCTACAAGGTAAGTACGGTTTTAGTGCCCGTGTCTCTTGTGCGACACCAGACTGACCAAATGCTGCAGTAGACGGTGAAACTGAACATCTCTTGACTTCGCTGTTCATCTTTCCCTATTCCTCGAACCGGCATGATGAAAGGGGAATTCAGTCCTCTAGGTATCACAGCATGGTCCCTTACATCGCCATTGTGATCATTATTTTACAGTGAAAACACATGATGGCTTGTTGCCAAAAAATCATTTGTTTTTTTCATATACGTAAACAGAGATGATGATATGTCGCGCCATTAGTCGTGCGGTTAACACGGGGATCATGCAGTTTATTACAACTCCTCGGGCGTATATTGTCTAGTATACCTGTACATTTTTTATAGCATCAGTGACAGTCCCTGTTTACTAGACGAAGGGAGCAGGGTGCTTGGGGTAACTAGGCTATACACATACTGCCCCTCACCTAGTACCTACATGACAAGTCTTAAAATTCAGAATTAGCGAACGTTGGATTCGAGTCTTGGACCTCATGTGTTATTATAGATTGTATTAACTATAACATGTCGAGTTTCCGTGGTCTGCTTTTTATGCATGTCTCAAGACGAAAATAATTCATGTAAGCGTTCCCGGACTTAGGGCCTATCAAGAATGTTAGTATTTAAGGGTCTGCATGGGAGGCAAGATCGCACACCCGGATAATTTATTGAGAGGTGATTGGATATTGATCTATTTCTGAGTGAAAACAAATCCAGGTTAAATTAAGCACCACCGTCCTCGGCCACGCGGAACCATGCAAGACTTCGCCACTTCATTCTCAACTGAGGAATAAGCAATGGAGCGGTCGCTTCGCATGTGAGGAATAAGCAAAAGACTTCACAAGCGAGGAACAAACAATAGACTGCATGCTTATCAGATAAGAAATATGCAAAAGGCTGCACGTTTAACAGGTGAGGAACAAACAATATACTGCCCGCTCCTAGGGTGAGAAATGTGCAATAGGTGGCAGGTTTAGCAGGTGAGGAACAAGCAACATACTGCCCGCTTTTAGGGTGAGAAATGTGCAATAGGCTGGACATTTAGCAAGTGAGACAAGCAATTGACTGCTGGCGACGAAGAATCATGCAAGACGCAGCCATTCCATTCTCAACTGACGGATAAGCAATGGACTGCACGCTTTACATGTGAGGCATAAGCAACAGACGAAATGCTTCGCAGGTTAGGAACAAGCAAAAAACTGCACGCTTCTCTGGTGAGAAATAAGCAAAAGACTGCACACTTCACAAGCCATGGACAAAAGCAATAGACTGCACACGTAAGCGAGGAACAAGCAATAGACTGTGCGCTTCACGAACGAGGAACAAGCAATAGACTGCACGTTTCTCAGGTGAGTAATGAGCAACAGATGGGGAATAAGGGGTTGACTGCTGTTGCCTGCGTGGTGCACATAACGTGACCCACAACTGAAGTATAGGCCTTATGAAGCCGCGCAGCATACAATCGTTTATGGCATCATTCCAACTCAGTTGCACTGCGTGACGCCTTATCTTCGTTTAAACATTAAATGTTTGTAGTTGTAACTTAAAGCTGAACATTTCTACCTATTAATTCGCATATCGTTCCATAAATTAACCAGCAAACAATCCACTGTGTGGATTAACCAGCAAACAATCCATTCAGGCCTGTGTGGCTAGGGTAATCTAAGAAGATAATCCACACAATACTATGGTGATTATAAGCTTTCGCACTACACACAACCCATTTGTTTGCTAAATTCTTTATTTATTTTCCCTGTATAGCTTTTTGAGACTCCGACACATTGGCCTCTTTCTGTATGACGGTACTAACATCAATTTACGGCAAGATGGCCAGACGTAACGTGACGTATGTTTTAACTGACAGTATGCATTAGTGTTCTTAAGTCAGATTTTCTTTGTATTAGTTTGGTTAACTTATAAAAGTATGTATGTTTACAAATTATTCGCCACATAGTAATTTTCAGAGAGATTGCTGGTCAGTACTTTTGTAGTTGTAAATACCTGAATTCTGTCAGGGCTAGCATATAGCAACATCTAACCCCTTCCATAGTCAGCTGTTTTAAACAGTATGTATAAGTACATGTATATACATGTATAAAACTTCAAAGTTTCTGTCTTAATATTTACACAAATAACGATAATACACACGAGATAAAAACATATGTTGCCAACCCCCCCACCCCCAAATTTGTTAACTTGTCATGTTCTTTTCAAAATTCTTATGTAACAAAAATGTACATCTGTATTCAATATACAATGTGCAAGTGGAGGAATACAACAAAGAATTTGTTGAAGATATTCAACAGCACCAGTTTATCTAAGTATTTGTTAACATACAAAACGCATCTTATACACATATCCTCCGACATATATATATACATAAATAACAAATGATGTTGTCAAATTACGTGAAAAAAATCATATAACCTACATGTTATTTGCAAATAAATTTGCTTCTTGGAAACGCTACACATCGGTAGAGATACATTAATTACTTAATAATCATAATTATTTGCAAAAACATTCATCTTGAAAAGCTTCTTTTGAAGTCATGTATACAACTTTCATATCAAATGTACAACACTTGAAATCAAGCAGGACGCTTCTATCCGGCACTGAACATTATGAAAAGACAAGTATTATTGTGTTCAAATCAGCATTTATGATCAATATATATCCGGTACTAAAACATAGCAGACAAAAGCAAGCAGAAAATAGGGAAAAAAATTAGAATATCCTGTATAGGCATATATAAGCAATTTCATAAAATTAATCACGAAGAAAAACTTTTTCAGACGTAGAACATTTATCATTATGTATAGACTACACAGACTACATGTATATATATATATATATAACCCCAGAACATCTCAAGATGCTTGCTTTATTCTTTCTTTAAAATCAAGAAAATAACAATAAAAATTGAAACTAAATTCAGTACACCGTAAAATCTGTACACATAATCAACGATTATTAGCGTTTACTAAATTTCAGATTTGGGGTCTAATTATTCATTGGCAGAACTTACAACTTTTGATAACCTTTGTACCACGAGCTCGGGAGTATTCTCGCGCCATGACATCATCATGCAGGCACGTAGTTTTCGGGATAGCTGACGCGGATCACACAGTACCTTATTGCGAAGATCAGCCAAATGAGACCGGCAGAGTAGGCGCCTACAATAAGAAGAAAGTCACCTTTTTACTCGAACAATCGCATTACCTTCTGCTTTTCTTTCTTTCTTTTTTTATTAATTTTTTAAATTTATTTATTTATTTATTTAATATAGTGTTCTTATTGATTGATTGATTGATTGATTGATTGATTGATTATCGTGTTTACCTTTATTTATTTTTTTTTATTATTATTTCTTCCAGCTCAAGAAAATCAAATTTTAAGGACAATAAATTTTTTTATCCCATTAATTGCTGAACAATCAGTATTCCTATTATACATAAATATTCAATTTTTTTGCACTGCGTTTTACAAACTACAACTAAAACCAAGTATTTAATGTATTTATTTGAGTGATGTTTTTCACCGTACTCAAGAATATTTCGCTTATACAACGGCAGCCAGCATTATGTTGGGAGAAAACCGGGTAACAAGGTGGTGATTAGGGTACAGTGACCTGTATCTGTCAGTTCATATATCTACCCTTATATAGAAGTTTGTAAGTAACGACATACAGGGCGGATTTTTCAAGGTAAATTGGGCCCATCAATAAGATTCATTATTGGCCACCACAACGTTTGTCAATGGGCATCTCACTAATCATGTGACTACAGATAAATACCAGCCCACTATTCAGGTTAGGATCTATATATCCACAAAGATATCTTGCAGGCTAAGTTGCCTTTGACTACCATGGCAACATTTGTCAGTAACATTTGTCTGTAACATTTGTCCGCAACATTTGGCCGTAACATTTGTCCGTAACATTTACTGTCATGGCGGTTACAATCCACTTCGTATACGACAAATGTGTGCAACTGGAACCGATTCCACACAGTCATATCCGTCTTTAGTGAAAATTAGAAATGCATATTTTGGGGGGAGTTAGAGGTTGTTTTGGGGCCCGACATTCTAAAGACAACTGTGTCAAAACTTGCGGTATACGAAAAACAAGGCAATGTTTTAAATTTTAACTTATTTAATGGGTGAAATGGTTTTGTACAGAATAGTCCCCTGGGCTATGTTCACCCACGGGATCACGCATGAAGCTTCGTATTTTGATGGGGTGAGCTCAAGAAAAACATGAGATTTCCTGTATAACCAGAAAGACATCGCCATTTCCGGATACAACCATACACACTCCAGTGGTATGGACACCAAAAAGCCGTCATGTTTACCCTCATGCGCATGGCGTGATATGTTGTATCGCCTTGTCCATTAGAACTGCCTATATATCATGCGATTTGTCGCTTTCGGCTAAAATCGAGTGACATTTCATAGGTGTTGATCTTTTAAAATTCTACAGTTCGTATATTGCGTCAATTCGCACCCAGTGAAAGCGATTTTAGTGATATATTGTTTAATCTTGCCTATATATGTAATTGAATTCGCTTCACTGGAGGAAGATCTTCCTGTGTCATTGAGGTTATGTTAGAATAGCTTCAAAATATATGCCTCCCGAAACAGTGATGTTATAATGGACAAATTTAAGTGCGGAAGGTTGGAATCAGTCGGTCGAAGGCGTGAGTACGCAATACGTACCTGTCCAGACATAGTAGTAACCCCCATGGACAGAGGCTGAGGCGTAGGTCCCCACCTGAAAGAACACAGCAAAATTCACCAGTTAATCGGCTGTACCACGAATTCGTGACATGAAACAATAGTGAACATAATTATTTGATTCATTGGTTGACTGGCTGCTGTTTAATAACATTCAGGAATTTGCCTCTTGGTTTTTGCACGGCAGTTTGATCACACCCAAAAGCAGAGAAAAAAAACCGTCCCAGCACAAGTCATACCGCGGAGAGCCAATCAGCCCATTAACGTCATCCATGTATGATACTGCGAATGTATCGTTAACTTCTTAACTACATTCCGTCTGACGGCAGCCAACGTGAATTAGTGCTGAGGCTTTCCAGGGCAACCAAATACTCACTCTAAAATAGAACTAATTCTATATTTCCTTCGTCAGGCCTGCGTCGAGACATCAGCTTTAAGATACATACGCGTTATTTTGTTCTAAAGGTCACTCGATCAAGCATCATGTGATCAAGATTCATGTAACGATTGGATATGTTTTCGTTGTTACACTACTCTAATGCGCCATGTTTGGGCAACGTCGTGTAAATCACATTGGTTTTCCTTCGGAGAGATATCGATTACTTTTGTTCCACATTCAGTTCTGAGGGTAGCTTGAAGCCAGGATTATGAATTTTTCTCATAATGGCCCAGAAGCCTCCCACCACTGAGGTCGCTGTGAGTTTCAAGTCCAGCTCATGCTGGCCCCCTCTCCGGCCGTACGTTGATAGGTCTGCCAGCAACCTGCGGATGGTCCTGGGTTAACCCAGGTTCCCTCCCACCATAATGCTGACCGCCGTCCTACAAGTGAAATATTCTTGAGTACGGGGTGAAACAAACATCAAATAAATAAATAAATAAACATTGTTGTGGCGAATATCAATGCGCCAATGGCTTGTAAGTGAGTGTGAAAGTTATCTTAATCTCGCCTACATGAGTTCTCGCGAGAATGCGAATGCCAAACCCTCTGTTCTCTCCCTCTGCCCCGCCATCCGCCTGTTAAATCCTTACCGTCACTCCAATGCCGCCACCCAGGAAGATGAAGGCAAGAATGAAGTAAATGATGGCACGAATACGAGCAGACTCTTTACCAACGGAAGATCTGTGCACAACAGAAACATCACAACAATACTGAGTCCCCAGCGAGTTTGTTTCATTTAGTTAACCCAGCTACCTAAATATCTGCATGTACAAGTTCTTTTTACCTTTATTCTCTGTATAAATCACTGTACTGCCTATTCTGACACTCTGTATATACACATATTGTTACTACTATCCCCTACATATATTGCTTGCAGTGAATGCATGCGCTGAATATTGTAAGTCAAAGGATGCACAGTTGTACTCTTATTTATTCCATTTATTTATTTCATTGGTGCCTGGAAAAAACCCACGACCATCCGCAGGTTGTTAGGCGACCCAGATATACTCTTATGTTAGCTTTAAAGATAGTTGTATTCAATCATGACAAGAGAAGATACTAACATGTATCACGAGGTGAACAAACAAGAAATGATATGTAGCTTATGAGATCCGCGTGAAGTTCTTTTCAAGATCAGAATAAGGCATGTCACAAAAGTGTGAAAAATGTTTCGCGACTGATCAAAATGGCCACACCTGCTGGCCGTTCCTGCATCGTTTAAATCCTTGGTGTGAGTAGACCTTAGTATGGAAACTGCTGATCTGTGACAACCCCATGAATATTAACGCCACACCGTCGTGCATGATTTTGTTTCGATTTGTAAAAAAAACATTACGTTATACCCTTCATTCAAGAACAATGTACCGCATTACGTGACCCTACGAATGAAACTTATACACAGACTGCCAGTGAGTTAACACACTATATATGGTGGTAAATCATGTTGCCATTATCTTTCCTGTGTTGCATCGTGCCATATATTTCAATGCGCCATATATAACAACTTACCATGTACAACATGATTAAACAAAATACCGTCTCTGACTAACAATTTTGTCATATTACCCATAGTACAGCATATGTAGCATATAATATAATGTGTCAAATAAGTGTCATGTATAAAACCACAAAAGCTGTCAAGACTACTTCTCATTGCTATAAAAAGATAGTAATCCATAAAGCAACAATGATCACTACATGCGACGATGTCAAAGATTAAAATCGATTGGTACTTAGTGGATAAAAATAACCGGTAAAACAAATGGGGAGAATAATCTTGTGACATAGAAGACCAGAGGCTATAAATACTTACACTCCTCTACAGTGTGGGCAACGTGCTATGCCTCGCGGAGCAAACTGAAACAGAGTAGTAAACAAAACTATTAAAAAAAACAAACAAACAAACAAAAGCAAAAAAAAAGAAAAAAAGAACAGCGAATGTCGTATGATGGAAAAGTGTTCTCTTATATTTCAGATATCTTTCAAGTTGAGGAGACTTCCGTGGCCGGGGGGATAGCTCGCCATATGATCCAGATGCCTGTCACCAATGCGGTAGCTGTTAGTTCAAGACCAGCTCTTTGCTGGCTTCCTCTCTGGCTGTACGTGGGAATGTCTGCTAGCGACCCATGGATGGTCGTGGGATTTATATAAATAAACCAAAAATTCGACCCTGGACGCAGAATTAGAGAAGATTATGCTTTTGAGATCGGTACTCCATGCATATAAGCTTTTATCCTCACGGAGCAATAAGTTTCCTACCAGCATAACTTGGCTGCAGTGACCACAAATGATCCGGGAGGCACCGTTAGCGGACAAGGCCACCGAGGTGGTAGTGGCCGGCACGGCCACGGCACCATTCAAGGCTCCAGCAACTTGGCCGACGTTCAACACGATCTTGCTGAAAATGTCCGAAATTTAGCTTGTAGAGTATACGGAATAAGATACAACAAAGATGAACCATAGAAAACAGAGAGAAGTGTGAATCCGGCATTGAGGGAGGAATCTACGCTGAGTTCACTTCATCACGAAACTTGCCTTCCTTTACGGTGTTACGGTGACGTCATTGTGCTTCATCATGTTCAATACAGGTCAAAGAGTCTACCACAGACCCTCAGTCTTTATATTTACAGTTTATTCACTGTAATAAATATGTGAATTATTCAAGAAGACCTTATTACGAATTAACACGAAGTGGCTTCTGACGAGGTGTACATTAGTGTATATTCGATCTGCTTCTTTGATTTGGCATGGGAGTGGTCATTATGAAGTTGGAACATACCAGCCTGGACATCGCACCCTGGTGGCGCTGATTGAGCAATGAAGTAGTTTCTTACAGGTGCACCTTAAGTACTTCTTCCCTTGAGGAGGTGGGCCGATCGGCTGGGTACAAAACAAAAAGCCATCAAGTCAACGATAAAGAAAACAAGACAGGCAGAAACACTTCATAAAAACACAATCAAAACAAATGCAATGCAACAGACAAAAAAAAGGAAGAAAATATTCAAGTGGTCAAGAAAAACTAGCAATCAAGAAATACTACAAAAGCGATTAAAGGATGCAAACTCAAGAAGCTAATTAACATGTGTGCAATAAAGAGATAATGAAATACATTAGACCAATCAGAAACAATGTATGCAAAAGAATAGAAGAAAACGCAACCGAAACAAGACCATTCAAAACAAATAGAGATTAGAAACACACACACAAGAAAAGAAACAATGTGGAACGTATATAGTAGATATCATAACACAAAAGATCGATGGTGGCAAATACCAGCTTCCAGACAAACGCAATTAGGACAAGACAAAAAAAAAAAAAAAAAAAAAAACAAGGAAAGAAAGAGTTTGTGAGGTACACAGTAGATATCATAACACAAGAGTTTGGTGATGATACCAGCTTCGATGCAAACGCAATCAGGACAAGACAATTCAAGACAAATGCTGACTCCGAAAACAAAAAAAAAGGACGATGACAAATACCACCTTCATCAGATGTAGTCAGGCAAATATTTTTGGCAAAGTGACATGTCTGTAAATAGTAAAGCAATCACTTATACATGTATCTTACTTACTGTATGTTGCTTACACAGTTGACACTGCACCAGGCGATTGTTACGGCCAACGCCTGTCAGGGAAATGGCGAATCCACAGCACTCACAGGACACGGACGGGTTAAAGTCGGTGCGGCCATCCCCTGATGATTGGAAGCCCGGTGTGGGTGGGGAGTACGGCGGCGGTGCCTCCCTCGGGGTCTCCTCTGTAATCAGGGACAATATTTATTTATTTATTTACTTTTCATTATTGATTTAGCCTATTTAATGATGATCTGAATTATTGGTTTATTGACTGATTTATCTAGCTTTTGTTGACTTATTTATATATTTATTTATTTATCTATTTATTTCTCTTATTTAATTGTTTGTTCTTCCGCTAAGTGGGTTCTATTTTTGTCACAACTTTACGGAAAAAGTTATATAGGGTTTTGGATGAAATTTTGTAAGCACCTTAAACTTTAATGCCGAGCACCAAACCCACTGAATGCTGGAGATAATCTCAACTGGAAACACATCCACATAGTTCTATCGAATACTTCACCGGTGCGAGACAGGGTATATACATGCGAAGTATTGTCCCCTTGTCTGCATTTAGCTGCTAGGGATGTTGGTGCTGCTGTGGCATACTTAAGAATGATGGAGAAATAATAGAACTGTTGTCAACTTCATGGGTAAACGAAATCAGCCATGTATTCACATCACCATAGTCGCAACTTGCCAGAGGAGCACCCCTTCACCGACACTATTAAAGGCCGTGTACATCCTAAAATAGAATCAAGTGTGCTGCTCTTGCTGAGAGGGCGACCCTATAACTTTATATGGCAGTCTTACTTCCCTGTTGGAAGTCACGCCATATACTCGGTGATTAACATAAGAATTGCACAAACCTACATTTGATTTTTCAGGTCCTGGTGCGCACAGACGAGCTTATCCAATAAATGGGACGCCCCAGTTTTATTATTATAATCGAATATTTCTCTCGTTCCACACGTCACGCTCGAACAAATGTTTTACGAACTTGTGACCTATAAATGTATCTGTGTGGGTGATGCTTTGGAGTTCTAATTTCTGCACGTGTCTTCAAATACACTGAGTAAAATGGAAGAAGCATTCTCTGACCTCTGTATTTGGAAATACCTCTTGGTCGGCCGGCTTTTTCATAATTCATCTCACACCGGGGTGGGTGAAGATCAATATTATATTCTCCGGACTTAACACGAAGATGACTAAAGAGACTTTCATGGGTGGCTTAGCTGATTGTAAACTATAGACCTAGGGGAAAGATCTGTCATTCAACAAAGCCATGGGGCGTGCAGATCTGCAAAAACAGGTGAGGTGAGTGCAAAAAAGGTTCCCTCTCCATATACTGTTCGATAGGTACCTCCCGTTTTTAATGGTACTAAAAACCAAGATCTTATGGTTGTCACCATCGTTGATCTGAAGGAAATCATCAGAGCCCTTGTCCATTCTTCTTCTAGGTGGTTGCGGATCTGTTCTTTGGTAAGGCTGGTAACTGATTTCGCCGTTGACGGTACAGGGAATCTTCCACCTGCTGGTATGACGAACAACATATTCAACATCGTCAAGGCATTCTTCTGTACTTAGGTTCACCAGTTCGGAATTATAGATGGATGGTATTGGTGTCATTCTTTAATAGCTCGCTTCTTGATATTCTGCATAACCTTACTTACAGCGACAGTGTGGACAGCAGGAGGATGATGATGATCGTTTCCGCTCTTGATTATCAGATCACACCTACATAAGGTAGCTAAACATCCCCTGTGTACGCACTTCCAGGAAGTCCAGGCATCTCTTTGATTGACACGGAACTTATATCCATTTCTCACCAACAGCTGGATTCTTCTCTTGGGTGGGATGAAAGTTACCTGGATATCAACTTATGCCGTTATGTTATCTGTACGAACTAGAGGTATAACTGTCGAAATCTGGAATAAAACTCGCGTTAACTGGAATAGGCTTTAGAACGCGAAAGGGGTCTGGCAGGTGTGGTTGTATTGTCTCGGGTAACTAGAGAAATGTGGTTGTTTGGGGGTTTTTTTTGGGGGGGTACATGGCGAGGTGTGTTTAGGTGTAGTAAAATGCGACTGTTTCCCTCAGGTAGACCTACCTGGTCTGTTGTGGCTAGCGATATGTGGTGGTTATATCCGTTCAGCTACCTGGTTGTGTTCGCATTTTCTCTTGTATCTGACAAAAATGTGGTATCTGGCGAGGTGTGGTTGTATTTCCTTACCTGGCTGTTTCCGCAGAATCTAAGGGATCTAGGGGAGAATTATTTCGGGTATGAAGGTTCAAGTGTCATTAACATTGGTCCAAGAATGTCTTGAAGATATAATGTTGACAAGTATTAAGGAGCAAAGTATGATTTCTGACCTGAGAAAGAAAGTCAATGATCACTCGCGCTGGCCCCAATATAATCTGGTTCGCGTGAATATACATATATACCATGTTGTCTTTATTCAGAGACATGTAACACCTCAAACTCTATACAATGGTATGTCGGACGTGCGTGTTTTTGCAGAGAAAATGCAACAATTTACAACACTTTTTTAATTCAAAATGTTAAATACCACAACCTTTTTTTCGACATCAAGAACTCATTGCCTCGGGTGACGTCATAATTATTCGAAAACCATGCTGGACAACGAGCGTGGGGCCATTTCCTTCACAACAGCAGCACCCCATGCGGTTAGAACAAAACAGTAACACAGCTTATGCTCCGATTTCCGGGAACAGCCTCCATCTTTATTTTAAAAATTTCCCTATATTTAAATGTAAAGTCATGCTGTTGTGAGATCATATAAAGGTAGAAGGGATAAAATCAATTTTATACATATAGAATACTGAAACTTGGAACAATTTCAAAAATGAGAGTGTCAAAAACAGGATTTATAGTAAAGTGTTTTAACTGCCTTTTCCCTTGCAATAATACGGGCTTCCAACGTATCATTTTGCAGAGTTTGTTGTGTTAAACATCACTAAATAACGGCAATTTCGGTAGTGACTATGAGTGATTTTACAGAGAACTGAATATAGGCGACAAGTTAAAAGAAAGAGATTAGTGAGAGAATTATCTTTTGTTTTCACCCGAATGCTCACGATCTGTATTCGAATTCATCCCACTATGCATATATGGCCTCCACATTTGTTTCTGATTATCATTAGAACCAACACGGATATAATTTGATGAGGGTCGTAATTTCCTGGCAAATTTATCATCAAAGTATCAAACACAGCATTAGGAAGTTTTCAGGGGAGAAGGAAATATGTGACGAGATGCAGAGGTTACCAATACAGGGTGAACAAGGTAACATCTGACGGAATTTCAAACGTTACTTACGACCTAAAGAAGGAAATATCTGAAGAGATGAGAATGTTAGCCATTGGCCGTATCCGGTTTCCGTCTCATACTGATATTACTATGCCTCTCCACTAACCAAGTTCCCATATCATCTACGTCGGAAAAAAGGGACAAAAGTCCCAAGCTGCAATTTTAATTCCAAAAAAAATGTCAAAATATGAAGACTAAGTTTATGTTACATGGGAGACAGGTTTTAATTTATCTATTTATTTGATTGGGGTTTTACGCCGTGCGAAAGAATATTTCACTATATGACGGCGGCCAGCATTATAGGAGGAAAAAACGGGCAGAGCCCGGGGGAAACCCACGACCATCTGCAGGTTGCTGGCAGACATTCCCACGTACAGCCAGAGAGGAAGCCAGCATGAGCTGGACTTAAACTCACAGCGACCCACATTGGTGGAAGGTTACTAGGTCATCGCGCTGCGCTAGCGCGCTAACGGACTGAGGCACGGAGGCAACGACAGCTTTTAAGGGAAAAGGAGAAATTTCGCTTAAAATATAGGCTACGCTTTATTTGCCTTGGTAAGGGTGGCGGTTTTTAAGAAGTATGTACTGAAATCACACTCTCTCAAAAAGTGGTTAAACATCTGTCTAACTTAAATATCTTGTAATATGTGATCGTAGCTAGCGCCTGTGGGTGGTTTCGTCGTACTAAAGAAGTATAGCCGATCTCAGCATGTAGACGTGAAGCTTACTGACTCAACCATAGAGGAAAAAATAAAATAATAGAAAAGTGCACCAACTGAAAGAAAATTTAGGACAACGGCCTTGTCAAGAAAATTAACCATGTCAAATGAAATTGTCAGCTCTATAAAGTGAGGGTCGTCTGTACCAAGCGCAGCCTTACCATTGCTAGTGTGGAGCATTCAACCAGGGCATATCTTTAGATAGGAAACAATTCAACGTTCACCTTGCTAAACAGTTGGTGTAAGAGAATGAGATGGAAATTTCACAGAACACTTGACGTTTGATCCCAACTTACCGTTCAACTTTTTGTAATCCATGATCACCTGTCAATTTTTGTTGCAAAAATCTCTTGGCGAAGACTGTGGGTTAGAGTGCTGATGTGTAGGTCTACTCAAGACACGACAGGTAGCGAGAGAGAGAGAGAGAGAGAGAGAGAGACGGGGAAATAAACTGGGGTGACGGTGGGCGTACCCGGGTTTTCGCAACAACAAAACGTTATCAACCTACAAAGGGTGTCAGCTCATGCGAATAGTTCCTGCCAACGGCGGAAGGTGGCCTACATTTGCAGCTCTGTGTAATCTAACTATGTATAGGCCAACAACATGGAGACTGATACACGTAGAGTGCTTATACCGACACCTGCCTACAGGTGTACGAATGGTACCGGACAGTGACAACATACATACAGTCTCTCTGTATTCACCTAAACCGTACAGAAGTATTGTTAATGATCATCAGATATCATATCTCATCATATCACATGATGGTCAAATTTCAAGTCCTTACAACATCTATATTCACTGTCATGTGTGAATCAGTGAAAAACTGGTCATAATTTATTTCATTGTTGTTTATTTATTTATTTAATTATCTATCTATTTTATTGTTTTGTATTAACTCAAGAAATACTCAAGTAAGTTTTAGGGGCGAAAGAAACGGGTTTCGTGTAGTAAGGAGTTTGAGTTATAGTATAGACGTGGCATTAACGGTCTATTTAATTAACCGTCCGTTTCGATAACGGTCTAAATATATAATTGACTGTCCGTTTCGTTAAAGATCAACTTTTACAAACGGGCCATTTTATTAGCGGACCAAATCGTCAACAGTTCACGTCCTTAACGGTCGGCAAACTTTTCGTAAACTTTCTAACACATCAGGTCACGTTTCATTGTGGACAACGTGATTTCCGATGAAGTCTTAAAATGAAATGGATTTCTGAAATTCGAAATCTTATTCGATTGAAGTTTGTTGACAGACAGGTTTACATAGATAGCTTTGAAGGCGATTGGATTTAATCTCTAGGTGCTTGATGACGTCAGCATTTCAGTTAACTATGTAAGCAGCATACACCGAACGCAGGCATCAGCTAGATAAACATTTTTTAGCTCTGATATTGTCAATCTCTCTGTCTGTCGGTTGATCCATCGGTCGGTCTGTCTATCGGTAGATTATCAGTCTGTCGGTATATGTGTCGGTCGGTCTGTCTGTCGGTAGCTCTGTGGGTTTGGGTGTCGGTATATTTGTCAGTTGGTCTCTCGATAGATCTGTCCGACGATCTTACGATCCGTCGGTCGAAGGATGGGTGAGTCTGTCCATCGATCTGTCTCTCGGTCTGTCGGTCTGTCGGTCGGTCGGAGGGTTGGTTATGGAGTTATGTTTTTTTGTTTGTCTCTCTGTTTATCGATCTGTCTGTCGATCGGATCAGCAGTCGATCACACTTCGGACATTTCCAACATACCACATTTACTTATCACAGGGCCTGAGTGAATGACATCAACCTGCCACAGGACATTTATTCTGCTCTAGGCCTCGATGTTAAATGACTCTTACAATATGCACGCTTGACATCGACATCCACTTTTTGCCATCGTCATTATATCAAGCCAGACACTGCGTGTATTGCTATGCGTTCATGACTCCGTTTTCTGCCTTGATCAATCAACTAGGCGAATCCACTCCAACTGGAAATTGAAAAGCTGTCATCGTTATCTAATCAGATACTTGCCTGCTCGGGTTGGCAAAGAATTTATGCAGTAAATTTCAATCAAGTACATTGAAAGCTCTTAAACACATATCAGGCAAACATCACAAGTTGACCGAGCCGGATACCTATTCCCCAGCACGGTATAGTGCATTTAAATCGGAGTGCAAAAACACAGGGGGTAGCTAAGTCTGGCCCGTCTCGCTCTAGTCGTACCTCTTCGATCACAGGATGACTTGTTGAATGATCAAGAGGTTTCATGCCATTCTATTTCCATGATCGAACGCTTCAAGAACTATGTTGATGCCACGTCTTAATATGACAGCAAGCCAGCATCTGTCTGTTATGCCGGTTTTGTCCCCATCCTCAGATTTGTGGAAAATTCTTGTGTTTCTAAGATCTTAACTGCCATCGGCTGTGTGTGAGGACACGTGTTGTTTTGTCTTTGCTGTCCACAGCTATTTGATTGGATGGTACTTTAATGTGTATTTACATTAATATTCATCAGATATCGAGTCTGGTGGATCGGTTGTGCCTGCTTTCTGGATCAGAAAACGTAGTTACAGGCGAAGTGTCTGACTCGATAAAATGAAGATGCCTTTTGCGGGATGTATCAGATATTGAGAATTATCTCCCCTTCATTGTGATTTTGTCGTATTATAAACCCAGAAGAAATGTGATCTCTGTGTCAACCCCTCTGTGCATTTCACTATTGCCATGCTTACATTATATTCCCTTCACAAGGTCTGGAATGAGTTACATAATGTATGAAAACTTTATAACAGGATGGTGGCGGAGAAAGCCCGAGGTTAAGTTAGGATGACAGCTGTTACCATGATTACCTGGGACGACAATACCGAAATACGCCATCTACACACACTGAAGTGTGACTTACGAATCACGTACATATTCCGATCGTAAACCCCCTGTACGTGTAAGGTTTCTCTGCGCCATATTATCTTGCACTAATCCTGAGGCAAGCACTTGTGCACCAACTTCCTGGCTGAGGCCTACACGTATATCAACGTACTGCATGCACTATACTTTGACGACCGCCCTAATTCAGGCGTCGGATACAATTTTCTTGAAAAAAAAAAGTCTTAGACTGGAGCGCATAAAATGTTTGTCACAAAATCATTCATGCAAGTCGTCGAATACATTGAGGTTCAGCAAACGCCACATTTTCCCTTTATTCACCCTTCATTGTGCATACAACGAAAGTATATACACAGAACCTCAGGCATTCTCCGTATTTCCGGCATGTTACATAATGTTTTTTCATCGCCTTTCACCTGGTGAAACTCATATATAGATATTTTCTAATAACCACCAGTATCACATGGGCACATAGTTGCATGGTTAATAGACATACATTTTAACCCTGACACAAGCTACTCAACCGGTCCACAAATAAATGACTCGAAGCTTAATTCAACATTCACCTGCACACAAAGACATATCTTTTTTGGTAGTAAAGAGAATGGGGCTTCTGCCCCAGTTAACGCTAGGGCCTCCCCACCCCCTTGGAGGGCCCCCAACCCAAGTTCAAGCAATATGGTGTCCAGCTACATAAACTTTTGCCAATTATTTATGTAGACAAACACCCGTTCATGTACATAAACAATTGCCATTATTTATGTAGACAAACACCCGTTCACATTCAGAGATCCAGACATAGGCCGACCAACCCTCTGTTGGTCGGCATAACATAGCTGGACACCGAGAAGAGAAGATGGCATCGACTGAGACGGTTCACCTCTTCTATCCTGAAGCCACCCTGCGGCCCGACGATAATCTCTATACCCGGTGGCTAGAGGTCACGCGGGCCGACCGTGCCGACCTATTGGAGACGATCTCCGAGAATGAAATGACGCTTGAAGAATATGGTGACACCATACCGGCCACAATGCGCGAGCACATTCAGAAAATCATATACCTGTTCTGTAGGAGATTCCACGATCACGATGTGATCGCCTGCGAGTTCATCGCAGATCCGACTTGTGCGCGAAACCGCAACCAGATGGAAAGCTTTTTTAACCTTTTCTCTTAACCGTTTCAACTGCCATGCTCCAGCGTTGTAGCGTGTAGCGTTGACTCAAGGGTACAGACGGTGTAATAGCCGCTTGGCACGTCTATCGACTTATCGGTCAACCTAAAACGTACACCGGCGCCAATATTCGACAAGGGTAGGTACAAGGTCATATGGAGTAGGGCGACCTTGTACTGCCTTTCTCGAGTGTTCAGACATGATTGAAGGATAATACTGTCCCCCTGCTGAACATCACTAAGTGTAACAAACATATTCAGCTATATGTTTGATAAAGCGTTTACATTCGATAGGAAGGTAACACATTAAAATATCGATGGAGTATATTCGAGCAAAGAGATTGAGGAGCCGAGTGAAATCGTGTTGATAATTCCCAGCCTGAAAACTCGCGAATTGCTTTCGAAGCGACTTTTCAAAAAGTGCTGAACGCTACACCTTTCCGAAAATCAACAGCGACAGATTAGTTGAGAAATGACAGAACCAGCTCAATTTAGCCGTATGGTGCGCCAGGACCGGTTGTGGGGTGTCAAAGGAGTCCGACCGACAAATCCTACGACCGGAGGGCCTACGAGTGAATTTGTGCCGAGTTTCGGGTCTCCCCAGACACAGATTGGCGGCAAACAAGAAGTGGGAACGACGGGTTAGACGTGGCTTATTATTATATCACGTGAACAGGATACGTGAAATCGCATCACGACTACGATCCTTGACGCAATTTCATTCTAGCGAACACCGGACAAGTTTCATATCGATTTCATCTCGCAAGGCAGCGAGGCCAATCAAGTGTGGGCCACCTTCATCCCCGAAAAATCTGAATGGTTTGCCCAGGCAGGCGTGGAACGTGTGAACGACACCATTCAGACTTGTGTTTGGGAAATCCTGAGCACAGGGACAGACCCGCATCAGTATCTTAGGCATTTGACGCGCAGAAACAGTTCGTAGCTAATATCGAAGACGCCCTAACCAGACCTCGGCCCCCATGACGTCATTGACCCTGGGACCGCGAGACTTGCTTTCACAATCTCCCTGACCATGGACGACGAGCAAACAGTCGTCCAGAATTTCCTCCGTGTAGTGGTAGAGAAGACCAAGATCAGCCGCAATGAGTTGATGTCGATCGATGACATCGACGTCTACCACTGCTACATGGACCTTTCGAAGACGGCCGGGGAGAGAGAGAATGCCCAGTACCTGGGCACTGACTCTTCGGTCGGCAAAAGTGTTACCTTGGTGTAGTGAATCGCGCACCCAATGTCGTTGACACTGCTATCGCAACCGCCTATGGCAACCTACTCTACATCCCCCCCGACTTCGAGTTGCTGGAGTGCCATATACCATTCTACCAGTCAGCTTTGGGAGACAGGTTCAGACACGAGCTAACTTTCAACGACTACAGCCGAGTCATCCGGGCCACAGGGGAGGCTGCTGACCTGGCAGCAACCAGTTACACCATCGATAACATCAACCTGGAGTACGACATGGTCACCCAGCCCAAGTTCGCCCGGATGATCCTTAACCAATACGTCCGCCGCCTGGCAATACTGTGCGACCGCGTGCTCCGGCACCGCAAAATCAGCCGTGACAAGAGGGATACCCTGTGTAACATCAACCTCAACGAATATGAAAGGTATTTTTATGCTGTGCGCTGACCCAGCCGAGGCCTTCCCGGGCAACCACACGGCAGTTATCTGTGGAATGACGGAGTGTGGGAAAACCCTTTTCACACTCAACCTCCTGGAGGGTCCCTATCATGGTTTGTTTCAACACATTGCTGTCCTGTGTTCCGCTATTGGGTGTATCAAGAGTGTCCGTGAGTGTGGAGAGACCCAGAGGTCTATGTCTTAGACCCAGGTGATAGGCTCCATGACTACCATCGTGCCTTCTAAGGCAAGCCAACCCTATATATCACTGACGACTGCTCGGCCACAAAGGCGTTGGCCAAAAAGAAAGACATCCTCTCTGAGCTGCCCTTCTCAGCCCAACGCGCGTGGACCAAATAGACTCGTTGAACGAGGACGTGGTCGAGAAGCTCTATGCCCTCTACGAGGCAAGACTAGGCGCGGCCATGACGAAAACGATGTGGCAGGTTGGACTCGAATTATACTCAGGAATGGCCTGCATGCCTCTTCCAACACCGCACGAGAACCGACCGGCGCTTGTGCGCGAACTGGAGGCCGACCCCTTTGTTGGACATGCGATTAGTAATGCTTCCTGTGTGCTCTATCATCGCTACGGCAGGTATTTAGCGCCGCTAACCGCTGCTCTTACCAAAGCCAGGTGCTGTCAGTTTGGCCAACAGTGCACTCCTCGAACAATGAATGACGGCGGAGAAACCGACTCTTCCTTCGGAGCACCAAGCGAACCCGCCGGAGGAGTCACCTCCGGTGGGAAGAGTGACAGACGATAAGAAAACGAAAAACCAAAAGAAGGTGGCGGCGTTGCCAGAAAGGTCAAACAGGAACGACTGCTTGAACAGCTTCCGGCAGCCAAGGAATCATAACACCATGGTGTTTCTGTTGCTTCTGCTACAGCAGGACAGCAGGACAAACCAGAACGGAGAGAGCCTGTTTCAGAGGCTCCTGGTGTTGCAAAGCAGGTCAACGGGACCCCATTATCCTTGGGGTAGCTGGCCTTGTGGGTGCATATTATAAATGTACTCATCACCAGCAGCAGCCGACTCTTCCTGTTGCGGGGCAACTACAGAAAACAACAGCACAGGTCACCTCTAACCACCCCTTTCCTCTGCAATTGAAGATTCCCAACGATCCTCTCCATATTGAATGACAACATGACAACTCCAACTACCGACGGTAAGATGCTCGTAAACGCGCTGTGTCACAGCGCAGTCGTCGCTGGTTTAGCTATGGGATACTGCGGAATGGGCTAGATGCTCATTGGAGGTGCCCCTACCAAGCCAGACTTCAGCCCTGTGATATCGGGATGGTGGTCGTGGAAGTGGCCCTCGCCATGGCGACCAAGGACATGCTAGTTAAACGGGGGAGCAAACCAGCAGATATTATGAAGTAGCAATGGCCTTCGTCGCTATGATGGTTGGAGGCATTCTCGTAAATGCACTTGCTTTCTCAGATAGTAGCTTTCTCTTTTCAGCTCTTGGAAACTCCGGGGTCGATGCGAACGCAAACGCCACGATAAAGCTTTACAACAGCTCCAGGCGGCGCAGGCGGTGTGGTTTCCAAAAAGGGCAAAGCAGATTCATGACGAATTTCGTCGACAGGGGCACACAGAGCGCACATTTCCCCATGTTGACGGTGCCATGCGAGAGTACGCTCAGATCACAGGGCTCTTAATCCCACAGTACCCGAGCCTGTCCTAAGCTATTTCTATGTGCGAGATCGCCTTCATCCTCTTATGGATGGGTGTAACTGGGCTGATCGCCTACAAACTCGCCTAGTAATCCGAAAAGACTGCTGGAGCTCCTCGATGCAATGGCAGCCATGACATGAGTAGTGAGGCTCGAGTTGTTTTTCCATACCATTTGTGGATATCGTTTGGATATATTATGCTACGTGATGATGGGGTTGCCCGAAGAGATATACTTCGCGTTGCTAGAGGTTGACTACTATGCCTACGTCGGCGAGTTTCCAGGTCCTATGGCCCAGGCACTGGTTATCAGCGCACACAAGTCACTCGTTCTCTGCCGGGTGGACGAAAAGGCCGCAATGCGTTTCCCAGCAGCTCTTGGTCCCGCCCTCACGCACTTCCGGGATAAGACTGGGCAGCTGTCTGAGCATGTGGCTTCCGCCTGTTGGAGACTGAGGAGGCATCTGGAATACCTTGCTTATGTTGCCTACTACTATGTCCGACCAGTTGTCTATTCGTCTATTTACTATATAGCGCCAAGGGCTAATAGCCATTACATGAATAGTGAGGCTCGAGTAATTTTTCCATATCATTTGTATATCGCCTGGATATATCACAATACGCGATGATGGGATTACCCCGAAACGTTGTTCTCCGCGATGCTAGTGGTTGGCTTCTGTACCCGGCGCAACAAGATTTCTGGTCCTCGGGCCCAGGTACTGGTTAAAGGCGCACACAAGTCGTACGATCTCTGCCGGCAGCTCGAAAAGACGGTAATGTTTTTCCCAGCAAACATGCTAGAGGGCCCGACCAACCTCCGGGCGACGACGGGGCAGCTGCCTGAGCCTGTGGCTGCTGCCAGTTAGAGAGGTTGCTGGAATATCTCGCAAGCCTCCCCCATGGCCGACAGTAAGTCGTCTGACATCTACTTTAGCCCCAAGGGCTACTGGAAAGGCATTGCCACCATCAAGAAACTAGATTCTGCTGCCAGGGTCTCTGAATGTGTGTCCCGGGCCTGGATGAAGAGGCAGGGTGTGATCCCCACGGCATATTCCACTGCTAAAATTTGATGTAGCTGCACCAAATGAGATCCACCAAGACCCTTACAGTGGTTGTTGTCGCCAGCCGATTCAAAGCAGCTGAGCCCACAAACGGAGCCAAAGAGGTTGCTTATGTTCTGGGCCGTGTCTATCTGGCCCTGGTTCACTGGCAAGGAGGATTCTGAGGCAATCAAGATAAAAACGGTGGCACAAAAGCCCTCTTCCACTGTTCCAGGCCGTCCTGTTTCATGAGGAAAAACTCTCTTCTGTGGTTGGTGTTCGCTATCTGTACCAGTCCGGCGAGCTGGAGGGTGGTCTTCGTCGAGCGACTGATCCAGTGTGGTTCCTGGATGTGTACCGACTCGGGCGCTCGGTAACTAAACCCGATTAGTCTGTGTTGTACTATTTATCTGATGGCTAGCAGCGGGGGGTTGTCCGTGAGGAACTTGTCGTGGTGCCTCCTGAAACTTAGCTTCCGACTGATAGGCTCCTAAAGCGCCTCTAGGAGCTTAACCTGGAAAGGTATCTTTGAGTCCACAGACCAGCGTGTCAACCCCATTTTCAGCTATCCAGCGATTGGAGTCGAAAGGTGGGAGCGATATCTTGTTCAGATGCTGCCCGTAGATGCGATGGCGCTCTGACCACAGGACATCCATAGCGGAAGGTCTGCTTTTCGAAGTGAGCCTCTTTGTACTGCTCATGCCTGATATGCTTCTTCATAACATTCTTTTTTACACCTTTGGCCTTTTTGATGTTGTGACCGATTGTCTGAAGGATGCTATATATCTTAGGGCGCCCAGCAGGTTCATTCTCCATCTTCCCTAAGATACCTTTTTTCGCCGTAGAATGGAGTGGATTATCCACTGGGTCGTCGGACGTGTTATAGAGGTGTGCATGCTTGGTCATATCCTCGTAGACATCCTCTGTCTAGATCTCCTGGAGTAGACTGTCCGTGTCCGCCTAGAGGAGCTGACAGTTAACTCCGTACTGAGCCTTCATCTGGTTGTAGTAGAAGTCGTATAAAGGTGCTTCGAGAAGTCGAGGATGTTCATCCAAATTGCTTTTGCTAACATAAATCAAGTATGCCAGGCAGGCGATAAAACGCCTGAGTTTGCTAGCACAAGTTTAACATCTACTCACTTGCGGAGGTTTTCTATGGTCTTTCCGAAGACAGAGTTTGTAGAGGTCCTTCTCGTAATCACTCTTGGCCTTTTTCCGGATCTCGGTATTCATTCGGGATCCATCCAAGGGCTTTGCCGGATGGAGAGAGCACGATGGATCTATTTCAGGCGCATACCGAGACAGGTAAAGTTGTAAGTTGCGGTAGTGGAGCCTTATAGCGGAGGTTAGGGACTAGCTTCTCAATATCAGTAGGTACCAAGGAGATTGTGCTGGCACTCCTACATCCACTCTTTAAGAACCATCATGCGCTCCGGAGCTAGCGGGTAAGAGTTTTGCACCTTATGCAGCTCTTCTGGGTACTCCATATCCGCTTCCACGATATAACCCTCTGGGTTGCCTGCCGGATGGTGTGCGATGGTTTTTGCGAGTTGATCACAGTTTTTCACCCACTGGAAGCCACCTGCTGGTAGCAGATGACTCATCGCCCAACCAAAAAGGTTGTGGGTATCGAGGTACTGGATGTGGCTGTTAGGCTTCTTTGGATCATAGCCCGTCCTGTGGTTGTTAGCCCCAGCGTGACGCTTCGAGGCCATCGAGATACCCCCTCTCATCCCCTTCTCGAAGAACAGGCGCGGGTCGTAGTCTGTGAGCAGTTCAAGCTCTATGCCTGTTTTCTTGAGGAGAGGAAACCACGGCAGTGTAATAATGCACAGGATCTAGGCCATACTGCCGAAGGCAGGTCTTCCGGAACGTCTCGAAGATATCTGCCAGCAGGAGTACATCAGTGTGATTGTAGAGATCGTGGTAATCCCCAAGGGTTTTGGCAGTCGAAGGCCTTCCATGGGCATGGGCATAATCGCTGATGTGTGTCCGAAAGTTTGCTGTAGAAGGCTTTCTTTGTGGGAAGCTGGGTCTTGTCAAACCGTTGCCAGAGTCCATATACTCATAGGGAGTATCTGCCGCATGAACACTTCACCTCTTGGTTCATACCGCGCTGTGATCTTAAACGCCTTTGATTCGATGACTGCTACCAGCTTGTCGAGAGATGCCAGCAAGAACTGGGCGCTGTCGATGAAGCAGAGCTGACCGGGGGAGAAGCAGATGTATTTGTAGGAGATCGCCTGCACCATCTAGTGAGAATCATAGCCCTGTAGGTTGTGGAAGATCACTGGAATGGTGGTGGTTTTGTGGCTTAGCCGCAGCTTCAGGTTGCAGGCGTTGTGTGCGGCACCCCGGTATTTTCCGGTGATTTGGCAGTGGTCACGGACAGAAGCCCGTTGCCCTGCAACTGCAAGCGACTTTTCACAAAAATGGCAGGTGGTAGCAGTAATCCTGCCAATCCTCTCGGGTCACTGCTTTCTGGTTAGCTAGCATCATCTTCATCCTGCTCTCCTCTTCTTGGAGAGCTTGTAAGAAGTGCTCAACTGCGTTGAGACCCTTATTTTTCACAGGAGGGTTGGTGTGCCCATGTAGCAGTAGCTTCAGGCCTCATGGTGCTGTGATTTTTGGGCGTTGCTTTTTGTGGGCTCCAACCCTCCTCCTTCGATTTTAGTGGTGAGAGCCTCGACGTCGGAATAGATGATGTAAGGGGTTGGGAGCTACTTGTGATGGTTCTGAAAGGTGAACTTGTTTTTACCCTCTTCCAGCATCTCCATGCGCACAGCTGTCTGGCCGATCACGACACTCCAGTTGGTGGGCTTCCAGCAGGTCTTCCCTAGAGTGTCCATGGGTCAACGCTCGCAGAAGTAAATGGGCTCCCGGTGCCTTCTCTGTTCATAGAGAAGGCGGTTGAGGCCTTTGATCCAGGTGTAGGATAATTTACCGGCCTTCTCAATCATCAGTAGAGGGGTGTGCCTGCCGACTGCTTACTTTGGCTGTGGACGATAACCCCTTTGTCCCAACCGAATACGTTCATGGCTAGGTTATTTTGTTTCTCAACCTTCGGGATCTGGGAGATGGGTGTGGGGGTATCAACCCATGTGAAATCCAATCCGTCTAAGGTGAGGTTTTCGGTGAGCCTGTCCACATGGTCATTGGCTGAGAATAAGGCACACTGAAGGGCCCTTCTCAGGCAATGGTCATCCTTGTTCTTCACATTCACAACTGCTTTCTTATTTCTCACAGCTGCTGTAAGATCCACCTCTCAGCGGTTCTTATCGAGCGATGTCCAGCCATACAACTTCCACTCGATCGACGATCCATCCTGACTCTCTCTGCGCCCACTTTTCAAGAGTCTCCAGGTTGTGATGGAAAGCCTTGCCTAGCGCTTCGCTGATCTCACTGGCCTGTAGAACAGCCTCCTGCTTGTGGCGGGAGCACAGGATCAGTGTACTCCTCACCACCATCAGGCCTGTTATTTCGGAGGTGGACATTAAGAGCGAGTTGAAATTTTACATCTCTGAGGGCTCGGAGTTCTTCTTCAAGCTTTTCTTGGGTCTGAGAGCGCACCCTTCGAGAAAAGTTCAAGGGTTTGCACCGTGAGGATGCCTTCGGGCACAACCATCTGCCAGCTATGGAGATACCTTCCTATTGCCTGGGGTTTCTTCTGGAATGTGAGCTCATCTCAGCACCCTCAGACAGCTCTAGAACCTCCTTCTGGTAGTTGATGTGTTGGAGTGAGGGATTGGGTCAAATTTTTCCTCAATGGTCTTCCTCCTCCTACCCCTCTTCCTGCGTAGTGGAGGAAGAGGCCGATATTTCTCAGGCTGTAAGGGCTTTAGCAGTCGATCCTTGACTGCCTCAGGAATGGGCTCCTCCAGGATGTGTTCCACTACATCATGGAGAGCTGGATTTTCTGGCATTTCTGCCAGTAGCTGGTCGATGTATTTATCCATACTCGCCATGGCGGCTATAGATGGATATACGGTAGACACACGCTCCTCTAAATGGAAATTTCATCTAGCAGCTGATCCATATACACGCTCATACTACAGACCTTATTCCTTAAGATTATATTTCTCTAACTGGTAATATCAATCGCTGATAGTCGTGCAAACTCTGCTCAGAAAGAGCGCTGCTTTTCGAGCCAGTTCTGTAGACGAGCGCGGGCAGTGCCAAAGCCATTACTCACGCCATAGTTGTTAGGGCATCCTGCTCCGCATACTGTGCATGGGGTATATGGCTGTGCTCCTTGTCTCATCTGGTAATTATGCTGCGCACAATACTCACCGTTAATGCGTCCAAGCCTCTGCACATCCCTCTTCCACAGGTTGTCTTCACCCCGCACATTAACCATGTGCACTTCTTTTGATCCATTGTGGTCTTTATCCCTGTAAGATTTTTTTTCTCTCATTAGTCGGTCGGTCGGCCTATGCCAATTATCTCTGAATGTGAACGCCCATTCGCTTACATTAACTTTTGCCAATTATTTATGTAGACAGACACCCGTTTGCGTACATAAACTTTTATCCATGTAGCTGAACACCATATGGCTTGAACTTTTGTTGGGGGCCCTCCAGGGGGGTGGGGAGAGCCCTAGCGGGAAGTGGTCCAGATCCGCCATTCTGTATACTACTTTGTCCTGATCGAAATTCGCTGTTTGTTTTGTTTTTCTTCAATTTAAATGCACTTATTCATTTTAGTCATAATATTTGTTTCTCGTGTGGTTGTACGTTCCTATCACCCCAAAGCTTGGCAACTGAAATTTTCAATTACAAAGCTGTTGTCCTGTGTTACAAATTCTGTAACAGTTATAAATTCTGTATGTAACAGTTATAAATCGTGTGTGATAAACAGCTGTAGACTCGCATGAAGAAGGATTGTTTTAAATGAAAATTAAAACGAAAACGAATGTTTGAAAGAGGAGTATCAGCGATTATTGATTTTCTGTTGCATCTTAGCATTGCCAAAAATCTTCTGATAGCTGGTAAAGTGTGCATGTGTGCTTGCGGACACTGGTGCCGTGGTAGACCCCCTTAAAACCCCCAAATGTTAAGGGTTAAGACACCAAGTCACAAGTATCATTCAATCTTCCCAGTTAGCGGAGGTCGACGTTGAACACCGCCTGTCCTGAATATCGCCAAAGCTATGCCTTAGTCACCGAGATGAAGACGTCTGGATATGCCCAGATGTCTGGCAATTTGGAATGAACATCAGAGTTGTGTCCCTTTATCCGTATTGATCAGCTTACGTGATGATGAGAAATATAGTATGGGAACTATGTCTTAAAACACTGAACTACTTTTTCGCTTACGCCATGTAGGAGCCATGTTATATGGGTAAACTGTTGAAGTCCACAAATCTCTGGTGTACAGATACGAATGACTATTCAGCACCCTGTTTAAACTGAACACTGGTCCTATTTTGTTAGCGTTCGTTGAATCTAAGTCATCTTTCTTATACCGAGAGGCTTTGTCTCTTTGCATCTCTTTCATGAGACTATTTATTAAATGGATGACAATACATCAACTTTAGTAATTCTAGACCAGTTAACACCGCTGCAGTTTTGGTTTATTTAGTTTTGCCATGCAAGGGTTGTCTAAGTTTCTACTACGTGTATTCAAGCACGTGTATTCAAGCACGTGTATTTACACGAGCAGTTAGAAAAAGACTTTAACTGAGCTAAATTGACATAAGGACAGGTTTCACCGCTAACGCTGTCGTTGCTGCACTTATATATTTCTCAAGGATGTGGTCGTTATTATTAAAAGTTAATGTCCAATTAACTCGATGTCATTCTCTTTGGCGTCGTCGTAAACGGAATAAAACACTACATGCGATATTACCAGATATGAGCTCAAATGCCATCGTTTGTTACGTTTAGCTGAAGAATTCTCTTGTTGCTCGACTGCACCTTTACGTCAAAATGTTACCTGACGAATGGTCGAGGAAGTAATGTAAGTCTATGCGCATTAAATATTTGACACCTTAAAGAGAAACAGGTGTGATTTGTACCATGAATTGCTATAAATGACATCTTCCCCTTACGTTTGGGGAACCTTATGTTGAAATAGAAACTTGGGTCATCCCGAATGGTTAACCATCAGATGAGGGGCCTCCTTGGCCGAAGGGATTATCGCGAGACTGCAGAATAATGACCCAGGTGCTTCGATACAATGCATCCTTGTGAGTTCAAGCCCAGCTCATGCTGACTTGCTCCCCTGTTGTACGTGAGAAGGTCTGCCAGCAATCTGCGGATGGTCCTTGGTTTCCCTCACGCTCTGCCCAGTTTCGTCTCACCATAATGCCGGATGTCACATGATATTCTGTGAAAATTCTTGAGTACGGCGTAAAACACGGTTGTGTACACTTCCACAGTTTTTTCCCTTTGGGTATTATTTATTTAAAGGAAAAGAACACATTTATACAACCTACACCTTAAAAGAAAGAGCTGTACAAATTGTGTGAAATACTATTTTTTTTATAATTTTTTAAACGTTTCGTAAAAGAGACAAACTGTTTTAAACATCGTCATTTTTTTACAAATCCATCTATTCGGGGAACATAGAAAGTCCTTCCATGTTTTAGGCTTGTCCAATGAAAATCCTCCTTTCCTCCTCTTGAATATTAATTGTGACGTCACTGTGCTTAAGGTTTTACTCTTACCATTTAATTAATGTGCATTTCCAGTCTCAGCTAAATATGTTCGTACATCGTGATGATCGTGGATTTCTTTTAAAGCCAACTCTAAACAGGAAGAGTCTGAGATGTACTAGAGGGCCACATCATGCCTACATGCGCGGCTGTAGGCTGCCAAAATGTGTCTGAATTGTGATGTCCTAAAGGCAGAGAGCACAACCTGTCTCTTCACAGATTGCCCTGTCAAAGCCAGAAATCCCGGTCCGCACTCACTTGAGCTTCATGAGTTGTCGGTTGAACTACTGCTCTCAGCCTCACTCCTGTGCTATTCAAACCGGTAGCCTTGTAAGCCGAAGTTACATTCACTATCATCAGAACTAGAGCTAACCATTTTTAACCATTAGTAAAGCTATTTCTTTTAAGGTATGGATAGTATAAAGGTGTTCTTTTCTTTGAACGGTTCGTCCGCAGAGTTTACTCCCCTTGACTGCGAGGATTGATGTCTGGACAACTTGTGTTTGAGCTTACGTTAGCGCATTTATTAGTAAATTTGACAGCTTTCATTCAAAAAGTGTACATCTTCACTTTTCTTCACGGCACTGCGCCATACTATCGCGCGTTTCGTGCACACTATTTATGTACTTACACTCACAGCTGGAATAAAACCTTAACTGAGGCATACTGACGAGAGGCCTTACCTCGTCGTTCATGTTATCCTGTAGTTTTTAACATTCAACCCTGCAGCCACTTTCCACAGTGTTTACTAATTCTCCACGTGGTTTTGTTTCCGCCAAAACGGTCACGTTCTCGAATAACATTAAAACTGTGCTCGTCCCGAACGTCTCATATGTCATGTTGTGTATGCCTAACCCTATCAGTTTACATCTGATATTTTTTATGAATTAATATTATCCTGAATAATCACATTTTCTTCTTTATTTTTAATTGGTCTTTTGTGGCATATAGTATATTCCATTTAACCTTACTGCAATTTTTTTAAGCTTAAGCAGAATTAGGTTAAAAAAACTGCAGTTGGCAGTGATGTTAATTGCAATATATCTGACCTGACTGGCCTAGAGATACTCAAATGTTCTGTTGCTGGACGAGGAGTCTCATATCTTTTGTCGCGGGTACAATATATTGTACATGGGCGCCCGCCACGGTTACAAATGGATTAATAATTATTCGGGTTTATTACATCAACACTGATGCTTTTATACAAACAGATGAAATCAAAACTCGACTGTATTTGACATGGAAATTATTCACGGACTGTGAGTTTGAATTTTCATTTGGATTCTGTGACGCAACAATCTGTCTCCCTTGCACTGAGCCCGGTTTCATGAAGCACTTAGCCAAGTGCACTTCCTATCTCTACAACGTGCGTTGTCATGGCAGGTATGGGGATACTTAGCTAAGTGCGCATCGTGAAACTGGGGTCTGAAAGCTGTCGACTGCCTGTCTCTTTATTTACTATGTATATATATTATTTCTTACAAATGGCTTTGGGAACTGATGTTATAGGTAGTTTTGAAAATGGACATTGAACTATCGACTGAGGACGCATATTTATGGTGTGAGACTGACAGATTCTTCATGATTGCTCCCAAAAGCTTGTATATCAAGTAGTCCAGTTCCGAAGTGTGGCAACATTTGTGAGGGGTCAAGTAAACTCAAAAAAGAATAATTATTATCAACAGTTTTATTTAATGAAGAAAGTTGAAAAAAAATAACTAAACAAGATCGTGCCCACCCGTCTACAAGCACAAAAGGACGGAAGGCCATTTTGGTTGACGGCTGGTATAGGGATATCGGTTTTGACCCCTACGTTCAGCATGAAATTACATTTCCATTGCCCTGGTCCCAGGTTTTTAACAATTTCCCGGAAAGTTTGCGTTCCAAATAATTCTTGTCGACATGTTTGAAAGATTTTGTTGGTTGTTAAGTAAATCCAAAAGAATAATTCTATCAAGCATTTTCTTTTTGGGCAGAAATGTAGCATAAAATGACTAAATGACTCATTTTTTCCCAAAGGCAGTGACTCACTTTGGTGTTGTACACAAACACACGGCTTTAAAACACTAGGTTTATCAGGTATGTGGCAACGTGCTAAGGATATACCTGAGCATTTGTCTACTTTGTCCTCTGATTAACATGGCATCGAAATGGAATACTATATCCCATATGTCTTTCATGTGCCAGTCTGCAGCGATAATGGAAGGGCCAGGTCAGTATATGTAAGATCAGTTTTCAAGACATTGTTCAACACAAACCAACTAAGAATGCATTTATATTTTTATAATACTGAAAACACTTATGGAAATATAAATTAATGAACAAAGGAAGAGAGAAATTAGAATCACGAAATATTAAAAAGTTATGAATGTAGTGAGTAATATCATTCAAGTACCAAGAATTCATTTAACAAGTGAAGTATATTCTATGTTGTATGTTGTGGGCATTTAATACAGAGTTAACTCAGTGGACATCCTGAACAGATTGAAGTCATGTATGTACACGAATTTTGCTGCTTAGAACTGCATGAAGTTTGATTGCCCGTAAAACTGACCGCATGAGTCGTGACATAAACTAGTGCTGCACCGAACTGTTCATTTTCCCATATCTACGCGTCAAATGTTTGCACATTCTTGTTTCATTATGACAGATGTCCCAACCAATAAAATCTGAAGGTGTAAAATGTTGTCTTTATAGTCGTCGGTGTAGGGCTGTGTTATTAGCCGTCATTTGGCTGAGGTGTGCCTCCACCGGGGCGTGACCAGTCGGCGGGCACGGCTGGCGCCAAGACGTGTACCGCAGAAAGAGCAGCTGGCCCAATCCTCACAATAGTAATAGGTTTAAAGATATCAGTTTATGTCCATCATGTTAAACCATTGTGTAGGTCAATAGAAAAATAATAGTATTAGCCGCGTTAACATAGAATTAGCTTGTCCTCTGACGGCATAGTACAGTGTCCACACCTGTTATTAGGGTACTTGTCTGCCCGACCCTCAGACCCTCCCCCCGGGGTTTAATCGCACCCGATGTCAGAGACTGTATGACACCCGGTTGTCCAAGAAAATGAGAGATGAGCGGGAAAAGATACAACAAAGACGGAATGGACACGTGATACAGTTGTCCTCGGAAAACAATACCACGTGACAGAAAACGGTCCCATTGTTTACCAGTATGTCACACACTGTCAAAGTGTCACCGATTTGTTTTTGCCACCTTTACACATTGCATTACATGTTAAAAACTAGTAATTTCTAGCAACTAGTTATTTAACCGACTACGTTTAAGTAACAAATTCCTCCGGTTAAATTCAGTGTCGTGGGAGACAAACTATAATATTCAAGTCCGTTTTAGAAATAAAGAAGCAGCGTTTAATCAGCCGGTGTCTTCAGTTTTCAAAAGGGATAATGTCGAAAACATATTCTTACCAATACATGATAATTATTTTGATTTCTTCGACTGATATATAACACTGTACACATAACCGAACATAATTTTACTTATACCACGACTGTTACAGGTATAGGGGAAACCGTTTTACCTGAAGAAACCCGCGTGCATACACAAAATGAGCGACCGCACTGACAAACATTCTGACTGAAAAAAGCTGCGAAAGTGTTCCGGTATATAGCTGCAAATAGGGCTGCATGTAGCACATTACAGGACAGAAATCCCCAATTATACCTGGAAAGTCGGGAACTAGCATTCATCATTATGTATACAGAACACATCTATTAAACCACATATTTAATTCCGGTAGTTCCAGAGATATGGGAATTTGAACACCAGTGACATTTTAGGTAAATATCAAGCATGCAGGTGTGGGGGGGAGGGGGCTGTGAAGGCATTAAAAGCCCATGTAGATCTACCGTTTTCTGGGTTAGGAAAGATCATTACCAGCTTGTCAGAGGGAATCTCTTAACATTTACACATTTGTTATATTGTACGAGGACATCTCTCCGTTTGATAACACATATGCATGTTTATAAAACACTGAATTTTAATACACCTGGTGGACATTGCAAACAACGCATATTCCTTGCAAACGATGAGGTGATTCCTACGTTGTCTAAGTAATACTCCAACACGTGCGCTGAGGAGCAGTAGCGTGACCAAAGTTGGATTGAGCTCTTGGACTTGCCTTAAAAACTTGGCAATGCAAAATAAAACTGCTGCACTGATTAATATTGTATAACGCGTCTCGGAAATGTCTAGTGCATATCGTAGTATCACACTTCAGTTATGACCGAAAGAAAAAAAAACAACTCTTCACTATATCTTGGACTTAACTTGACCATTCCTTCGTAAAATACTACTGCTGTGTACACTGTGTTTATGGCTAGGAAGATAATTTGAGGTGAAAAAGATACCCCTATACAGGCCCCTTCTTTAAACGATCTGTCTGGACTCTTTATTGGACCCAGACGAATTCCGATCTTTGCCCACAGAAAAGGTGACAATATTCACAGAGGCGAAGTGGACACAGCGTTGTCAGGGTCAGTTGTTCCCTTTGATTGGCCAGCCCCGGGGGAGCGTGTCCGTACAGAGGCACCCAGCGGGTAGAGGTCCCTTGACGCCTCTTAACTGGCCAGCTGAATAAAGGGGAAGTGCCGACAAGTTGCACTCCCTCTCAATGTTCTGTTTACACGGCTATTCTATAGCCACTTGTCAGGAATAACACGCTTAATTCCGGCAGGTTTGAAGGAGAAGGGCCGCAATGTGCCCGCCTTCTCAGACAGACTGCCCACGAGATCGACGGGACCGCGGCGTAACGTGATTCTAGGGCGGGCTCTCCGACATAATAGACATCAATGAATGTATTAACCTTTGGAATAGGGAAGGATACTCTATAGACAGGCTGTGCGACATTCGCGGTATCTGTGACATTTGACAAAACATTAAAAATGTTTATAATCAAAATTTAAACACACACGGGATGCAAGATTGTAATTGTGTGTCTGATTAAACAGGCAATAACAATAGTTGTTCCATGAAGCAGTTTAAGATAATAAATAAACAAATAACTCGTCAATAAAGCCATTCTCATTTAACATGCAGCAAGAATCACAAAGCATTTTGTCTCGTCAAGGAAGAATGAAAAATGGAAGATTTACGACAGTGAAGCTTGCACAGTTACGTCATCAGATTAAATTGAATTAATCACTCCAGAGAAAAATAAAGTAAATGCTCTACATTTATTTCATTGTTTCCTTGGCGTTTAACATCGTACTCATGATTTTTTCTACCTGAGAGCTTTGAGTAATCCACAGCTCTTCGCCAAGTACCTGATAAACCCCCTTGACTTACAGTCGCAGTTGACTTAACTATAACATATAACTATAACATTTCAGCCTGAATTCACTGATCATTGACCGATAGTCTCTGCTGTCCACCAAATGATGATCCAACCCAATGACCCAACAACCTGTTAAATAAATGTATGTGGTGATAATTTCTGAAATATACAACACATTATTTTCTCTGTGTATTTCCTTAGCAAAAAATCTTCTTCTGTATGATTTGAAAGACAACAGCATAGAGAGTAAAATCAGGGCAGCGACGACAGTGTTACCGTTGGCAAACGGATTGTAAGTTACCGGAGAAATCCGGACTCTTGTCAGTTTACGAACCCTCAGTTAAGGCTTTATTCTAACTGTTCTTATATACTATCGGCATTTAAGAAGTCATAACTTACACACACCCCTAGCACCATGGCTTAAGGAGATGTGATGTTAAATGCATTATATACTAGACGTCATCAGTCTAGAATTATCAAAATGCTATGTTGTCATCATATTTAACACATAAATACACGCTAATACGAAAATAATTCTTGCTGTACAGAGCATAGGCCTTCCTCTCACATATACGTTGAAGTTACTTTGCAAACCGATTAAAAACATTTAAGATTTAAAAAGGAGAAAAAATTACATGACGAAATACTTTTGAATAAAATGAAGTAAAGTTTTTTTTTTCCTTAAATAAGGAATTTGTATTTTATCCCGCTGTCACTGGTTGTGGAAGCCTATAGTGACAACAAACGGCCCGCCATGCTCGTGTGGTCGTTTGCACAGTGTGCAGCGTTCGTTGACGATCTCATGAATACGTCACGTGGAAAAGTTTTCAGTAACTTGCCAAAGGTCAGTGGTTTAGCTCGGGCACTCCAATTTCCGCCACACAAAACTGACCACATTCGCAGAGTGTAAAATGCTTCAGTATATAGTAAAAGAACAACAATCCCCCTATCCAATTAACTCCCAAAGAATACAAGATACGGACATTTACGAGAATGTTAGGATTACAACATGTCATTACTCTATAAACATATGTTACAAAACAGATAAGAGTTCCTTGTGATTAACGGTCACGGTGTTGCCCTCGACGTTGTCCTCCCTTTGAATACTTTGTAGTACGAGTAAAAATGTATAATTTAACAGAAGAACAAATAATTCTGAATATTCCCAAGTATCATGCTTGTATAAATTTTCATTTCAAAAATACGTCTGGTCATACTGGAAAAGTACGGGACCGTTTCTTGACTTTTGATTTTAGTTTCAATTTTCTCATAAGAAAATAATTTTAAACTCTGCCTGGTCCCAGTTGTATATTATAAGGGATTCCGTCTAATGGAATTTCAGAAGCCTATGACCTGACCTTGTTTATCCAGAAAATAAACTTTAGCACTAGGAATTGTGATTTTCTTTCCGTAGAGATTTCATTATATCCTATTCCATTTCAGTTAGACACGTACACGGTATAGCTAGCATAGACAAACGTAACTGCAACGTATAGCCTACACATGTCACGCAGTGTCACAATTGCTGTCTGGTTATATAGCAGATGGTGTACAGGAACTGATAATATCCACCTAAGTCAAGGTTTTTATCAGCGTATTTCGTGGATGGGTTTACTGGTACAAATCATACCAACATGAAGGCGGTTTGTGGATTCCCCCGCTCTCGCGTTTCGTTGACACCGCCGGTGCGGCTGTTTGAGCAGACTTACGCATATAGAACATCACTTGTTTTCCATCAATATGGTGTGCATGACTGTAAATCATCCATCAGAAAATTCGTCAGTAATTTGCCAAGTGTCGGTGTCTCATCCTGAGCGATTCGGTCTCCACCGCCCATAAAACGTTGATATCCATCATCGTATACAGGTGAAAGATTCTTGAGTATGTATATATACTATACTATATATATATATATATATATATATATATATATATATAGCCTTAAACAATAATGGTTCGGGATATAAGGAGAGACGATCCCTTTGGGCTGATACACATGTTATCTCAACAACACTGTCAGTTTTCCACCCTATGAACAGTTTTTGAAGTCCAGCGATTCCTCATTTGGGTATAACTCCTGCGAACGTACATGGTATTGCTATACAAGGGTCCAAGCCCATTGACAATATTTCACTGACAAGACGGCTAACAAGAGGAGATTGACCATATTTATGTTGTACCAGGTCATGCACTCCCTTGGGAACTTAAGTGCAGCTCCTACGGTTGTTTCCTTTTCTCAAGAATGTTAAGGAGACTTGTCTTGTCTTTAAGATCTACAGGTCAAAATGTCAAGTTGTTGGTTTGGATAGTTATTTACACTTCAGTGACTGGTTCCTTTCTCTTCAAAATCATAAATACCTCTCGGGAAGTTTTAACAGTATCTTAGAAACCCGTGCTCTTAAGATCAAGGAGACCATAATCCCTTAGACATATTGCTGATATTGGTTAGAATTTCGAAATAATATCTTGACCAGAGACCAAAGAAAGAAATATACAGAAGGCCTAAGGTTCCTTTCTTTTTATGAAACCCAAAACCGACTGGCCCGGCTGTTTCAATTCTGTTGAAAAAGAAATAATTCCAAAATCGTAAGACGGAAACATTTGTAAATGAAGTATTACTGAAACCGATTTTTAAAAAGAATTAAAAAAATTCTAATGACATTCCCGTGTGTGACTTGTTTTTTTACACGCTGGGTTTATACAAAATACCCAGAGTATTCCAATTCATTGAACTAAAAGGAGAAACGGAAACTGCTCTTCGTGTGGGTGTCGAATGTCTTAGTTTTTGTATGATAACAGTTCAGATATTTTGCCAACTACAGCTGATATGTATGTGTTCTGAATAAGGATACTTTGAATATAGGAAAAATAATATGATGTGTTCCTAACATTTAGAATCCCTCTGCCCTGAACACTGTGTCTTGTCTTCGGGTGATGGAAATAGTACTCGGGATAAGTGTCACTTCGCAAGGTGTCACATAGGTTACTTTAGATGTTCACTGATTATTAAGAAGCCAGAATCCCCGTGGAGTTGACAGGACATGGTTCGTGTTCTTGTGGTCCCTATGACATTGGATTTGTTTTGAGCGCTGGCAATCGTTTCGCCTTGGCGTGGAATGTTATCGAGCTTCACCTTGTATAATCCTGTTAGAATGGAGAATACGATTAATTGTCCGTTGATTCCGGCTCCCGTGGCTGCTGAATGCTGACTGCAAGTCAAGTGGGTGATCAGGTACGTAGAACGTAGGTATACTCACGTACACAACAAAGCATGGACATGACAGTAATCCTCCCGTTATAACCTCTAATTTCTGCTCAATCCACTTATTAGTGTATGAACAAAACTTGTCGCCTATTATAACAACTCCACTATTAGTAAGTGGTGGGGCTTAGCCAGGGATCCCGTTCACAAGGTGGAGATCTGGGGCCTCTCGGGGCGCAGGAAAAGGTTTGCCCACCCTCCGGCAACGCCTGTCAAAATTTTGGCACGGGGTGGCTTGAAAAGGAAATTGACTTGAAAAGGCCAAATGTGTGTCTTCACCTCCCATTATTGTGAGATATCCTTAACTTCTCGCTTGGAGAGCAACAAGCCCCTGAGGTAACACAATGAAGGAACAATCAGCTCATTGACGCTGAGGCTGTAGGACAGACTAGGGGAGAGTGGACAGAGCGGATCGTGAGGCTCACCACACACTGCAATAAATCGTGGTCTACTTAAAACACACAAAAAGGCAGATTTCCCAAACCATTCACCTTGACATTTTTTGTTACAAGTTTATCCTTCATTGTGGAGAGTTTCATTAGAAAACGATCGCAAAAATTAAAATAAATCTGTTTTTCAAATCTATAATGTTTCCTATTTATGAAGATTTTATTTTTTCGCTTTGTAAAGGTGTATTATGCGGCTTTTTCCTGTATAAGTTGCAAATCCATTTGCCACTGTTTCTTTACTGTCAAGGGTAACAACACAATCGTCACTGACGTTCACTTTCGATTTAAAGGTCAGCAGCCCATAGCCCATATCTCACTCTATGGAAGTAAAGAAATAGCCAGATCCATTTCTGAAGCTACCTAAAACACCAGTTTCCAAATATGTAAGCAATAATCATATGAACAGTAAAGAAAGCTGGTGACATGAAAAAGGGAGCCAGACATAGATTTTCAATGATGCAGAAAGATCAGTCAATAAATATTGTTGACGTTATAACTAGATAACATTTCAAACTCCTATATAGTCCCTGAATAATTTTAAGGTCGAATGAAACTATACAGGTGAATGAGTTGTGATTTGTTTGTAACTGTTCATAATAGCACCATGCTAATGTAATAAACATCGATGTGTGCCGCCTCTTGCCCAGGGTTAAGCGGAACGGGATACTGGCATGAAGCTGTGAAACAAAGCGATATATATACTGAGATCCAGAACACCTCGTCAAACGTGTTATACTTATTGTGAATTTAAGAATCGTATAGAGTGAAGGCATTTGTCTGAGTTTATCTGCTACTATGCTTTTTTTGAATTAATAACTTGTGACGAATATTGAAATCATCAAGAATATCTTTCGTATGAGGCCCATATATATATACTTCTGTATTCTCAGCGGCAGTGTTAAGACATATCTGTCGTATCAGTTGTTACTGAGAGTGCTCTGGCTCTAACGAGTGATGAGCGATTTCAACCATGATGCAGTGGAAGCTCAAATCCGCCCATGGGCATTGTATGTCTACATCATCCAGCTCTTACTGATGTGAGTTACAACAATAAGCCGTTCAAAGCGGCCACGGAAGCGTTTTCGGAGTCGGCAAAACATCACTTATCTTCCACCAACATTAATTTCTTTGAAAATCTGAGTACATGCCAATATACTTCGCAATCTGATCATTTTGACAGATACTCATAAATGTCTTAATTGTTATATAAATAATAGTGGAATACCATCATGGTATTTGTATTCCGCAACATTAGTTTTAATTTATAGTGGCGTCATAGAGTGACAATGATACTGAATGGTGACATACACCTATATATGCTAAAAAAGACAGTCTCCAGACTGTGGAAGACATTATTTATTTATTTATTTATTTGATTGGTGTTTTACGCTGTACTCAAGAATATTTCAATCATACAAAAGCGGCAAGCATTACGGGAGGAAACCAGGCAGAGCCCAGAGAAACCAAGGACGATCCACAGGTTGCTGGCAAACCATGCCACATACGGCCGGAGAGAAAGCCAGCATGAACTAGACTTGAACTCACAGCGACCGCATTGGTGGGAGGCTTCTGGGTCATTGCACTGCGCTAGGGCATCTGAGCCACGGAGGCCCTCCCCCTTCCTTATTTGAAATTCACACCTACCGATGCTTATAATCAGCTATATAATGGCTTGTCGTAGTTTACAACTGTTCCCTTGACTGATTGTCCTATGATCGAAATTTGATTTTCCCGCTCAACTTGGGAAATCGGGTTTGAGAGAATGGTTTTGCAGAGCTGCTGTCATGTAGTCAAACATTCAATGGACGGACCACCGGGCGACTATTGCTGGAAGAGAGAGTGAAAGTAAGAGGGAAAAAAATGGAGTGAAAGTTTACACGATACGTGATGTGTGGTGTCATATCGGACGGCGGCCATGTGCTTGTAAGGGCTGCGTAAGAAAAAGTCGCTAAGATCACGTAAGACTCCCAAAGCTGGAGTGTTTATTAAACACAAAGCCTGGATTTCGGAGAGAACATTTTGCTAGCCCTGACAGACTGAACAGGACGCGGTCGACTGTGCACCTCCCTCACTGACACCTAATAGGGGCGTAATCCAGCGAAGAAGCAAATTTTAGCGGCTTCCGACGGACTGTCATGTAATCTCATTATCACCCATTGACTCGGGTTGACGGCAACCAATCTGAAGTTTACCGATTGAATGTAATCCTGGTATTCTGTCTGGATAATCGTGTGTGGTATGTGTATGGGAACACCGGGTCATGCTGGGCGGGACATAAGCCGATATTTAGCCCTAAATCTTGTGTAAGCTCGATGATCCTTGGGTCAATGTTTTTTGGGGTTTTTTTTCATCATCTTCTTCTTCTTCTTTGACACCTTTAAATATAACATATATTAGAATATACAGGAATCAGTCTCATTCAGAACCATTTCATATTGATCGATAAAACAATATATTTCCTACATTTAAAAGATGGTAACATTTGATTTGAGTTGATTGTTGTTTAAAGTCATGGTATACATTCGGAAATTTGCACTTCTACGAAGGCAGGTGGCTTTACTGACGAACGTTATCATGTACTGGTGGAGGATAAGTCGTCCTCAAAGGTTTACTGACGAATGTTATCACGTACTGATGGAGGATAAGTTGTCCTCAAAGAACGTTGAACTGTGCAAAATGCATGGTCATACGGGGGTCGCCGGCAATTTATTGTCACCATGACCCGAAAAGAAGTGAAAGCGAAAGAATACAAAAACTCTCTGCCCCATGCATCGTTTGGATGTGAAACAACCGTAGAATGAACGAATGGATTAATTAACGACTGGACAAAAGAAAGAATAAATGAACGAATAATACTTCAATGATTGTACGATATAGAAATAATAAATACGTAAATACATCAACAATCAAATAAATAAATAAACAAATCATGTAAATAAATCATTGACTTCCGTTGACTTCATGTACGTATAAAGATAAGGCATGTCTTCACTGGGTGTAAGCTATGTATTAATGCTATCTCACCGCACACATTTAATGTTTGTCAACCCAAGACTACTGTAATGAAACAGAAGAGGCCAGCAAACACGGTTTACACTGGCGCATTACGAATGGCGCTTATGTGATCGCAGGCTATTAGAGCGGCATTCTGACGTGCTGTCAACGCTGAAGTAACTGACACCCGTCACTTAGCCCAGGGGTCGCTTCACCCAGGCGATATTTGTATACGTCATATATATGTGACCTCTCAAGAACGCCACGCATTTTACACCAGGCAAACTTCTAGATTAAATCTAGACCTTGCACATGGAATAAGATTCGTCCGATCGTGAAAAGGCTGCTTTGTTATACAATGATTGTGACCCTAAAATAAATATTGTTTTAGAGCATGGCGTTGAACAACATTCAGATAAATAAATAAATAAATACATAAATAAATAAATATAACAGCTATTTTGACTATTATAGCTGATTTGACATACTCGCCATTGATTGATTTACAGGCTCATTCATCGGCTGGTGGACGAATGGAGGAATGGATATGGTTGGAAATGAATGACTTAATAAATTGCTGAAGCCAGGCTTTTTGTGTGTTTATTTCATAGCAAATTATGCATTCCCTTACAAAAAATAAATGGCAGATGTTTCAAGAGCAACAGAGGAAAGTTGTATTGGGAGGACAGTGTCCAACAACATCCAAGAGATGTAGAGCAGGCATTAAATACTGAAACAAGCAAACGCACAATTAAAAGACACACAGGAAATATTAACAGAAGAGCATCCAACAGAATGTCGAAAGGAAAACGAACCGGATATATTGGTCACCAGACGCTGGAACGCAGCCGTAAATCTTCAATAGAAGATACCCAGGTGCATATGCTCAACAACAGGCTCTTGAACGTCAGGTTCGATCCACACTGGATTGTAGACCGTCAGCATGCAGATATTCAAATGCATGTAGCAATTCAGCAACATCTACTAACTAACAGATACTCAGATTTTCAACAACCAGTTCTCACCAACAAGGCTCAAGGGTAGCTACTTCATCGAAGATCACCATGTGCAGATATTCAACTGTAGACACTCATCAGCCGATACTCATCAGCGGATATTCAACTCTAGACACTGATCAGAGGATATTGAACTGTAGACACTCATCAACAAATATTCAATTGTAGACACTCATCAGCCGATATTCATCATCAGATATTCAACTGTAGACACTCATCAGCAGATACTCATCAGCAGATATTCAACTGTAGACACTCATCAGCCGATCTCATCAGCAGATATTCAACTGTAGACACTCATCAGCCGATTGTCATCATCAGATATTCAACTGTAGACATTCATCAGCCGATACTCATCAGCTGATATTCAGCTGCAGGCACTCATCAGCAGATACTCATCAGCTGATATTCAGCTGCAGGCACTCATCAGCAGATATTCAACTGTAGACACTCATCAGCAGATATTCAGTTGTAGACACTCATCAATCGATATTCAATAGGAGATATTCAACCGTAGATACTCATCAGCCGATACTCATCAAGAAATATTCAGCTGCTGACACTCACCAGCAGATATTCAACCGCAGCTACTCCTCACCAAATATTTAACTGCAGGTACTTATCAGCAGATGTGTAACTCCAATCACTCGTCAGAGGATATTCAGTGACCGATACCCATCAGCAGATATTCATCTGCAAATTCTCATAAGCAAATACTCATCAGCAAATATTCAGTTGCGAACACTCATCAGTCGTTAATTCATATACTCATTACCAGCGGTTCATGAGCAGACGCTGAACGAAAGCTACTCATCATTAGATACTCAGCTGGAGATACTCGCCAGCAGTTAATGCCGAACAGATATCCGATTTTAAATACACATCGGCAGATATTCAACTGCAGATACTCATCAGTAGATATGCAAGTGCAAATACTCCTTACCAAATATTCAAGTACAGATGCTTATCATCATATATTCTAATTCAGAGATTCACCAGTAGATTCTAGAGTCATCACAGAGCAGTATGCGTTATATATGCGTATATGCGTTAGTTGTATTGCACATTGTAGAGAGGGGTGTGTGGTATAGTTTGTGTGGTCGTCTCCTTCAGCGGAAACCGGACTATATTAGAGCAATACGAAAGTCTGAAGATAAGCGTCTGAAGCCGGACGGTACCGTTCTAACCGTCGGGGCTGTGGTGGAGCTGTCTCCGCGGGATAGTCGAAGTTCTCGGGCGACTTTTATCAACGGTAAGGAATAGTTTGGGTGATGCTTCTGGGCCCGGTCTGTTAAGGACAAGTTTTATCGGACCGAGTCCTGGGGTTTCTTGTAAACTAGCCTTCACGAAGTCGCCAAATTTGTCATTCCCACAGACGAAACTGTTCCTGGAAAGCAAGTCTATTGAGCTCTCTCTACTACAAGAGTGTAAATGGCGCGTTACTGTACTACAGATGCAAATCGTGTGTAGTCTTTTCAGCTGTGAGTGTAAACGCCACGCCGCACGCTTCTGACACTTTGGGCGCCATTGCATTTACAGGCGTCATATCAGGTTGACCGAGTAATGAAGAGATCTGACGCATGGAGAATGTATATATCTATCTATCTTACGCCGGGGAGTCCCACACACAAAGGAAAACTTGTTCAGTTTTTGAAGCCTGGATGTAAGTCCAGTATGCATTCGTCCGCATGAAAAATTTGCACAAGCATGCAGAAAAACTATGTGTGTACAGAAATTCCCATCTTAGAGATTACTGTAATATAGTTTCCACGGGTAAAATATAGGCGCCTGTCTGGGAAAATTTACTTATACGCTGTTCCCTACCCGTAGACGACAATATTTTTGCCAATTAGCAGAACTGGACATACGCTTGCAGGGTTATATATTTGTTTCGTAATTCTACATTTTGTTTGCCATCGTACTGCCTGAAATGATACCACCATGCATGAAGGATTAAACGAAGACTTGTTTAGGCATTTAAAGGGACAATATGTTACAATGTATAGCGATGCTGTATTGCTCTCTCATTCTGCAGGGTCGTTGCTCTTTAATCGCTCATTGTTGTTCAACGTTGCCTTGCCGCTCAATGCCTCACTGTTAATTGTTTTCCTCTACGAACCACAAGACACTCAGTTAACAAATTAGAGATACATGCGATCTCTTCAGATCTGTTTGTTAACAGACTGTCTGTGCTTGCAGAGCGTGAAAAAATAGATGAAGTAATGTATACTAATGTCACCTTGGCATACTCATGTCATTGTGGTATATCAATTGGCCATACATCCATCATCGAGGGTGACATGCGGAAAGAAGTGAATATCCCCAAACAGCAAACGTAAGCATTGAAATAGTTAATAATTCATTCATGCTAATAATATAATATAGTTCTAAATGTGTGTATGTGTTTCTCTCTTTCCCCTCTTACATCTGATCATGCCCTCCCCCCATCCCCCCTCAAATACACTGTCAGCCGAAGTTCAGAGAGATTACCAAGATGCACTGAATATACTTCATATATCTACGTGATTTTGGTGCACGTGCTTCGTGGTATATGTGTGTATACGAAAACACATTGTACTTGGATCTGCGTAAACAGCATTGCTTCATAGAGAACACACGTATAAATAACTTCATAAACAACCAGGAGGGGTTTTGATGTTTTGAGAGAATAACAGAGGAGTAAGTATGTCTGGATGCAATACTGCTTTGCTCAACTTCCACATCATCTCCACCATCGTCTTCCCAACGGAGGGCAACCGAGCAGAAGGCAGCCCGGGGCAGCCGGCGAAGGCAGGGCCTATCAGCCGCCTGTAAAGATAACAGTTTGATATCACCCGGCAAAAGTGTTAATTGAGTTATTCCGACAGTTGCCGCTCTTCTGTGTCGGAGGCAGTTAAGAGAAAGAGCGACAAACTGTTCCTCCATTCCCTAGAGGGTTGCATATCCTCAGCATGACCGTTCAAATGAACCTTATAACTATCTCATAATTCATTCATGCTAATAATATAATTATGGAGATAATTTTTCTGATGTTCTGCCTTACGTAGCCATGTGCAGTGAATGCACTCCTGCCGCCATTTGTTTGAGCTGGTTAACTAGAAATACGACACCAGTAGCTAGTTAGAGTCGCGTCAAGCAGTTCATGAATTAGAAATGACGGGAGATGCGAAATCGTTAGCAGACATCGCCACAATCTGACTTAGCTGACGTCATCGTAACCATTTTAATTTGAGTTAAATTGACAAATCTTCATAAACTATCTGATTCAATTGTATTTGCCACGGGCACCGCGCTTTAGTCCTTTGTTTCCAAACCGGACAGCGGAGAGAAACAAACACTAGGCAGCATAAGAGATATTATTATATGACTCTGTCAGAAACGTTGGTTTCACGATGGCTGTGTGCCATTGGTCGGTCATGACACAGAACTCACCCATTCCGGAACTAGAAGATTCATTTCTTAGTTAACGCTGTCATATATTCCACCTGAATCAATCGAGTATGTATATCGACAGAGCAAGGAAAATCAATATCTGACATCACTAAGCTTCCTTCTAAATATCTGCCATATTCTCTAAGTGATAAATAACACTGCAGGGGGCTGATAGCACTTATACTACAACTGGTACAACTAATGTTGCAGCTGTTGGGATTACTAATAATCAAAACAACAACCCAAACCACAAAAACAATAACAATGAATACTTGATATGAAAGTACTTTATCGCCACGATATTGCTGCAACATTGCCGACGTGGCAATAATTCATAATCTCTGTTTCATTCATTCTTAATGACGATTAATCGCTGAAGAGAACCTGGTGTGATGTATGGTAAATGATTCTACCTGTGTAATGAAAATCTACAGTTAACGGATTCTTGGATTAAAATCTTTGAGATTTCAGGAGTGTTTTTAATAGATGTTTTAGGTGTTATAAGAGTGCCTTTGATAATTTCTGTATTTACACGTAATATCCATGAAATAGTTTGAGCTTAAATATAAAAAAAAACTGTGGCAACGACTTTCAAGTATCATTTTGGCCTAAGGCAACACATATAATGTCAAGATGGAATAATATTCCAGAAACACGATAAAGGCAATGAAACAAGTTCCAAAACTCAAACATGAGCAATTTGGTGTGATGCTTGTATGGTTGTTGACCACCTCACTGGTTGCTAGAACGTCCGTCTCGAGGTCGGGAGATCCAGGGTCATACCGAAGGCTTTTAAAGTGGTACCTGTTGCTTCCTCGCCTGGCGCTCAGCATTCAGAGGTTAGAGGAAGGAAACAGGACTGAGCGGCCAGAACTCACGCTGAGACAAGAAGACACGGTATATATACATTCTAAGGGCTCTTCGTCATCATTTGACTGAAAAAATATTAAATACGACGTAACGGTTGTTCCATGCGTTCCCACGGGCCTATGGGTCTTCACAGGACAAGTTGAGGAAGCACAGAAAAGAAAGAACTCTTTTCACTGCGCCAAATAAAGCACGCTTGTGGTCTAATCCGATAGAGATAATCCTGTGAACGACAACCTTGGGCCTGAGCTGTGGATTTTCACACGACGCATAGTAGCTCTGGAGGAAATGCCACTTCTCAACATAGGTCATTCTTACTGTACCCGGAGACATGAGGCGGATCAGATAGAGGTAGACCATATAAAGCTAGCTGGTCAATGAGGGTTATTTGACTTTGGAGAAAATGCATGAAAGAAAATCATTTATCAGAATTTTTTCCATTGACAGAAAAAAAAATCTGATTCAGGGGCATCCTATAATTTTCCATATAGGATGGTTCGTATATGCAACCGCTGAAAACATGCACTACTTTAAAGGGTTACATTCAAAGCGCCCTCTACCGGGGACACCCCTGAACTAACATCGGAATTTGCCATGGTTTAACTACAACAGCATCTAATTGTGAAGGAAACACATTTAATATCTTCATTTGAATATACAAAGAAACGATATGCACACTCTACAAAGACTCAGGGTGAAATGTGGAGGGGTGCATTATGTAGCTTTAAGAGCAAAACTGCCCACAGTTTGATCGCAGTTCTCGCCCTTTTGGGTTTCAGTTCAGTCAATGTTGTTCACACTGCGGCGGTACGGACTCTTAAACTTAAAGTTCACTGTTGAATAACCATCTTGGTGAAAATCCTTAAACTTTTTCTCAAAGCAAGTTATACATTCGGTCACCGGATTAAAAGTTTGGTCACAGCACATGTCGGCGACAAATCCAGTCGGCGATCTGATCTCGCTTCACTCAAACCGATCAACGTGAAATTAATAACGAAAAAAAGCTTCCGTTCATGAATCCAACGTCCATCGCTTTTCTGTTCAAGGAATGTAAATAGCGACAAAAGCATATATGCCTGGCATTCACACATCTGCAGCAGTCGTCAATTGTTTTCATCATTTCCATCATGGTGATTACTCCGCTCAGTGTCCGATTTGGTCGGGTGTCATTGCGGTCAGACATTACCAGCGATTACACGGCCACAAGGGGAACATATTGTTAATAAATGTAGAGTTCACATTACTGTTGTAGAGAAAAACTTCCCGTCATTCATCATTATTTAGCCGTTCCTTTTAAACAAGATGTGCTTTGAAGCTATACCGCACGCTGAAACTTCCCTCGCATCATCCACGTCTGTCTCACGTGACGACTGCGTGTGAGGGAATCCCCGTGTCCTAGGAATTGATCAGCGTCCAGTGAAGTGACTCCGTTATAATGATTTAAACTCTAGGGTTTTTGTTATATTGACTTAACTGAGAGGAAACTAATGAAACAGAAAATAGTACAACATGACCACATTGGAGCTGAAGAAGTCTTGCTCATTTATAGAAGTACAAATCGCCTCGCAATCTCTATAAGTCACGCTACCGATTAAGGAGAAACCTTGAGCTTTTTGACCATTTTGTACCTGAAAATAAAGTTATATGATAAATAGATTATCATAAAAGTGTGTGTTCCTCAGACAACTCGAGCTGATACATCATCGCGAATCACACACTGTTACGATAGTCTCTATGTGTTGAGTGAGTGTAGATTCTGCTTGTAACTCGGGCCAACTAAGGGTTGTCCCCTTATTGTTTAATGGGACAACGTAGACCTTGCTCTGGTTCCATCGGATGTGACCCCAATAACCCATATTTTGGGGTCAGTTTTTAAGCGTTGTATTTTGTACAGGCGTTAACATTATTAACATGTTCCTTTCCACAGAGCTGGCATAAAGAGAATATTTATTAACAATCAGGAAAAGGTGTACATGAATTTTCCAAAGTACGCCCTGCATAAGTTTTATTCATGTTATGCGAAAGCGTTATCATTCGCCTATTCATTTGGCTCTTTTGTTAAGAATCGTTTCACTGAAGCCTCCCCAAGTCCCCCCCCCCCCACCACCCACCACACACACCAAATCAAAGCTCACCACTCTTGTATCCACTGCCCAACTTAGTGGACAGCCATAATGCTGCAGAGTAATCGTCGCCAGTTGACCATTCACCCTCGCCCCGGTACCGCACTGTACCTAGCTGTCTGCAGAGGTAAATTGATAAATATATCACCTTTACTCTGCGTGCTTTCGAGGTTCTCAGAAATGACCTCTGGCCAAACTACCGTTAGATAAGGTCACGCGTGCGGCACAATTCTTCATGGAGCACTAATGTAGATTAAAACTACCTTGCTGTAGCCACATATTCTTTTCCTGTTTGTTTGTTTTATTTCTTTCTGTTCCACGCAGATAAGGCACTTCGTAAGTTAGTTTGGGTAACTTTTCGAGCAAACCCAGGTGGTGATAACGCTGCTCCGTGTATTCTGCTCCCTATCTCAAGGCATGAGAAAAAAATAACCCCACCATCAGTCCATTAAATTGTCTTGGTAAAAAGTGTGATTCCTCGATGAATTACAAACTTCATCTATCAGCTGTCAATTTTACACCATTTTCCTTTTGATATATGAATAGGAGGCAGAGTGTTATATGACCACCTTGATACGGTATCTCGTTTTGTTCATTTAGCATGCCAGACGGGTATAGCTTTTGTGACCGAAGTTTGATTACACACACAGTAAACCATTCTGTGAGGAATTCTAATGTATAAAGATCCCCGTTCCTGCCTTGTATGTGTTGCCGCTCGTCTGTAAGTAATATACTACTGATCATCATCTAAATGTATCATCTATAATTAAAACAATTCAGTTAAGTGTATATTATCAGTCATTTTTCCTGCAGAAAAAGAAGGCGTTTCACTGCTTATACACGCATAAAGCCTTGATCTCATCACAAGCAATTATAAATTATCCTAGGCTTTAAGTCAACATGTTTGTCAAGTATCTGACACTCTGGTTTACTCCACCCATGGATCAACCTGCCTTGCGCCGCATTGAACTTAAAAAAAAACTATGTACGTAGGTAAACGTATTAAGTAATTGTTTGTGTATTCCATGTCTGCTACATGTGCCTGCAATTTTGTACTCACATTGTACTAATTAAGTGTTTTGAGCCAGTTTTGGATCAATCTTTATGTGTCTTCACATCTCCTCAGCCCATGCATGTCCCATCCTTATACATCCACCCTTATGTCTCCACATGTCCATGCTTATACTCCACCCTTATGTCTCCACATGTCCATGCTTATACATCCACCCTTATGTCTCCACATGTCCATGTTTACACATCCCTCCTTATGTCTATATATGCACAGGTTTATATACCAACCCTTATGTCTCCACATGTCCATGCTTATACTCCACCCTTATGTCTCCACATGTCCATGCTTATACTCCACCCTTATGTCTCCACATGTCCATGCTTATACTCCACCCTTATGTCTCCACATGTCCATGCTTATACTCCACCCTTATGTCTCCACATGTCCATGCTTATACTCCACCCTTATGTCTCCACATGTCCATGCTTATACATCCACCCTTATGTCTCCACATGTCCATGCTTATACTCCACCCTTATGTCTCCACATGTCCATGCTTATACTCCACCCTTATGTCTCCACATATCCATGCTTATACTCCACCCTTATGTCTCCACATGTCCATGCTTATACTCCACCCTTATGTCTCCACATGTCCATGGTTATGCTTCCATTCACCCATATGTCTCCACATGTCCATGTTTACACATCCCTCCTTATGTCTATATATGCACAGGTTTATATACCAACCCTTATGTCTCCCCATGTCCATGCTTATACTCCACCCTTATGTCTCCACATGTCCATGCTTATACTCCACCCTTATGTCTCCACATGTCCATGGTTATACATCCACCCTTATGTCTCCACATGTCCATGCTTATACTCCACCCTTATGTCTCCACATGTCCATGGTTATACATCCACCCTTATGTCTCCACATGTCCATGCTTATACTCCACCCTTATGTCTCCACATGTCCATGCTTATACTCCACCCTTATGTCTCCACATGTCCATGGTTATGCTTCCATTCACCCATATGTCTCCACATGTCCATGTTTACACATCCCTCCTTATGTCTATATATGCACAGGTTTATATACCAACCCTTATGTCTCCACATGTCCATGCTTATACTCCACCCTTATGTCTCCACATGTCCATGCTTATACTCCACCCTTATGTCTCCACATGTCCATGGTTATACATCCACCCTTATGTCTCCACATGTCCATGCTTATACTCCACCCTTATGTCTCCACATGTCCATGGTTATACATCCACCCTTATGTCTCCACATGTCCATGCTTATACTCCACCCTTATGTCTCCACATGTCCATGCTTATACTCCACCCTTATGTCTCCACATGTCCATGCTTATACTCCACCCTTATGTCTCCACATGTCCATGCTTACACATGCCCCATTATGTCTATATATACACAGTCTTATATACCAACCCTTAGGTCTCCACATGTCCATTCTTATATGACCACCTTTATTTATCAAGATGTCCATGTTTATACATCCTTTCTCGTGCCTAAATATATGCTCATGTTTATGTGTCCACCCTTATGTCTCCACATGCCCATGTGTATATATCCACCCTTATGTCTCTACATATCTATGCGTATATGTCCACCGTTATGTCTCTACATCTCTATCCTTATATGTCCACCGTTATGTCTCTACATGCCCATGCGTATATGTCCACCCTTATGTCTCTACATCTCTATCCTTATATGTCCACCCTTATGTCTCTACATCTCTATCCTTATATGTCCACCCTTATGTCTCTACATCTCTATCCTTATATGTCCACCCTTATGTCTCTACATGTCCACGCTTATACATCTCATTCTTAAGAACTTCGGTTTACTCCACCCATGCATCAACGTACCCGGCAGCGCAATGGATTTAAAAACATTCCTAAGTTTGGTGTTTAACATGGCGTATGGCGTTGTGAGTCATTGTACACTGAATGTTGTTGTGTGTCTTGGTACGCCTATTCTTGTTTTTAATGGAAGAGATGTTACATTTATATATAAAATATCCATAAAACACACCAAACCCTCAAGTAAGGGTCAAGTATATATACTTAGAGAGTGGATATGTTTTAAGAATATTTTTAAATACATGAGAGATTTAAAAAACAACTGCTGAAATCTGGGTTTTGTACCATTTACAAGTGCAAGAGTTCAGCTCCAGCCTTCGAGGGCATCTGATGTGGTTGACTAATCGTCTAGAGAATCCAAGCTGTTTATAGCTAAGGGTTATACGATGTTGTACGTTATCACCATTTATCTGTTCAGAGTGTACAGTTCCTAACCTGGCTATGGGTGCTGCCCAGTTCGCATGGTCTAAGTTACTTTTACTTTAATTAAGAAAAGTTACACTTTTAAATTAAAACACTAATGACCGCAAAACCATATATACAAATACTTTAATAGTTAGCCATGATATAAAGATATATGCTTTGATACAAGAACATGCAGTTCCTTTGCATCGGGTTAACACGCCGAACTAAAAATATAAACAGTTGCCTATTAACTGACTTGGTAATCAATCTCAATAAAGCGATGAAAGCATTACTGATACATTCCTTTTACTTCGCTTTTGCCAAGTTACAAAGTTAAAGGGAACAAAGCCTATAAAGGCAGGATAATTAGATTGCGCTCATACACATACGTCATCAATACATGCTGCAGTGACGATAACTAGGTTCCTATATTCTTACGCAGTTTGTCTGCGCAGCTTGGTCGGCAGTCGACATTTCAATGAAACAGTTGCCCGCTAATAAGCGACGATCAAAACATATCAGTGAATTTTTATCAGATTGCTGCTGTGTGCCAAATCTAATTGCATTTTTCGCTTGGGTTGTTAGTTTAAAGTAGTTTCGCCGGCGGACTGATTTTCTCGGCATATATCACCAAGGTTGGAGGAGTTGGGCGCCGGAGCGGAAGTGCTCACGTTTCCCACACAGAGTGTGAGTTATAGATTCAAACCCACCGTGGGACGCAGCTTCATTATTATAACGATATGCGTACGAATGGTTATTTATTGCAGTGAGTTAGATGGTCACTAAATTACAAATGGCAGGAACTGCCGAGGCGAACTTTAGCGGAAAACGTGATTATGATTTCTAATTCGATAACGAGTTCTTTTAATTGTGCCATCAGGAGTTGTTCATCAGAGGAGTTTACGCACCAGGGCTTCCTGTGTTTGAACAAAAAGTCCAGTGGTTTTTATCAAACTCTATGACAAACAATACTGGAACCGCTGAACCGCGAGCCTAAAAGACAGCATATTTGGAGAAAAAAAATATATCGGAAAAAAATACGTAACTTGGTATTATTGTTGCGAAAAGCAAATTATCGCCGTTGGAATGTGACCATGGAGTATAAGGTATAAGACCTGAAAAATGTTACTTTTTGTAGATAATTATAATACATATAATCCACAGTTTCGTCACTTATCCTGATGTAAAATGACCCCGAATTTTGCCAACGATCACGTCGGACATTTTGCTTCACCCCGCGAATTCTCAGAACCCTATTTTTATGCTTGTTTGAAGGGTAGGATAGTGTCCTATACTGGACAAATATACATTCCATCACTTGAAGTATATATCTTAGGATATTTATTTGCCCCTAAGATCGGAGCTTTTCCTGGTGAACTGTTAGGTCTTTTACCGTACTTCAGTTTAGCATCGTATAGGCCAGGATCTCCACGACAAAGAACCTGTCTTCTTGACATCAGTATCCTCACGATTCATATATGTCAGTTCCCTCATAAATGGAATGTGACTTTCTATTCATGGATACTTCTGTCCACTCTATGTACATGCAAAATGCACATTGCAAATAAATATTCGCTAGACCAATTTTTACAGATATATATATATATATATATATATAAGCCCCACATTTTTAGACATGCATAGAGGGGCCTTCCACGTTAACAATTGTAAGACCAAATTTCAAAAACTTAAAATACCAGTTTCAAAATGAATTTGTGCAAAATAACATAGCAAACACTAGCAATCCTCCTGTAATAAATAAAGCATTAAATTAAATAAAAGATAAAGGAACATGTATAGGAGAGAAGCAATCGTCAGCTTTTAATGATGCGGGGAAGAAAATCGATATTCTACGTTTGACATCCACTTGAAATGTCAAACACGTAGTCCGTGATATAAAAACGATTCAAAAAGTCCTCATTTTTAAAATTTATTTACATTAAAGTTCCTGTTAAAAACGAAACTTTACGTTAAGATGGATTTTTGCAGGCGATTCTGTGTTGATCACCAGAAGAAAAAAAAACAGCACACAGTATCATTTTCTAGATATACACTTTAGGCTATAGAGACATTGCGTATCTAGAAAATGATACTTAAAGTCGTTTACCTTTGTAGCATATATACACTTAATCTCTGGTCTTTTAGGTTGGGGATGACTGAGTCAAGCCATTTCTTCCGGCACTCGACTGAATCCTCTTTCCGACCGCAACACTCACACGGGCGACTTCGAAAAGAGCTTTCCACGCCGATCATCCAGTTGGAAATTGTTTATTAAATTAACACGAGGGTTCTACAAAAGGAAAGCGGTCGTTAGAGACTTGATAGAGCATCTGTCGGAAGCTGTAAGCCTTTAATGTTTCATCTCGGACAATTCCTATAAATTCTCTGGTGTAAATTGGTTTGTTTTTCATCGGCCAATCCTCCCGTTTAACGCCAGCTAACGACTGTCTTTTTGTCGTTGCTCTCTGCCACTGTGGGACCAAACGGACGCGGTCAGAGTGGAACGCGAAAATTGCGCCCTTCCGGATAGCTGGATCGCAATCATGCTTCCCAAACGCCGAGACCGCCAACAAAAGAGGGCCGTTTCCAACTCGACACATCGTACCTCTTGATATGACCGGTCAATTTTATAGCACTTAGCGTCTGAATCGTGCCCGTTACAATTGAATTTGGGCGACACTCAGCTTGAGACCAAAACTAGTTAACAGGGGCATACTCAGCATCAATAGCTCATTTGCATAACCAGATTACGGGCCGATATTACCGAGATCGCGAGAACTGGGAAATTGTCTGTTTACCAAAGTGCTTTTTTTTCTGCAGCTTCTGATGTTTGACGCGACTGCGTACGATTCCTTTCAACCCTCCGTTCGCATGCCTGTCTTTTTTTTTTTTCTTTTTTTTTTTGTATATAGGTTCAACGAATGTCGACTTCATAAGGAAAACCATATATACTCGTCACTTTTCAATCATCAATGTAAAACAATCTGTGCATTATTCACAAACATAAGACAATCGTCTTCCAATCAATTACTTTCTGCTGAAATCAATGATACAAGATGATATTCGTTCCAATCATCAATCTAGGAAACTTTTCACACGAATCGTCAAGACAATTTCTGGCCGGCAAGTTAATTGTGATACAAGCAAAGTGAATATTACGCGTTTATTATGAAACTGTGAACAAAGTTGAGTTGGTATACACAAAATATTACAACTCTAATTATATATATATATCTACACCCGTATGGATTGTTTTGAAAACTGTTTACACATATCTCGCGGAAAAGGAACACAGCAATCGTGAACGTGAGTTAAATGAACTGGACTGAATGCGCCGGTGATTATGTTTGGTCTTAACTGTTCATACAGCAACATCCATATCCGATGTCATCAAATCCAACACAAGGAGTGTGTGAATATAGAGTGTGATTCCATAGAGCAACACCCATATCCGATGTCATCAAATCCAACACATGAGTGTGAGAATATAGAGTGCAATTCCATACAGTCATACTCATATCCGATGTTATCAAATCCAACACAAGGAGTGTGAGAATATAGAATGTGATTCCATACAGTCGCACCAAATCCGGTAACATTATCAAATCCGAAACAGAAGTACTTGAGAATATAGAATGCGATTCCATACAGCAACATCCATATCCAGTGACATTATTAAATCCAACACAGGAGTGTGAGAATGAGATTCCCTACAGCCATACCGCTATTCAACGACATTATCAAATCCAACAAATAGAATGCCATTCCATGTGCAGTCATACCCACATCTGGTGACATTATCAAATCCAAAACAGAAGCACATCTAGAATATAGAATGCAATTCCATACATTCGCACCCATATCCGGTGACATTATCAAATCTAAAACATAAGTATGTGAGAACATAGCATGTGATTCCATACAGTCACATACATAACCATAATCGGTGATATTATCAAATCCAATATAGGAGTACGGGAATATACTGAATGGGATTCTGTATAGTCATACCCATATTCGGCGACGTTATCCAATGCACAACAGAAGTATCAGAATGTATTTATTCATTTATTTGTTTGGTGTTTATTTATATGATTGTACGCCGTACTCAAGAATATTTCACTTATACCCGGGGGAAACCCACGAAAATCAGCACGATGCTGTCAGACCTTTCCCATGAACGGCCGGAGAGGAAGCAAGCATGAGCTGGACTTGAACCCACACTCATGCTAACCAACGGAGCCAGGGAGGTTGCCACGAACAGAGCACTTCAGAGCATTTCATACACTCATACCAATGTCTGTGACACTATTAAATTATTAAATCCAGGGCTAATTTTAAAGCCCAATGTAGGATCCATGACGACTGAAAAACTACGCCTGTTCAGTTCTGGTTTTATTGTAAACAGAAACTGCGCATGTAGTTGCACCCATGTTATAAGGGATACATCAATTTGATATAAACAATAATAAAAATAATCATGACATTGATATTTCTTATTTTGACACTAAGTCCAACATTAAAGCAACTTATCTGGACATGACTGAAGATTCTAACCTCAAGAAATAGATCAGCATCACTCGTGAGTTCGAACCTTACTAAAGTCAGTTATTTACCGCTCTAGAAAGGGTTTGTTGTAGGGTTGTAGATTATATATCAAAATACGCATTGTATGCAGGAAAATTAGGTTTTAAATTCCTACATTTTTCAATATCATACCTTTGAGGCGATCCGTAGATGCTTGCATCTGTCACGTTAATGTATATAGGCCATACATGTATTTATTTCAATCTGTACAAATATCACGACAAGATTTTATAATTCAAAAGGTAACTACAAGATTTTAAGAGAAGACAGTTTAAGATGGCTTCTTAGAAGTCATGTGTCCAGTTTTGCTTTTCAGTTATTGATTTATTTTATTTATTTCATTGGTGTCTCACTCAATAATACTCAATAATATTTTATTTATACGACGGTGGCCAACATTATGGCGGAAGGATCCAATAATTGGCTGATCCAGCAACATTGTGTGTAACAATATTTGTCTTATTATTTATTTTTGCCATACTTATTAAAAATTATTATGTCACTTCCACCCACAAAAACAAAACAGTTGTGCGAATAATTTAAAATGAATTCTCTCTATCATTTTCTATAAAAAAAATTGATGCCTAATTTAATTTTCTATTCACTGCAGGTCTAGAAATAAACTGTTACTAGGTAAACCGATGGATAATTAATTCTTCTCTTCTTTGGATGACGTCAGTAACATATATGTCGTTTTCTGATATCAGCGGAGCACGGATCTATACTCGCGAATAACGGCTTTATGAAAGACAAATGACTGCATGCTTGGCGCCGTTTCACTTAAATCTTTCAACTTGTGAAGACCATCAGCCGTATATTAAGGGGCGCAATATAAATTGTTAGGAGCTTTGCTGTTGTCATGAACGCATGCAGGAGATGGTAAATCGTTGTTATAGACAAATCATCTGCTGGGTGAGAGGTGCAAAAAGTACTCAGCGACAATTAGTGAAAACAATAGTCTGTCTCCTGACCTCTACTCACCGTTACATTAATTTTCGTGTCCACTGACTGACCATATACATGAAGACAAAAATGTCTATGTAACAGGTTAACCATAGCTATTGTTGTTCCAGCTGTCCTTTAATGTTACCCTTCCCTTATCGCAGGTCACACGACTCCCGAGAGACGTGTTAAAAGCTGGGATTAATCCACACGAGGGATTAGTGGATTAAGACCCTGTATACAGTTATCCGCATGCAAGGGTGCCGTTAATGGATGAACGGGAGCTTTACTCTTGCCTGTTTCCACCTGCTCCTTGGGCCCCAGCGTGTCTACATCACCCGTGTCCGTCCTGTGTGGGTCAACGTAGTTCCCGCGGGGTAGAGTCATTATACAGTTGTCTAATTTCTACTCAAATTAGTATCAAATGCCAGGAAAATACTTAAATACACAGCGTCTGTGTTGATCCATGTTTTGGGGGTAATACATAAAATTCACTTATTATTGCAAATAGTTACATACTTATCACAAATTACCTGTAATATTAAATAGCATAAAATGCTTAAATGCACATACAGTGTTTACGCTGACGTCATGCAAAATTCACAAACTCGAATTAGTACAATGCATGTTTTATACAAACTGGTATCAAATACTATAGACATATATACTTAAATAGGCCTATACGGTGTTTACATTGAATGCATAAAAAAATTCTCGTATTTGCTATATAAATATTTACGTAGTTTCTACTGTAACACTTCTGGAGAAATATCCATGTCCCACGGATCTAACACTCGGGCCGCATTCCATACAGTGAAACTTTTCTGGAATTGTGTGTATGTGTCATAATAAACTGATGACTCCCTCATATATGACTTTCATATTGAAGAAGCTAATCTCAAATTTAAGCGTTGACGAAAATACTTTTATCTAGTAGGAGCTCTGACTGTTTTCAATCCACCACAATGCTGACCGCCGTCGTTTAAGTGAAATATTCCTGAGTACGGCGTAAAACACAAATCAAATACATGAATATATTTGGCATCTTTTAAAAGTTATATACTGGATAATTTTGCAACATCTTACATCAGAAATTTAAGTCTTTCAATGCTCATTTATTTGTCATAAAAGAAATGTTTGTACGTCAGAAATTTCCTCTGAACGGTTGATGATCGTCCGTTGTGTAGGATTTATGACCTGCGTGTAAGGCGTTGATGGTTGGTGAGAGAATGGTCCCTTTTAGTTTTTTTCGCACAAAAGCTTCTCTTTTCTGAACTATTAAGTGGTCGTCTCAAAATAAATATTCCCTGAAAAATAAGTTACTATTGATATTTTCTATAAAAATTTCTGTGCAGTGTATTTATTTTTGTTTGACAAAAATAAGTTTGGCAGGCATCACAGGTGAAAGATCGGACAGTCGAGAGTACTAAGTTAGACAGAGTAATCACTGAAACCTCTTACTCCCCCAGATGTGTAAGTTATCGGACTTGCCTACAGTTTCGACTTGTTTATTTCACATTAACAAGTTAGTATTTGTCAGTTTCAAACTGGAGCTTGAAGATATTATCGGAGGAGACGAAAGTTAGGCGGGCAGTAACAAGAGAGACGATTAGCTGTGAAAAGAAGCTCGGTTTATTCCTCCGTGCAGAGGTGAATAAGTTCATGTGCGCGGGACTGACTGGGAGACACAAAACGATATGGTCTATACGGACACATAACTCAGAATAATAACCCCAATTATTGCGCTGTTGGCGCAGTAATATTAGCCGGGGTTAACTGAAGTGAATGACGCAAACTGACGCGAGAATACCGCTGAATAGAGGCAGATCGCATGTTTGTGAGATGGCCATTTACAAGTAAGCTGAGCACGATATATACTTCGTGCCACACACGGCGTAACTTTAAACCTTAAAACTCTCAGTTTTTCGCAACCCATTCGATGACAATTTCCACGTAACCCTTTCTTAACAATCAGGGTATCAACGTCCTCGACATCACACTGCCGTGATCCCAGGGCCTTTGGGCTTGACCGTCGTTTTCCCCACTTTACCCCCGTCGCTGGTCGTGTGGGGCTGTTTGAAGGGAGTCTGTATCTCAACGAAACGTCAGCTCACAACACAGCCTTTCAGCGACACCACGGGAAGCCATTCAGCACAATAAGCTATCATTTGTTGAAGGAGTTTTTGTCAGCCGCAACCAATTATCGACAACATGATACACTGCCCGTTTCAGCCAAGACACGCCTATTTCCAGCCAGCCGCGCTCTGATTGGTCACTGGGATGACTGGGTTCTCGAGCGACGGCGAACCGAATCGAAGTGATATATTAGCGAACGTCGGACGACGGCCCTGCACAGACGGACCTCAGAGACAAGGGGGAACAGGGATAAGATTTTTTTCGAACGTCGGATGAACGGACGATAGTCTCAACAACACGGAGAACTAACAAGAGTGTGTTTCAGGACAGCGAATGCCCAAGAGGAACTCGCCGGCTTCACTAGAAGGCGGATTTAGCAGCCACGGCGTAGTACTTCTGAGTGTCAAACCTCTTGTGGGCCGTCAGATGCCCCTGCACTGGGCCATTGCTGCTCCCGGATATGTGACACATACCGAATCCATAAGAAGTACTTCTGGCTTTTGATCCACCTAAGAACAAGTGTTTACGTCCTCTCTGTCTTGGCCGCACAACCCATCTATTACCACCGGACTTTGTGTTTTAACACTGTTCAGAGCTACAGGGCCTCGGGTCAGATTCATTCAGCGCCATACAAACATGGATACCGTCAGCAAAGTGAAGCCCTCTAGCAGGGTCTCGTCTTTCTCAATTGACGCTATATTGGGACATTCTGTGGGAGTTAAAAAAGAGAATGATCAGTGTGATATGGAATCAGAAGGTAAGTCATTAAACATGCAGACACATATTTGTAGCATAGTTACACTATGTGACGATGTTTAAATAAAACGCCCAGCCGTCTATGTATATATTGCATCTATTGATAAGGAGTCTGAAGCAAAACGAAAGCCTGTACGTAGCAAGCACAGAGCTTAACATATCAATTCCACAACGGTACCGTAAGAATTAAAATTGTCTCTTTGACTAATTAATTGTCATTAACAAGAATTCTTGGACGAAGACTCTTTATTGCAAATAAAATTATAGGAACAGTTAAACCACCCAAGCATTATATTTCATTATTGACGAACAAAAGTATTCATGACATGAAAGATATGCTTCTATCAACAAACTGAGACGTACTAATCACTGACTCCGTCCCTTGATGTAGTTACGAGAAATTTTAGTTTGTGGGATCGTTAGTTGGGGTTGAGACCAAATTACCCAATAGTTTAAAGTACATGACGTAGTTCATGAACGCATCAGAGATATTTAATTCTGTATACCAAGTCTTTTGAAATGTTCTTGAATAATTTTTTTGTTTGTGTTCAAAACCCCAACTGAGGTAAGATAACAAGGGGTTACTTGTGATTATTTGTCATCTATATATCACTCTGTCGTCGATGGTCTCGATTTATTCCCCTTGATGTAGTCTTTTACATTTGAAATGAATTGGAATGAATTTTGTCACATCTACATCTTATTGCTGTGTCATCAGTTTAACCGAAAAAATATTTTTAAAATTTAAACTCATTAACAACGCTGTTAATTAATAAGTAGCATTTAAAAGTTTCTAACAGGTCGATCGTTGTATCCCAGCTAGTATATGTATACATGTAACCTGCAAAAGCGATAAAATACGTATGGTATAATATTTCGACGCCACTTACCTCCCATTAAACCTCCAAATATTAATATTTGTAGACCATAGTTTGCTAAATAATTAAAAGCACAACTTGGTATATACGTATTTTTATTTAAATTAGTTGATGTAAAGAAATTCCATAAATATATGCTGTATTCAGGCAGATAGTATTTATGTTTTAAAGTTTCTTTTGTATTACATAATGTTTAATATATAAAGTAATATATAAGAAAGTCGATTTGAAAACAATAAAATTTAGCGATTTGAATTTTCCGCAACGAATTCTCCCTCTTGCCTTGGGCTATATTGACTTCAGGCTTAAAACAACGTTAAATAAAACCTGAAGAAGTGCAGGTAATATATTTCGCTTCCATAAACTATGTACATGTATATGATAGTGCATGATGTACAAGGCTTTGTGGTCAAATATTTCAAAATCGTATTCTATTCGCCTATTATGCAGTCAAACCCCTAAACATTTTATCACGATTTTCGCTGACTTCAGATTGAGAAATGCGATTTTTATAGCGACAAAGAAACTTTTAGAAGTTCATTTTTGTATCTGTTTTTAACAGATTGTGTATAAAATGATTTAAATGGTCCTGTAAAAACAACCAAACTAACTGCTGTCATCAAACATCCACGCTTATTTGGGTATGTTAAGGACCAACCTTGAAATGTCATGCACACAGAGGACACAGTTAGTGTCATATTAATTTCCCTTCGTGTATTTAATTACAGATTCTCATATCGATGTAGTGCGTGATGATGACGGTGGTGAAAGTGAAAGCAAACCGCCCAGTCGGTCTGCTAGCCTATCTGCGACACCATCGCCAGATTTGCTCCAAAACCTCAAGACAGTTGCGTCATCGCCAGCGCCATCTGTCGGCACTGGTCACGAGGAACTAGCAGGTGTCAAATGCAAATTGGAAACCAAAGAATTATGGGACAAGTTTAATCAGTTGGGCACAGAGATGATTATTACGAAATCTGGACGGTAAGTAATCAGCTTAACGTACATTAGAAATTACATTACATCTATAGATAATTTACACATTATACGAACATATAGAATGACATTGCGTGGACAATATTTGCCACAAATTGCATGCAAAGTATGTACGCAAATGTTTATTCAAAACAAAGTTTTGTGTGATTGGTGGATTTTGTGGTTTGTTGGAGAAGCTTACACGAAACCAAAATGAAGCCCTTTACAAAAAGTCTGTGTTTTTAGTTACTGAAGTGTAAACAATGCTAGAAATATAGGGGAGTTCAGGGCCACGCAGTTTCTGAAACTAAGTATCAGCTTTCTTGTTGTTAACCCATAATTGCACCCGATGAAAGAAAATCCTTTGAATAACTTAATTGCAAAGAAAATGATGTTTGTTACATGAGAATTACTTATAACGAATTAAATTTATTTTCTTTATTAGCGGACTGTCCCTTACCCAAGTTATGCATTAATAGATCAAATGGATTGTATATCTTGTTTATACTCATACAGCGATAGTATTTTTTGGACATAGACTTTGAAATACTCTTATTATTTCATGCCTGGAAGACATTTTGATTATAACCCGTGTTATTTTATTATGAACGGCTTTTATTGGTAATTTTTGCTAAAGTCTCTGTTACAAATGGGTTCGGTGGTAATAGAATAGGACGCGTTTTCGGATTGCAGTCGTAAGTTCATGTATTCATTGCCATCAAAATCAAATTTTATTAAAGGCCACTATCTAAAGACGGCGGCGTGTTGGATGGGGAAAGTGACAGATATGTAAGAGAACATGAACGCTTAAATGCTCACCACATACGTGTGAAAGGACTCCTTATTTTAAACACATGGACTATACAAAAGTTTCAGACTATATCCATGAACATTAGTACGTTGAAACTCACGCCTAGTACAACATCATTATACTTAAATAAAACTGAAAATAATGTGTTTCACATTTTTCCATGGAGAAAATATCAGGTTTACCAGGTACCCAAATATTCCAGACTGTGTAAGTAAAATGTTATAGAAGTAAATAAATTACCGTCATGTGAAAGTTAAAAGTCGTGTTTTAGCGATGCTACTTTACACACCAGTGTGTCTGTCAAAAACTGGGATACAATTTTACTGAACATGTTATAGGTTATGCCAATAAGTCTGTTTTTTCTGTTGGAGATTAGCTAGCTTCGGCATATGTGCAGACAGGAGTCCAAGAGTGTGTTGTAGTTTAGTATTGTGTAAGGCATGCTTGTGTGTGTGTTATTCGTATTGTACAGCCCACGTACAGCATTTTGAACATGAAAGTTTGAACATAAGATCGACACAAGTTAAATGAAATTTTAATCGTATCGTTGTCTCAACTAAAGGCTTACGTATCCATAGTATCAAATCTTAATAGTATATTTGAACCACTGACCCCACAGAAATAATACAGAGAATCGACTGTCCTGTGTTGTATTGCGAGTTTGATGGATCAGCTGTTACTGGCTCAATCTTGTCATGGCCCTTACACGGCCACGTGCCTGCTATGCGTTGATGCGGTAACGGTGGTATTAGCTATGGCGCTGCTAGTCAGAAGTTACATCAGATTAGAGATGGAAAAACTGAAATGCATTCATTAAATCATCAATCAATTCGATGACTGCTTGTTTAATTGCGATGTTTAATGTCATGCTGCATGTGTAAGATTATGTACAGCATTATATTCGATGACTTCATGCACGAATTGTTCAAGAAAGCTAAGATATCGAAGACGCATGTTATAATTTGGCACCAAATGATCACTGATGTCATCAAGGACTTAGAAACGTAGGTTTCGCAGAACGTATCTCATCGACTAGACCAACGAATTACACAAAGCTTTTGACGCGCTATTTATAGACAACGGTAAATTCTATCAACAAAAACTCACGATGTTATGATACAACCCATCGCCATATTTGAACATTACATCACCTGCTCCCTATACGGAATTCAAGGACTTAGGTCCCATTTTCATGCGTATCGCCAATGTGGCATTATCCATCAGCTACGAAGCGAATAACTCCTCGAAGAACTGGTACCGTTATCGTTCGAAAATAAATCGTTACATGGACAGTTGTCTTAGAGAATGCCACTCCGCTCTTCATTGGATTCGGTCGCCATTTGGTGAGTGATGTGGCACTGGAATGGAGATTGCGGAGTAATGAGGCTATTCGTCCACCGGACAATGGTATGAAGATAGTGTCCGGATAAAGTGGCGATAGGATCTGGATTCAGAGCGGTCAGGGATGTTTAATACACTATGGCTATCTCCGGGTGTCTATGCGGATCCCATCTGGCGGAAGATTGCCTGAGTTTGTCAGGGTCTTAGTGATAGAGGTATAGGGAAACTTTACAAGCCTTGCTCCGGCCCCTCGTTTCTCTAGCAGTGGTTTCTGTACAGACGTTTGTTACGCTTTCAAGATCAGGCTGTCATCAAATAGAAACGCATTCTTGCTTCCACCGCTACAGACGTCCAGTCTTAATAGTGGAATTGTCTTGTTGGCCCTGGATGTCCCATCATGGTAGACGTCTGCTATGCGAATGTTTGTTTCGATACCTTATCAACTTAACAGAAGTTCCATCGGATTATTAAGATTTAGCTTCTTGAGCGTTTGATAAAATCAATAGAATTGAATCAATCGTCCAATAATTCATTTGATCTCCTAAGTATATTGAATTGAAACATATTTTTCTCCGTGCTGAAATGTAGATAGTTTGTTAACCAGATAGCGTAAAATGCGCTCAATACAATGATTGTTCTTGTCACAGTGAGAGCTACATCAAAACGGTTTTTCCGTTGGATTAGTATCATTGATTACACCTTAGGGGTCTTTGTTTACATGCAGATCCATGATAAAACTGTTTCCAACTTTTCATACACAATATAAAAGACATGGACATATTGTTTTCATAGATTATTCATCGTTTACAATCCGTTGTAAATAACCTTTACATAACAGCAAGGGGATAAATGTAATAAAATCAGCGACACAAATGTTGTTAGTTACACGAATATCTAAATAAATATAACAAAGATGAGGGATCGAGCGTCAAAGTATTCGGATCATGTCGTTCATGATTTTCCGGTGTGATGGTTATGTGATATACCTCGTTCTGTTAAGGTCAGTTGCAATGTTCGACAACAAAAAGCTTTTGTAGATGCACATTAGTTGAAAAAAAATCGCCAATAGGGATTTCCGGGAACGTGCATGGCGATAAAAGAAAAATGGAAACCCAAGCATAAAATACAAACTTCACAAACATTTATAATCTTACATTGTACTATTAAAGCACAAGTTTAACGCTTGAATCAAGTTGTTAAGCAACCCTTCAGTTAAGTTAATACAAAGTATTAGCTAACGTAACATGATGGGATTTTGGCTGTTTCTTAATGCGTGTCTCTTATCATAAGTATATTCTTCCTAATGTTGATCACTAAGCCGTTTCAAGGCATTAAAAGATATTGTCAGCCATGCGCCGGTGATCTATGTATATATTACTGCCATAGTGTCGTATAGAGTTTAGGATGTGCAGGGATGTAACCAGTACCACTCTACTGTGAAAAATTTACGATCAGCCCATATCAGCGAAATAAAGTATCCATAGTCACTTTCAACAAAACCGTGCGATGAATCAATGGTTGTAGGCGAACAGATATAACGGTGTGAATACGAGAAGCTTTCGTCAAGTCCCGAGTCGCTTTAACTCGGTAAACAATCTAACAATACCTCGGTAGATCGACACGATATAGCTTTTTTGAGTCAACTAAGAAAAAACCTCTGTTAGGGCGAAAAGCCTCACGTGTTAGAGTTTACGAGCGGTACACTGTAATAAGTCCCACCTGTAATTTTCATACATCGACGTTCTAGCCAATTCGAAAATATTTCTTTCCTATCAGTACACAAAGCCAAGAAAATCACCCGATAACATCTCTGGAGGTGTCACTTGGGAGTGAATTGGCTGAAGTTTAGCGTGGAGGTTTACACGAGTAGTCTTGTAACACGAAACTAGGGGTTGTGTTAACCTCCCCAGGGGCTAAACCCTCGAAGAGAGTCAAGCAGCCTGGCTGAACGCGAACATCACTGTGACTCTCTTAGAAAGTCGCTCAGGTATGGCGTTTGTTTACTGATCTTTATGGCACAGTGCTCGCGGGGGGTCACTTTGTCTTCTCGAGGAAAAATCAACACCAATTTTGCGTGGATACGAGCGTGGACAGTCCGACGTCTACCCCCCGGGCGCTGGCTTTGTCCGTGGAGACATCATTTCCAGGGTTAACCCCACAATTTGCCACATCCTCTCCAAATCTTCACAAAGTCCTGGAGGAGCTAATAAAGGTTAAACGGGCGTTTAAAGTGAATGAAAGAAAAATGATATTTGTCGTTTTAGAGCGAGGTGGAGCTATAATGATTGTTACTTGTCCCCCTACCCCTAAGGGAAGGGGTTTAAGAGGCTATCATGTATATGCAACTGATCACAGGGGCTGATAAGCTTGTCCTCCGTTTCTCCACCCCACCTGTCTCCGCCCCACCCCCCGGGGACTGCGAGCAAGGCCATTCAAACGGAGCGTCAGGGGAGGACCCGATCTGTTAAACAGTGACGAAAACACTATACTCCAAACGACGATTTGTTCTTGATCGCTATCTCCAATATCGATTACTGAATGAACTTAAGACACATTCAAGTGGCTAATGTCCATCGACAACCCCCGACTAAGCCTTGGATCAATGGGCAAAACCAAGCCTATAAGACGCTCTGAACAATTAACTTCTCCTTCGACTAGTAATTAAAACAGCGTCAGTGTAACACTAATACTACTGCAGCTGAAGCCGATTACTAGGAAGAAATGGTCACTTCCTCTCGCACAAACTCAACGGTTACCTTTGTCGAAACGCCTCTGTCCAACAGATCTAGCCATCGGCATACTTTCATTGCTGGTTAGAGACAACAGAATTCTGTTTATCCAACAGTAAACACTATTTCATAAACTGCACTATTTTCGGACAAAAGTGGCAAAACCCAGCCATCATTTTTTTTTAACTGTTTAAAGCAAATTTAGACCAAGGTCCACTAGCATACAACTTAAGATTTGCTTGGATCAATACACGTACATGTGACAGGAATGATTCGATACTAGCTTGTTGATATTACGTCCTTGTTTTTCTAAAGGTAGACATCATCGTGAAGAACCATTAAACTATTGGACTGTGTCCACTTTTGTGATGAATGAGACATATATTCTTGTGTATTAAATTAGAATCTTGATTATGTTGGAGATTTCGCTATGAATGCAGTAAAATGTGAATAATTTACCAAATTTAAGCAGTCGTATTTGTAAATATACTTTTACCACATAAGAATATGGGACTGAAGTTGTAAGACATTAACTTTCCATGTTTCAATTTATAATTCTAAATAGTATGGATAGATTGATGACTGACAAATTTCGAAGTACAAATACATCAAATACAAATTTGCTTAGGTAATTCATGGATTGCAAAGTTCACTCACAAGGATATGTTATAAGTTCTTTCTTGAATACAAATATAATTGAGAGTTGTTAATATGCATGCATTCGAATTGTAAACTTAAACCTGACACTGAACGTTCTCATCTTCATGGTTCCTTGAGGACAAAAGACTTCGCGTCTTATTTTTATCCCTTGTCTTTATCTCTGTCTCCCCTAGGCGGATGTTCCCCACTGTCAGAGTTTCGTTCACGGGTTTGAATCCGGAGCACCAGTACATAGTCATGATGGACATTGTCAACGTGGACAACAAGAGATACCGTTATGCCTATCACCGGTCCTCCTGGCTCGTGGCCGGGAAGGCCGACCCTCCCTTAGCAGCCCGCCTCTACCCCCACCCTGACTCCCCAACTGGAGGGGAACAACTCCTCAAACAGTCCGTGTCCTTCGAGAAAGTCAAGCTGACAAACAATACCATGGAGTCGTCCGGACATGTAAGTATAAACGCTATCTTTTATAGCTAACCGCAGATAGCAACACACTGAACCATTGTTAGTTGAATAACTGGACATAATGTGTTTAATGATCTTCATTCAAGTATTGAAATCAGAAAGATGTTACATATATACTTTAGCTTTTAAAAAAGTCTGTTTCATTATATTTGCCAAAGAATATTTTCAATCCTAAGCATTTTTTTTTAAAATTCACCTGAAAGACATGTTTTAGCTTTGTAATCTTCTGGTAAGCCACTAGTGTGGAAGCACTAAGAAATAGTACTAATGGCTGTACTGGTTAATTTGTAACTTTCACGACATTGTTGATGAATGAAGCAGAGAAAAAGAGAAGAAAAGATAAAAAACAAAGGGATAAGCATTGGAAAGATTTATCCACTTCAATATTTCGGGTAACAGTAAACTAAACAAGTGGTTTTGTTGAATTCCTAAGCAATACTAGGTGAATTTAAATTTGTTTTAACGTTTTAATTACAGAATTGTTTGAATTTATTTCAGATTGTACTGAATTCTATGCACAAGTATCAGCCACGAATCCACATAATTAGGAAAAGAGATGGTGACCAGATTCCACAGTTCGCAGACGATTTAAAACCGGAAGTTTACCGCACATTTGTCTTCCCAGAATGCAAGTTCATCGCCGTAACGGCCTATCAGAATCAGCTGGTGGGTATTATACATGTTCTGAAGACATATAATCTTAAATCTTCAACGCATATTAAACTGTGCATGCGGAAACACGTATATATAATTAAATAATCGTGAAGTTTGTTTGTGGACTGGTTTATTCTCCTATAATTATAGGTGTAAAATTTGTGTGTGTATTGTTGTCAAAAAAAATACACCAATAGCCACAGAGCTCTGGGAACTGACAAAAACCTGACTACCATCAACATTAAAATAGTAGATGAACTGTGAACCAATATGAAATAATATTGTGTCCGCATAAGCACTGTTTACCTTCAATTTATGGGGGAAATGTATTTTATAAGTGAATAATTAATTCTGATTGCAGATAACCAAATTGAAAATTGACAGCAATCCATTCGCCAAGGGTTTCAGAGATTCTTCTCGATTATCTGATTTAGAAAGGTAAGTTCGTTTATTAAATATATTAGATTCTTTATTTGGTTTAAAATTGGTCTTTGGTTTCATATAATGAAAGGGATGACACGTTATGTGAAAATAAGCTATACTGATACATAAATTTGCCTTTCGATGTGTCTAATTTTTATCGTACATTGTTTTTGTGTGAAAGTTTTCCGACGAGGGAGTTTGCTAACAAATTAGAAGGTATGAGTATTTATAATTAAACTTTTTGTGTGATAAATTGTTTATGATTGTAAACAGAATCGAGTATTGCTGACGTCATATTATCTTTGCTCGCAGAGAGAACATGGAGTCGTTGATACGGATGCAGTCGTATGGTATCCCCCACCCGGCATCGTTAGATTTAGGGCATCACTCTCCCGGGGCGCTGTCACCAGCTGGCAGAGGTGAGGATAAATCAAATTTCTTCATACCTAGAAGAAGTAAGGTTTGATGTGCGGATGTTGAACTTCAGTGGACAAATGTTTCAGTGATTGCATCACTACAAACATCCGGAAAAACAAGCTATAGAAGTTGTTCTCTTGGGAATTTGAGAGGGGAGAGGGAGTAATGATGTTGCTGTTGGTAATGTTATCCGGGCATAATTAGAGCCCAGGTTTAGTTAACATGCGCACATAATATATAATCAATTTATTTGTATTTATTTTATTTGTTCTCGTCCTACAGATGGTGGCTCGCCAAATCCTGTCAAAAGTTTAGAAGACCGCCTGGGTCAACTGCACACAGCCCACATGGTGCCTGAACAATTCCGTATGTTATATCGTCCTTTCGTGTCACCGTCCACCGGAACTATGCCTGTGCCAGCCCTGCCCTATTGGGCGCATGTCGCCCAGACACACCCGGCCTTCTTCCCATTATCGCCCGCTATGTTACCGGAAGATCTCTCCCTCCAAAGCACCACCTGTCGGCTTGGCTCTCGCAAAGAAAGCGGTAAAGATATTGGGCAGTTGCAGTTGAAGTTAAGATATCACCCTTACTTGAACCCAGATAGAACGACGGTGTGTGTGGATGGCCCGCGGTGAAACAGAAAGCAAAATTTACATCAAAATTTATCCAAATTGACTGGAATATAGGTGTCTAAAAACCGATATATGTATAATTAGACAAAGAAATCTATCGGATAACTTCAAAAATATGTGAGCAAACATAGCAAGGTAAAATTACCATCTGCCCCATTATTTGTTTCTGACTATTTACAAATATAGTATTACAAAAGCTGTATTTCTTTGTACATGTTTCTATGGTGATCATATACATACATGAATGGCTGCGATGACGATCTAGTCTTTGAGAAAGACGTTTATATACCAAAGATTTGTAAATATAATTGTTCAGTTATTTGCTTGTGTAAATAAATTATTACGGAACCATATAATGAAATACGTATTGGGTTTCCTTCTTGTGGATCTAAGTCTATCTCAATTAAACAGTGTTTCTGGCTCACTGGATCAGTTTTCTCTGAACTCTTGTGTTTATTTTCATGTATCCAGGCATTAAGGAACGTGCGATCTGCACTTGCATGAGATACTTACCAGGACTGTCAAACAATCAGTATGAAAAACAAAATGTCTCTATATGTCCCCGAACCACTTATATACACGATATTGGATTACTCAAATATCGTTCAGCGAATGTGGATATATACTTCAAAGACGCATATGTTTAATTTGTATTCACTTGTCAGTCTCGGTAAAACTAGTAACGCAATGGAGATTCACTTAAATCCGTTGTATATTCTTGGATACATGAATTGTGTGCATTTGTAAAACTTGACACACGCTATTTTTATGTGCAACTCCCGAAATGGGCATTATTTTTAATTTTTGAAACTTGCACTATAAATATTTAAATTTAAGGCTGTGATTCCATGCACTTTACTGCCAAATGCACGGACTGTAATACATAATCAGATAATGAAGAGCTGATATCGCTGGCATTCCCAGTGACTACATAAGATCAGGCATTCGACGCTTTGCTTATTAATACCGTTCAAATCCAATTCTTCCTGGTATACGGATGCAGCCTTGCGTTAGAGACTTTGTCATGTACCTGGACAGCTATACGGAGGTGTCCTTCTAGCTCTGTCCGGTTTCGAGGGTAATATTCTTGACGTAGATGGCGTAGAGCATCCCTCAATTAAAGTAGTAAGTTCACTGATATATTTAGAAACACCGATGAGTTTTCTTTCTAAGACAGATACTACTAATACGAAAACTTCTTCATTTTATAAATATGATGACACCACGACGGCAAAGAATAAAGTTATTTTGTTCAACCGAAGTCGAAAGCACAGCCCAGCGCTAGCGAGGTCATATCTGACAGAGCAAATCAGAATGTCTCATTTCAAAGTTCTACTCTGTGACCTATCAAATCCAGCCCCTACAACTTGGGGATTCATGTCAGCATGTTTGCATTCGGTAAAAATATTGTACATGTACGCACGACATGCAACGCGACTGAAATGAATAAATGAAGAATGACGCTCAGTTTCAAAATGAGAGCATCAACGACAGCGTGAAAGTTGGCAAATGGTCACACGTGGCCGGCGAAATCCGGCCTCTCGTCAATTTACCTCAGTTACAGGGTTTTAATTTAAGTGAACAATTGAAAAAACTCTGCATGTCAATTTACTGAAAGTACAATCTCTCGCTTTAGTCGTGTCGAATTAAAAGAAAGCGTCGATAACTTTCAAAGCGATTTGCCAGCGTTAACTAGTGATGTGGTCATAGTGGAAAGGTCTCCAAACAGCTTCATATAGACAGCCATATGCTTGCCTTTGATAACTTTTGCACATACCAGGTACTGTATAAAAGCCAAGATGTTGCCTAAGTGTTATAACAATGGCGCTGGAAAAAGAATTTTCCAACCTGGAACTAAGAAAGTTTAGGTATAGGAATTTTTTTTTGGTTGATTTCTTGGCTTCGAAAATATAATCTCTGCCACATATTTTCTGTCAGAAAGGAAAGCATGAATCGGCACCGTTGGATGCATAGTGAAGGATTTTCCCCACAGAAGTTTTCCAAGATGGTCTCAGATAAAAAAAACACAATGAAGATAGAGGGGTGTAGATAAACAGAAACTAATATAGGCGGGTGTTTCCTTGGAGAGTAGCAAATCGATCATTAATTCACGATATATACATAACAGCGGTGAAGAAGGGTACCTCTGGGAGATGTTTCGAGAGGGTGATAAGGAAGGGACGGGGCGCAGCTGCCCAATAAAGAAATCACACAACCCTGGGGGCACTCGTATCACTCTTGCTTTTACAAAGTTACCGAAAAATCCTCTTAATTGACGTTGGCATTCTTTGGTGAAACTAAACGCACGTGAGGCAAATTGGGTAGAGATATCGTTTTATCAGTATCTTGTTTTATCGGCAATTTGACGGCGTCTCAGTCTGATTTACGGCACTGTCAAATTGGCCGTGTCAAAGGCAACTGTTTCTTCCAGAAATCCATCGGCAGATCCTTCTGCTGGAATTGATACACGTGGTAACCTGCGCAATACGTTCACAAGCTCACACGTGGTGTTTAGGATTGATACCATGCCGCCCACATCAAGACTGCGATCGCCTTTTTAGCAATTTCCACTAATGTGAAGTGTAATGAGTTTCAGCTTTCCAACATTAAAAGACGTCTACTCTGCGGTATGAGCGGTACTGAGCTATCCTAAGCCTGCGCATACCTCCTACTCTGTCTTCAACCGGACCCGTTGATCTGTGGTCTGGGGTCATCGAAGACCCCTTACCCACCTGCCCAAGAGGTCCGTAAACGCCTCGCACGTGGCGAAATCTCACATCATCACACGAGAAAAACCAGCACCTGCAGATACACTCAAAACCGTATCAAGGTGTCGGCGGTGACCTCTGCTGGCTTCCGGTAACCTTGGTGCACACGTGAATCTCCTTAACAACCATGAACTTTGACCTGGAAGGAAAAGAGACCTTAGGATTCCGCAGAGTTTACTGTGTTATTCAAAGCGTTCTTCGCTGTAGGATTTGCTTCACCATAAACATTGCAAACACCTGCAAAGAACTGATCATGCCACCTATAACTTTGAGAAGTCGGGGAGAGGAAGAGTGCGGGGATAGGGGAGAGGTGGCGTGGTTCCAGATGCACATTACGTTGTTATCCCCTTCTTTATTACAATTAAAATGGCAGCTGATATTTTAATTTTCTGTTTTCATTACGTTGCAAGTAATGATTTCCCAGTAGAAGGTGAACCTAACACTGATTTCCTGTAGTATTTTGCAAGGTGAATTAAAACCCAATGAGTTTTACCCTCTAAAACAAATACAGATACATCAAAGAATGGCGAGAAGCAAATAAACATGAACTCGAGCCAAGTCCGAATCTCTTCTGAGTCGTTAGGTGATGTCAATCACGTAGTGCAGGCATTTCACACCACCGAGTTGTTTGTTTTCAGATTTTTTTAAAAGCGTTAACATTCAGTCGACAAATTTGGACACAACGACCGGAACCCCTACCCGCGCCCCTCACCACATAAGCGGCGTGTCAGTAGAAGTGGCCAGTATTCTCCTCGTGCTAAAAACAGATGTGTATTGAGCCAGACTGGACATTGCAAGTAATTACCGTCACCAAGTCCCTATAATTATCGGAGTAAGAAAGCTCGGGTCCAAGGGGCTGTCGCGACCCCGGTGAAATACCCACAGAGTCTGTTTCCACAGCCTTTTATTTCAACGTGGCGGCTTAGCAAACAGCTGTATCCTTTACCAAATGACCACGTGACAAGACAAGAAAGAAAAATGGCGTCGAGATCTGAAGGCTGTTATTAGAGGTAATTAATCCCGCTTAAGATCAATCAAGATAACAACCAGAGAGGGGTGAGCTTCCTATTAAAGCCAACAATTTGCCTTATCGTGTTGGTATATGGATATATCTCCTCAGAATAGCGAAAATCTCAGGTGTCGGAATCTTGTTATGTGTCGACAGTTCAGACTTCTGAAAACGACAGGTGTCAATTGAAGAAAGATACCCTGTCCGGTTAGCTGATTTTTCAATTCATTTTCTTGTCATTGATTAACTGATTCATGGACTAACGTGGACCAGCCTTGTAACAAAAGCAGTCTTTTTCATAGAAAACCTATGCAAATCTCTTGCAACATTGCAGGCTAATTGTCTGTAGAGCCTGTGACAGTTGACCGGCAAAGAAATATGGAAACCATGAATTTAAACGTCTGTCATCCCTAAACTATGAAGGAATCTTCGAAGTCGATACTGGTAAGTTAACACTCATTTCCAAAATAGCTAAAATACCAGTTTCCAAAAATATGTAGGAAGTGATATAGCAGCAGTAAAGAATGCAAAAGAATGTAAAAGAAAGGCAGTCATCCGTTTACAATGATGCAGGGAAACTGTGTGTATTGTATCCAGTTAAAATTTCCAGCTCGTAGCCCGTGAATAATTTTGATGTGAAATACAAATATAGGTATCTCAGTAGAGCTTTTTTCATAAATGCACCATGATGGTGTAATAAAGGTAGATGTTTATGTATCCTCAATATCATGGGTTAAAGGGAATTAGATACAACTGTGGCAGGTACGAAAAAGATGAAGATTATCCATATATATCTGCCACCAAGCGTGTTATATCCACTGTGAAATTTAAGTCAGGGTTATTACGGCAGGTCGATTTGCATTCTTTTCATGTTACAGGTTACTAAATGTGATGAAAACACAGCATCTTGTGTATTTCTAGACCAGTAACGTCTAATGTATTGCAACTGACTTAATTGCGTTTTACTTGAATTCGCTAAAACAACAGCGCTAGGTGAGATGTTATAAGATGTTACGTTTCAAAAATTTGTATGAACGGTTGAACGGTTAATAAAACCCTGGCTGAGGTAATTTCACAGAGATCAGGATTTTATTGGTAACGTGTGACCATTTGCCAACAATCACACTCTCGTCGATGTTCTGGTTTTTATACTCCTTGTGCTGTAGTCTTTTATATTGTGAAACCTTTCTAACAGAAACGGTCAAATAAAGACACAGAAGACAAGGGAGGCAAGGTAGCGGAAGTCAGGCCAAGAGCTGTTTATGTCTGACAGTACTGGGTTAGCAAACATTTGGGTAACCAGGGAGAGCCATAACTATGAAGAGCCTGAGGCTGGGTTGAATCGTGAACGGCAATTTCATGTAGGTTGGGCTCCGACGGGCACTTACGCCTCCTGATAAGTAAAGGAAATGTCTTCCAAATCGTTATATAAATATTTTGTCGTGTTCGCTGGGCTGAATATGGGACGGCACTCACGATAGGTAGATTGTCTAGAGGCTGGCGCTAAGACTGCGGGCGTCACAGACGATAACCTCCCCCCACCCCAACAATAAGGGGCATTATTACTGCTCAGCCCGACACCTGGAAAACCACGTCTAATCGGCTGGTCACACCCTTCTGGTTACGTACACCATACAACCCCTTAACAATACAGGGAATGATGCTCAGTGGTAGAAATGAACAGTTTCCTGTCAACATATATACATTAGAGGGCTTGCCCAGTACATACTAAACATACCAGACTATGATCAGTCTCTTCGACGAACAAATTTGAGCGATGCGTCAGACAAAGAAGCACGCTTGACCACCACGTAAAATATATTGTCGATTACGCGTTTTGGCATCAAAATTGCTAATGACTCCGACTTGCACATTTAGTTACACTAAACTGTAACTGGGAATTGCTCCCTAGATAATCCATTTCAGCCTGAAGTGTTTATTATAAGGGTCTTAGCAATTTATTTGGGGAAATGTCCCTGTTGCCTCGGTAACATTAGAACTGATCTCCTGCTTTCCGAATCAGAAGGAGTCATCATCTAGGGACAGTGAAGTGTTGCTTCCATGCATGGTGTGAAGTACTTGAAATCCATTAAAATACGAGGGGTCTGTCAAACTCTTCATGGGCGACAGAAATAAAATACAAGATTAAACAGTGTACCTTAACTTAATATGATATGTTTTGTCCCTCTATCTGATATGATTTTTTAGTAGAGAAAGTCAAATATGGTCTTTTCTTGACAACAACTGTGCCATGATACTTGTATTTTAGTTTGTGGTCATATGACTTTATGGTGTTGTCTCATTAAAGTATCAAGTCGAAAAGACCAGGCATGACACCGGCTCAAATTCCGTATTCTCGCATACTGCAAAGTGGTTAAGAAGAAGATTTGAATCCCCAGTATATCTAATAAGACACTGTCATTTACAACATCCTTTGGTTTGACATCGTTCGGAATTGAACCAGGACCTATTTCAAGCGGGCTAGCCAAATCTTTAACTTGCTCTTTGTTATTTCGCGATGCATCTTTTGAATGAAGCCAAATAACACGTACATGTGATGCTGCCTATAGTTCCCATGTCACGTTGTTTGATTCTCGGAATTGCGCCGCCAAAATTTAAGTAGGGTTTACGAAATGTCGCCATTCCTTTGCCTCCAGCCTAGACGCTGTCCATATGTACAGTGTCACAGTATTGTTACACCGCATCCGGGTTCTGAGGAAAAAAATGAGAAAGAGTGTGTGTAGCGTCACTGCATGTCATCAGGATCTTGTGAAACATAGCAGTCTACTGTTAAGAAATCTGAAACCAGCAATGGCGGTCTTCGACACACAAACTCTACAAGTCTCACAGCGTCTGCTTAAAAACACATCACAGATAGCCAAACGCTGTTTAATATTTACACCGAATTAATGCTTTCAGTGGATTTTGCTGACAGACATTGGGTGACATGGATATAAATACGCAGGATAAGATCACACCAAATTGGGTGGCATTTAGACTGCTTATATAATTCGTTCTACAGAGAGCTGGAAAATGGAATACACTTCATCGAATGGGGTTAAATTTATGGTTAGTTTTCTTGTTGGCATACTCGGTGCATACTATCACTGTATAGTATTATACTTCAAATCGTTTTAGAATTTCGAGCTTTAATGGCAACTCTGTTCTCAAATTTGGGAAAACCATTGTTTTTGTTTTTTTTGCAAAAACAACTCTCAGAGAGGCTTTGTTTTTGTTGCAAGGAAACACAGTGTGCCATCACAGATACAGAGTGCATCATCCTAGAAACATTGTGTGTCAACACAAAAAAGCAGTGTGCCATCACAGAAACACTGCGTGTTCTCAGAAACACAGTGTGGCATCACAGATATAAAGTGCGCCACCACAGAAACGCAGCTCGAAAATACAATCACAGGAAAAGAGAACTTGAGCCTTCACCATGAATAAAATCAAACGATGGCACTTTCATTGACTCGATTTCAAAATATAATACAAAAGACTATAGCATGGCGAGTGATTCCAGAACAGCGTCAACAGTGTGACAGTTGGCAAATGGTCACACGTTACCGGCGAAATCCGGCCTCTTGTCAGTTTACCTCTGTTAGGGGTTTGTTCTCCCTGTTCATGTAAGTGGTTAAGAAGTAGCAACTTACACCCCCTAGCACCATGGCTTAAGCTTAAATTTCGACAGTCCGCCAAGAAATGTTTATATTCTTATAAAAGAGAGACTCTGGTGAATGTTAGGGTAAGTTTTTACGTTCCACCAGCCTCATCTTCCAGGCTTAATTTATGTTTTGCTTATATCCGCAAGTCTGAATGTATTCTTCAGCTGACATGGATAAACCGAACAGATGTGTTAGATACACGTCGTTGGAAGGGTACACAGGGTTGGCCTGTTAATACACCCATCCGTTAAAATACAAAAAACTTAGTAGTCAAATGATTAGTCACAGTAAATTGAGACAAATGTTAGACTGCAGCATAGAGCAAATGGTCACACGTAACTGATCGCTCTCTTGCCAGCTTTCCCCACATAAAGTTTAATTCTAATTACACAAGCAAATTCTTAAAAGTGGCAACTTACACCCTCCCCACCCCTCAAAGCTGACTAAAACGCTTCTGTTGTATTCTTTCATGAAGAAACACGCCAAAAGCTTGAATAGAATTTATTCTCTTGTATATCATCTAATACAGTGACTTCTCGGAATGTCCATCTCCTTGATCTTGAGAAAGTGTAGACCACTTGTTATTGCTTGGTCTTTAATAAGTGTCAAGAAGAGCAAAGACAAAACCTCGAATGTGGTAAAATGTAAAGTGGCTGTACTCTCTCGGTCACACGCAAGAAGGTCATTTAACAAGATGGTCATCTAACAAGTGTTATTGTCGTCGCTGCTTTGTTTTCATTCACTTTGTTATTCGTCTTCTGAGAAGCTCTGCTGACATGGCTCAGTAGGGATTGCCCATGGTAGCTAATCAAACTTCCAAGGTGCTCGACTTTTAGACAATACTTGCATAATAAACGTCTGGCCTACTAATGTCGGATCCGATGTTCGCATTTGGCTCAGCCGTTCTTGACGCTTACACGCACAAACGACACGGTTTTCCGTGACAACACAGGCGCGGATGGTACTCAAGGGAAACTGGCAGTTATCACAGGCAAAGGTGGCCCTTCTGACAAACCCCAGACCCTGCTAACATAGATACCGTTGAGAATTAAACACCCATCCCTTTCGGTTTGGGCGAATTGGCAGCAACGTTCATTAGCGAAAACCCAAGAGGTCGAAGTTTGCGAGTTAACCAACCAAGATTGGAGCAACTTCGGGTGCTCGCCTGTGATCTGTGATACAGAAGAGGGTAGCCAGTATGTGCAGCCGATGAAAGGGGCATGTTGCCACGAGACAGCGAGCTTAATCAAGTAAATAAGCGGGGCATCGAAATGTAATTGGGAGTAATTGCGCCATGTGATATATTAAGTAGTTACCATTGTTGACAGTGAGTGGCATCTTAAATTTCAATTACCTTAAAATGGGCCGAAATCTACCCACGGGAACAATTAACTGTTGAGGCCAGATCGAATTTTCACTCCTTGATTATACCATGAGGCGTTTGGATAACTGGGACTCCCACGGCTGATTTGCCCGCTTGGGGCCAAGGAAAAATCCAAATCTACTTCCCCATACACACAATGTGTCAAAAGCTCATCGCTGTCTTTCGTCAGGCACTAATCAGGCGGAAAAGGTTGCTCGGCCCTCACTGCGTCCCAGCTCGGAATTATTTGACTGTCCATTCTTTCTCCAGCAACCCAGTCTAGCCTGATTCTTCAGTGTTGATGGCCAAATAATACGTCGTTGACTGCAAGCCTTCAGCGGATGCAGATTAGCTCGTGTTTTTTTATAACATGCTCTAAGGTTCATCACTGCTGAAAAACCTTAGAAAGGACGGCAAACGTTTGGTTAATCGTTACAAACAACTCAAACGAAGGTGATAATTACGTTAAGGCCGACTTGTTTGTAGTGGCCATCACATATAATGTGATGAGATCTCAAGAGGTCATTAAGCGGACGTTCGCAGTAGCATGCCAGAGAGGGATTCACACAAAAGCAAATACAATAATTTGCCTGCTGTTAGAATAAAAATAAACAACAACAACACAGATGATGTTTTTGCATCGGACTATACATAGTTTAATATTTATGTTTGTAAGGGCACTGATTTAATTACCACAATTCCATGTACATGATACTTTATTATCTTGCCTCGATCGTCCTCTGTTTAGCATTATCTGGGACGATTATAAACATATAATGTGTAATGGTCGAAGTTTGAAATTTTACCAAAATCAGATTGGCAGAGGTTCTGAAAAGAAAATGGTTCTTGATTAGATTGGGTTATTATATTTCATTCCTGCAAGATATTATCCATATAGAGAAATGGTCGTACAGCTGAAATTATAAACCCGGGCATGCCTTTGTTGGCTTTTTCGATTCAGTATTATTCATGGTGTTATTAAGTTACGTAAAGTTTCCGCTGTCTACTTACTGATTCCTTTCAAAACATTAAACACAAAGTTTTTCACAAAGTCCTTTTGCTAAAACTTTATTGATTAATTTTCGTAAAATTTTATGTAAATCAGTCATTTGTTCTTGAACGTCATGGAACATTTCAGCTGTGATATTCAGCATTGTGATAAGAATTAAACTTTCCTGGAGCCAAATGAATTTTGTTCTCCTCAAGGAAAACGAGGTTGAATCAAAACCAGCTGACTATCAATCAAAGAGTGTCGCTCTTTGCCAATCTTTTTAACATGGACTCAAGCTTGGTGATTTACACAAGGACTTTAGGACTTTAGTGTGAACTTAAGTTTAGTTAGCCTCTTTGACGCCGGGCTTAGCGGTGCATTTTTTCTATATATATATAGATGATAACTGTAAATTTGTCTCATTAACATTTACAGGTCTATTCCCAGACGTAGACATTTCCGGGTGAAGTACAAGGTCACACCGTGTTGTAATAAGGGATGTATGTAAAATATCAGATCAAAAACAAATCGCAGGCAAGATAAGGAGCCGCGCGCCAGTATCGCTCTGGCTTGTCGAAGCATCGGCGCCATTTTGAATGAGTCTGATGATGTCGTCTGCCACACATGACGCGTGTCAGACCGTTATCTATTGCTTTAATTTGAGTGACGTATGCAGTTTCACACATGCAAGGCGAGTGTTAACGAACCGCAACCACATAAGGAGAGCTCTGCATCAGCCTTTATCTCTCACCGCTATAGGATGTGATGGAGCTTCCGTTCACCCAGAGGTCAGCTATGTCCAAAGTCTAAACCGTGACTCGATGCCAAAGTAAAACACAAATTCGCTCACTTTAGCGTAGTCGTTTGCAAATTTTCGCTCCACCTATCCTAATCTTGTGAAGGTCATCAAGCAGCTAAACGAGAAAGTAACACTGTGCGAACACTGTTCTTTGCAAACTATGGAATGGTAAGTTATACCACCCCCTTAATGAATGTAGTCTGTTTTGGGGAAAAGTACATACCTTTTCGGAAAAAAAAAACAGATGGTAAAGCACTGCTGCAAAATTTAAATTGGGTGAAATTATCGCATTTTTTTATTTTGTTTCTGTGCTCAATCATCGGTCGCACCTGAAATAAAGCATGGATAATATCGTCACATTGTAACGAATCATAAACACAGAAGACGTATACTGCACAACTGGGTAAAGCTAAATTGGTTACTGATTAATTTCCGGAAATATTCTGATGGTATAAATTAATCCACCATCAATTGATCAAGAACAAATTAACGATTATAAATAATTCAGTTATGTGATAAGTAAATCATTCATTCGAGCAACAAATAATGCATTTAAAATAATTAAACACAATTGTATAGAAAATAAAATGTGTGCCTCTGAGTTCAGACGAAATACGTTTGTTATTTAGGGATGAAATGATGAAATGACCTCTATGAAATTTCTTCTCAGAGGCTGGCTTATTAACACTAAGCCCATATCAACTACTTTCTAAGTTTTTTCTTCTTTCAATTTGACAGTCGCGACGATACCGTTGAAATACTGCTGACGTGCCATTAATCATTCATTTGTTCAGTTTTACAGGGAGATTAACACTTACATTTATCAACATGGAACGAATGTTCATTAACTGCATTGCTACGTGACAGTATGACGAGCCCCGCTTTGCCAAGTGTTAGAAATGGTAAGAGAATAATTAGTTTTATGATCTGGCCGCTCATTTCTGAACAGGTACAATAAAGGAGTGAATGAGAAACGTCTGCTTTGTGTATAACCTGAAGGACAAAATGGAGCTTGAATGATTGATTGCAGCAAGTTTCATGGGTAGATGGGTGGCGGGCGGAGTGGGGGAGAATTTCAGCTTGAAATGGAAAGCAGAATTGGATTACAGTTTGAAATCGCATTTTTATGTCTTGGATATGACTATGAATAAGGTCGTTATGACATCGTTGAAGTCTGTTGGTTGCTCTCGTTACAAGAAACCGGCCCTGTTTTACACACATATACATTTTGCTTGGGAATTCGTTGTTTACAAAACAGACCTTATACTAATAGCAATCTAGGAGTTCATATTTCGGTTGATAGCTCGCATTCGAAGACCACACACGCATTACTGATCATTCTTTACTTGCAGCTTTTGGCTTATCATCAAGTTTTTTTCTGAGTGTGATATCGCTAATATAAAAGACTATGCCCACAAGCTGTCTCGACCGCATTGGTTTCAGCGGAGTTCCTTTCAATCACAGTGTCCAGGAATTCCAATAACGAGGAGTAGTTAGCTCCCTTTTATGGAATATGAGGCTACACGCTCAAAATGGTAAACTGGCAACTGGCAACTGGCAAACCATAAAAGGACATATCCTTTGGTGAGAAAAGTAGTTCAGTAAGCATTAATTGTAAACACTGCAGACTTCGGAATTGCAGAATCCGGGCTGCTTCCACTTATTACAAAATAAGTAATAAACTACCAATTCCTAGTGCAGGAGCTAAGTCGATTTAAGATGAAAGTCTTCATGATTTTGTTTACCAGACAACATATATATATATATATATATATATATATATATATATATATATATATATAGTCGAAAGTCTTCATGATTTTGTTTAACGGACAACATGTTCTAAACGTGTTCTAAATCTGTCCAGTTGGACATTCATATATGCATGGATTTTACTCATTTCACGAAAAGAATATGGATTACCCTTTGCAACTCTGATGTATTCCGTAGAAGTGCTCAAATCCATGCATTTCATTTAAAGAGAAATTAAATTTCGTTTCAAAATTGTGTTGTTCGGAAAACCATGTTGTATACGTCAGTGACCGGATATCTCTTCTCATTTTTTCTCATACCGCCTGTTTTGTATAACCATTTTTTTTTTTTGAACTTCAGATGCTCCATCGTCTAACTGCTGCATCCTAGACATCTTGATGTATGTCAGTGATCTGAAATCCCTTATATTGTATCGGAATAGACATGGGCCTGGAAATGTATGACAGTATCACCTTTATTTGGGTTTACATTTTCTTGATACAGCACAGATTAAAGTGCTGAAAATTGGTTGAGATCAGGCTGAAAGTGACGGGGTCCTAACGCATAGTTGAATCCAACAGTCAGGTGAGACATTATTTCGGATGTAATTCGCGTGTAACCCTGAAGTGGAGTTCCAGTCAATAATCGCAAGATCGATTTCCAAAACATCCTAAAACACCACTTCACAAAGAATTACATCTTAGAAATAGCTTACAGTCAGTAAATAAAACTACATGGTGACATAGAAGAAAGAAGCAGTCATCGGATCATTCCAGCGTTTTCTTCAGGATAGAAGTTCGCCATCGGATATCCCGTTGATTGTATCAGTGTATGTGCATTTTAGACGTCCCATATTTGAGCTGCTCTGGCACACCGTGACGGAAATTAGTGATTGGGTATACCGTTTCTGTGTCACTGTATGAGCATTTAAGACATGATGCAAATTACTGATCGGATTTTACCTGATTTGTATCATTGTACGAGAATTTGAGTTGATGACTGTTCTGGCACACCTTGATGTAACTCAGTGAACGGGTATTCCCTATTTTATATTGTTGTATGAGCATTTAAGATACTCCGTTGTTGAACTGTTTTGGCACACCCTGATGGAAGTCTATGATCGGATATCCGCTGTTTTGTATCACGGCACATATAAAAATTTAAGTCGCCCCATTTCTGAACTTTTCCAGCACACCGGAAGACCAGTTACCTATGGTACACCGTCCGCCATGATGGATGGTGACCCTTGACCTGCCGTTGATAGGGACCGTATGGAAACCTCAAGGGATGAGGCCGTATTGTTGACAGCTTGATTACCAGCACTACATTCCCCGGTCTCTTTTCAGCGGTTTTATGAGAGATTTCTTTTAAAGACGGAAGAGTGTATGTCAGACAAACAGTTAAAATAACACTAAGGAACGATTTGCGAAAACACTTTAGGAACTTTCATGATGTTTGTTTAAAAATCTTCATATCTATATGGATGTTTGTTCTTTAGATATTTAGGAAGACATAAAATAACATTTTATCAAGTTATCACATTTAGATCATATTTATGATTGACTGCCATCAAGCCAACAGTTCAAATCGACTGATACCTTCAGTAAGTCAAATCTTTAAGCGGTTGTGTTAGACGCAGTGCAAAAATTAAGGGTTAGTCATAACAGTTAATGAATGTTGTTATCAGCGGAAGAGAAATCTGCTTACGTTTTACTTTACACCGTCAAATGTTTTCAATCTTGTCTTAAAGATCTTAAATTTTACATTCACCATTAATTCTCTTATCAGTAAATTATGGACTGAATGTACAGCATGTCTCGCGTTCTGTTTCATAATACACATGTAATTTCGCTTAACCCGGGGCTATAACGGGTGGATGTATTGGCGTCTTGTTGAATAAAATCGTCACTTTAGGTGTATGGACAGTTGCAAACAAAGCGTACTGGAGATACGTATTTTGATTGCAACTTTAAAGCCGGATTTGGGTCTTCCTGGGATCATTGAGAACTGTTGGCTGCTTATTTCTAGAGAACTCTGCCCTATTTTCTTACTTTATATTTACTCTCTTGATTCTTTTCTGGTTAGTTTTAAAAGTGGGTTTAGAAATTTGGTCTTGCTATTCACTGAACTGAGACATGCATTATGCATAGTTGACAATTTGTACGCGAAAGCCTGTTGTCTCATTTCTGTATGAGAACCCTGTTTTAATGGAGTTTAATAACTATATATCACTATATAAGGAAAGTCTCCTCAATAGTTGCTGTGCATCTGTCCTCACTGAACCAACCAATCCAAAGCCCCCGCTGACCTGAAGCGGAAGTCAAACCGAGCGGCGTTACTGAGCGGAAAGAGGTTACCCCCTGACGGGCCCAGCAGCAACATTAACCCCGACACCGACACACCGGGGCGTCGGGTCAAAGGGCAAGGGTCAACAAGGTGCTAGATACAGAACACCTTCCGGATAATCGGCAGATCACGTAACGACCGAGAAGCTGGGTATCAGCAGACAAGCTCGCTAGCATTGGGGATGGTTCTGACCCCCGTGTAAACACCTGAGCGGCGGCGAAGAGATTTGGTTCAGAATCTGACGATGCTGTTGTGGAAAGAAGAGTACTGGCCTCGCATACAGGAAATAATATTAAAGACAACAATACTGACTTAATTCCCACTTTAAACAATGTTATATACTTACGTTTTAAAGTTAGTTTGTTGACACATGCACATCAGAAATCTTCTTTGAATCGTTATGCAAGTATTATTTTAAAAAGTTTACATGTATTTCAGATTAATATAAAGCTCATACAATACTTTTGATACATTCGCTATTCTCAGTGCTGGTATGCTAATGTATTTTCTTCAACATTCCACCAAAATACACTGACCTCGTAAACGACACTCAAGCTACTCTGAATAAAGTTCCTCTGGTATAGCTTAGAAACCTACAGACAAGTCATTTTCGGAATTCCAACGAATTATTGACGTAGACGATACTCTAATACACGCACGCCATTGCCCACGTTCACACAAAGGATTGACCCAAACGAAAATAAGTTCTCCTGATATCGCTTAAAAACCCCTACATATACTCAGGTAATTTTTAACATTCTAACAGAATTTAGTCCTAAGCGATACTCTATGTAACCATGACACTTACACCCAGTGTTGACCCGTAAGCAATAATAACATTCTTCTATTCCCGCTTACAAACCCACATGGGCAGGCCATTTTCAACATCTTTCATGAATATCGTTGAAGCTGAATATTTATTTCCAAAAATCTAAATACGAAATATATGAATATATAAATGGATAAATCAAGTTACCATAGCCACATGGAAGTCTGTGTAAGATTTCGATGATCAGTAAGGTACTCCTCAATGGGAAACACACAGAAATATAAGCCGCTGACGCATAGCAGATGTCAACCAAAATAGGCGTTCGTGGTGGATAAATGCAAGACCAGTTTCCAGAACAACGTTCTGCACAAAACACCAAAGAATGCAAACAATTAGGACAGATTCTTACAAAAAAGGCGGTTAACAATTTGAAACACAGAAGCATCTTCTTTATATAATTTAGTCATATAAATCAATGAACGTCCATTTTCCGTAAGTGTAAATTATAACAAATTATAGTAAACCGGATTTTGCATTTTATATTACTAGGTCAGTAATTATGACACATGGGTTCAATAAAGTGTGATAGTGCATTGATGAATTAATAGTTATCAGTGGCGTGACTGTGAATCAATCGTTGTGTGCTTTTATACATAAAAAGCCTTCCGTTATCCTCGCAGTGTGGGGGCCGGACTCCCTGGGGACAGAGACAGTCATATTTGGGCATTATCTTCACCCTACATATGTCCTGCATGCTCCGACTAACCGAAGTCAATAAGTTACAAGTTGCAATTCTGTGAACGAGGTCGTTACGGGAAGACTATTATTTTGATAAGGCCATCTTTCCTGTCTAGTAATGTCTCTCCTTGCGATCCGTCATACCGACAAAACCCAGTGATCAGAAAATGAGCAAAACGGCGAAGAAGCAACGAACTGTTAGAATTGACATTGCACTTCGGAAACTTGGATATCTCAATACAGTTTGGCACATTAATGAGTGTAAGGCGTCAGGTTTATGATCGTCTCCCGTCCGCTCTACGATCCCAACACCGATACCAGTGTTAATTTTCTTGCTGACTTGCCGGAATTTCAGGGGGAAATGAAATCGCTGGATTTGACGCAGAAATCTAGCAACGTTTTGATGGGTTTTTCCGGACAGCGAGTTCTGTCGGACTGACCACGTGCTCATTGACTCCTGTAATACGCGTTAAATTGAAATACAAATGGAGATGCCGTCTGATCGAGACTCCGTTCGTGGCGAAAAATCGGATTCCTGTCAGAATTCCCGCGCGCCCAATGGGTGCAATCTTGAACAAGGTTTACCAAAAAATCCCCCGGAAACTGGAAAAAAATCCAAGTTAAAAAGTTAAAATATAAAGACACTCTAGGGCATACAGTTAAATTTAAAAACAATTGTTTTCACTTAATAAATCGCCATATTTAGGAAATGTAATAGGTTTGCCTAGCGCCAGATATTAAACTCTAATGTTATGAGAAACATTTGTAGATGTAATATTGTGTTCTAGGTCTGCTTACGTAATCGCGGTTAATTTAGAATCTCGCGAGGAAAAAACGTAATCTCCTTTCTCCAATTAGCTGAGCCGAAGTTTTTGTTTACACAATTGCACTATCTGCAATCTCCTTGTTGACATTTTCCTCCCCTATATGTTACCGGTGTCTATTACTCACGGCATTGTTTTGTGACTTCGTATAATCTGAATTATTGTTTTAATCATGCATATATATTATAGTTCGAAGTTACATTTACACAGCTCTGCAATGGGGTGCCACAATGCTCCGGATTGGCTGTTGACAAAAGTGTTGCAGGATATTGTTGACGGCAATGGTGCCACTGCCTTATCGCTGACACGCTCTCTCCACGCTGCTGTTGGGCGTATATTTGATTATAGACAACTGTTATAATTGAATGTATATAAACACACTAACAGTCTTGGCTCCGGGGAAAATGCAACACTATTAGTCGCCCTCAGCTGCTTTGTGTTGAATGGGCAGGTCTACATGTCAGCGGAAGTGCCTTCCATTCAAACTGTAAAACACTTTGGCATATAAGGTTATACTTAGGAGGCCCGTTATGTCACCAACATCTACAAATATCAATTCTAACCCGTAGGCTATAGGAGCTTAATTAATGCAACAGTTTTAACCTTGCTTTTGTGGTGGATCGATCGGTAGATTGTTCGGTCAGTGAGATTTGTTGTAATCCACCATGGGTCGATGGGTAAATTCTTTTACCTGCTGTAAACCAACCACATAACTAGTGGTCTGGGTGCAAGACGACATTGATGTTGCAGCTATAGTTGCCATTGTATTGGCTCACGGGTGTCTCAACGTAAAACATGTAAAATAATTTTTTCCCACCTGGCACTTGTCATAACCAGCCTACACACGCGCAATATTACTGATTCAATCTTACTGAGAAAACGTTTGGTTTGCTATACATGATGCATTATTATTTCATCCATATTTATTCTCCTACGAAACTTCCTCATTTTGGTTAGATTTCGTCAATATTTTAGTCAATTAAATTTCGAGCGTCAGTATCACATACAGAAGTTCAGTAAGATTGGCAATGTTCGGTATTGACAAAAATATTGTCAATAGCCGCAATACAATTTCCCTATTCCAGTTAATTTGTTTACTTTACTCTCTCTTTGTGTACTTAAGACGATTTTTCCTTTACGACGGTAAGCTCGGGTGGGGTGGAGGTGGTAGGATAGGGGTTGCATGTCAATGTGTATAGGAAAACACTGCACCTGTACAAGAGACTTTGCATGGTTCCGAACTTTGCCTTGTTCCAGTACATAGCACCAGTCCATGCATACATTGACAAGGCCTAGTGGTATACACCGAAAAAGCCTCTTCTCTTTGACGGCCATGCTGTGCAGGCTTGCCTTCATTTCAAGTCCACTGAATAAGGTATTTCGTTTTATCTTTATACCAGGTTCTTACATGTGCAGTTCCCCTGCTATTAAGCTTATTGATTTATGGAGCCATCTACATTCTGCGCGATGTAAAATAATTTTACAAAATTCCGTGCAACAACTTGTTTCATTCATGCTTAACTGCTGGAACAGAAACAGCCTTATAGAACATCGTACGCGGTGATACAAACCACATATTGTACGTGTATTATAAATAACTCGCTCCTCAAGAGCCATATCTCTATGAGTCTCGTATGGTCGTCCTGATGTCGCTTAGCCAATCACAGGTTGACGAAGTCAAGTGCTCCTGACAGGTTGCCTAAATATTTACCCTGGAAATCTGGTGAAACATGGCGGATTGGTGGGCAGACGCCTCTCCGCCAGGATCACTGTGGAAACTGACCCGCTGATCATCTCGCGATAAAACCAACAACTCCCAAGAAAGCCTTGTGTTTTTGGTTTATATTGGTGTCTATCTAGAAGCGTGCTGAGAAGTTAAATAGCCCCAGTGGCACACAGTGTGGTGTCTAACGGCCTTATATACGCGGCTTATAGAGCTGGTCATCGGGAAACTCGACCATCCGTTAATACGCTATAAGGAAAACAGCATTATTTCTGTGTAGACAGGCATGAGTGCAATCTATTTGTGAAGGGTTAACAGGACAGTTCTGGTCATCGAAATATTAAAATAACCTCTCACTCGACATTCAAATTTTCATATGAAAATGGAAAACCTTTCAGACACACCAACCCATTATGGAACACATTACACAAAAGAACTGTTATGTAATTGTGCATAAGCAATGTTTATTTAATGAACGCGAATGTGTTATCTATTCTATATTTTAATCCATATTTAAAACACGGATTTTCGCGTTGTACACGCTTAGGCTCTTGTCTGCGCGCAGTCAAGGTGAAAATAACACAGACAATAATGAAGACATACATATGATGTATGGGTAACATTTAAGCGGGGTGTAAGTTGATATTCATTAATTGCGGTAAATTGACAAGATACCAGTTTTCACCGGTTACTTGTGACCATTTGCAAACTATCACACCGTCATCGCTGCTCTGGTTTTATTCTCGATGGTGTTGTCTTATGCTTAAACGACGAGCACAAAAGTATATAATTTTTTTTCCTAAGCAGAACGTATTAAAACAACCTTACGCGAGTAGATTACGTCACCAAATAACAGAAATCTCCAATTCCAGTTGTGCAGGCATTAAATCGTGTTCGAAAAAGATAGTCAAGACTTTGTGCATTAAAATCGTATCCAGTTTCCAAATTGTGAATGCTCCCGCCTGGTCTGTCCGAGTAACACACTATAGAAAAATCGTTTTTTCTACGTAAATAAAAGGAGGTCTAATAATGGTAAACAAACATAGATTTTTGTTGGGGAAGAGAGCAGCGTAATTTGTCATGCTGACAGCCCAAGTCATCGCTTGTGTTATCTTAGGCATCAGATACAAAGTGTTATTCCCTCACAGGCAGAGGTGCTAGACCTCGGATTAATTTTCTGTCCATTTTTGCTTAACACCATACTCCAGAATTAAGAATGAAAGGCTATATTGTAAAGGCAGAGTTTATTTATAGCGAAAATGATGGACTATGTTCCCGAAAATGACAAAATTCGGTTATAAATGAGTACTTAATGATTCTGTAACGTAGAGTACTTATTTGACATCTGTAGAAGTAGGCAAGGTTTTCTTGTCTATACAAAATGCTGCTGATATAAAATGTTCCACACATGTATATAACAGAGCGAGAAGTGGAACCCTACGCGTGGATAAGTGCCCTTTTGAACCTCTGTTTTTTTATTCAAACAATGTTATTTCGTCGCAATTTCTGCGAGAGTAATCACAAAGAGGTATAAATGAAGAAAGCCTTTTTTTTGCACTGTCCTGATTTTCTTCCAGTATATATAAGTATACAGTACTGTTGTATATGATTATTTTTGAATGAAATGAAATAAAATTGTGACAATTCTCCAAATGTGATATGAAGACTAACATATAATACAAAAGACTGCAGCATAGAGAGTACAAATCAGAGGCAGCGACGACTGGGTGATAGTTGACAAATGACTCGGACCCTACACAAACCGATAGAATGAAATTTTAAGTTTGATTTAAATGATAAATATAGCATTGTGGAATTGTGAAAATCAGACAAACAACGGATATGAGAAGGTTGGAACACTATGACTGCATTGAAGACAAATAACACAGAAGCGAGTATAAGTTACAAATGTGTCGCTGACGCCAGAGAAAACTGCGACTGGCACAGATGGCGTCCAAGTGTTCTTCTCCATTCCTCTGTGCCTTGAAGTCAGAAGTATTTCCGGGTATCTGGCGGAGAGGGGTAGTCTACTGTGGATTTCCTTCATCCTCAAGCCAGGCCACTTTAGTGCACCGTAAAAATAACTGATCGCAACATTAAACAACAATGAAATAAATAAATAGGCATCATAGTGAATTTATGTATGTAAGTATGTATGTATGGTTTGGGTTTTCCGTCGTACTCAGCAATTTTTAAGTTGTATGACGACAAAAGGTCCTTAGAATGTACGAATATACTGTGTCTTCTTGTGGCAGAGTGAGTCATCTCCCCAGCCACCGTCACCGAAATATCATACCGAATACACCATATATGACACCCGACCGATTCACATTATAATGACACCGGACCGACCAGTTCTGTTTCCTAGCTCTAGCCTCTCAGAGCTAAATGCCATTATAGTGAATGTAAAAGTAGATGTATTTCAAACTGGTCAAATAAAGAAAAACATATTTATTTATAAATCTAACATGACAAATAATGAAGGAAACAATTAAAATCTCATCTTCATCATAAATGCATAGCTTGCAAATAATTAATCGAAATTCTTTAAAAAAAAAAACATACCATTTTGATTAAGATTAATTACTTGTTCAGTTTGGCTCTTTTTTTATAGCTCTGGCATCAGAGAAGAGGCCTGTTTGATTATACGGTGTCAAGAGCAAGAGATGCTTGAAATCATCGCTAGAGGAGGAAATAAAATCTCTTAATTTTTACTGGCTAATTAGTTTTCTCCTATGATCCTGTATAAAGATGGCGATCACATGTCAGGTCACCGTTTCTCGGCACAGTTCAGCATACGGTGGCAAACGCAGACGTTGCGAATTTCACATCAAATCTGACACCGCGAAGGCCTTTTGCTGGATGAGCGCTTGGACCAAGGAATTGAATTTGTTCCGTAATGATGACTTCCACAAACGACGTTGTGTAGATGGCGCTGATCTTAACAAAGGGTGAACCAACCAACAGCCGGTGACTAACTCGGACCAAAGGAGCGATCCGGAATCTGTCCATGTCTTTGGAGCGTGAAATTTTCCATTGAACACGCTTAACCCTTGTTAATAACCACTAATAATTGTCCTCAGGAAGTGTGAATTTCAGGTCCCTAAGGTTTACGTGTCCCGCTCTCTATTCCCCATGTTTAACATGACAAGCGGGATGATTGGAAAATGGTCGTCAAGTAATAAACTTTATATAGTTACCCACAGGCCACGCAGTATTTAAAATAAATCTATTTCCACACAAGTCTTTCCCATCCAGCCTTGCAAAAATAAAGTTCACGCCTTGAACCTAAAACAGTAAGAAAATGGACGACATACTTATTTGGTTTGTTTAACGCCTAACAAGCCAGATATATTGGCTCATCAGAAGTTCACTATTTGACAGTATACTGATTTATTATTATATTTATTTGGATGTTGTTTAACTTGTTTGGCATTTTACACCATACTCAAGAATATTTCACTTACCCTACGGCCTCCAGCATTACGGTAGGAGGAAATCGGACAGACACAAGGCTTAACCCACAAGCATCCGCAACATGCTGACAGACCTTTCCAGTTAAACGACCAGAGAGGAAGGCAGTCAGAAATGGTGTAAACTCACAGCGACAGCATTGGTGAGAGGCGACTGTGTCATAGTGGTGCAGTAGTAGCACGCTGACCACCTGACCTCGGTGGCCGATTGTTAATTGCCAATTGTTAATTGCTTATGTTACTTATACACCATGGTTGTCAGTTTTATTAGTGGTGAAATAATATAACCAAGAAGCTGTTAGAGGTAGTCGTAACCATACGTATTCGAAGTGAGGCATGCATTTGGATATTTTTTCTTTTCAGTTTTAAATATCGTAGGAATATAAATGCCACATACTTATTTGAAAAAGAAGGTGAAATACCACTAAAATACTACTGTATCTTTGTTTGGTGTACCATTTTCTAACTAGTACAAACCGGTACCACAAAGCCTTGCACAATTTAGTTAGATATACATACTGCTTCATTGTATGAAGCAAGATTGCGAATTAGTCGTAAATATGTTTGAGATATACAACTACTGAGTTGTAACAGAGAGTAACTGATGATCCGGTCGTGGAATTTGGTTACTTAAGTGAACTGAGGACAGGCAATTGGTCTGTGCACAGATCCCAGTGAAACACGGCAAATACGATTATCCTGTAACACTCGATAAGGTTTGTCTGAGAGAATCTATAGGCGAGGAGGGATCTGCTCGAAATAGACACCAGATCGCTGTCTCACTTCGGCCGTGATTTCGCGTGATCCTCCGGGACTTGTCTTTGTTCATTTGCGGAAATTAGATCAGCCAACGTTTCTTCATTACTTAAGATGGTAACGATCCTTAATAAGATAAAATAATACCCCTCGAAAATGAAATTACAGAGAAAAATTGCCCTAGTCGCAACTTGGCAAGTAAGTGAAATACTGGAGTTTGGAGCTTTTGAATGATGTCCTTTGAATCAATTTCGGCCATTAAGCTATCCTCGTAATGGCTTTATGAAGGACAACCGCAATCTTTAATGATACATTAGTTCCGCTGCCAACAGACACTGTCTACAGTGTTTCAGGAATCTTTTCTGGCCCCTTTTCTGGTCTCTTTCTGAGAGTATCAAGGCAGCCAGTGACAGTTCAATACTAAATTAATTTTCGATATAAACAAACTGTCAAAAGTAATGTGATGATATTATGAGAACCGAATTTCACGAATTTACGAGCTTAAAACTGCAGGGGCATGCTCATTAAAACTAAATTGTATCGATTCTTATCGTTTATGTAGTGGGCAACATGCAGCGATACGATAATAGAGACTGACGCTTTGTACTTGATAACATGAAATAAAAAAAAACTGCAGCATTAAGCTAAAGCTTTGACCACAGTACACGTGATAGCTGACAAATGGTTCCGCGTAACCAGTGAAAATCGTCCTCTTGTCAGCTTACCAGGGTTTTATTCTAAATGATCACGTAAATGCTTAAATGGTACAACTTAGATCCTTTCCTCATCACAATGTCTTAATCATAATAAAAAATGCAGTGATGTTAATGACAATTTATTTCGAGTTACTCAGATTCTATGTTGTCAACATCTTTAAATACTAACATGGAAATAACACAAAATGATCAGACATTGAGGCTCTAGGACCCTGCTGCCTGAAGAGATAGCTATACAATACTAAAGAATAGTGATACAATTAGAAGGACACAAAATGTAAATTTCCTTTAAACTTTGTACTGCATACAATGAAATGGCCCATCTGGAAGGGCTGGAGACTGTATTTAGACAACATTAAATAGTACAGTCAGGATGCTTTGTATTAAATACCACAGTGGTAATGTCTTGAGTTTTTTACATACTTTTACTGTCATAAGAATTCTGACGACTGTTTCTTGAGCCGGTAGTTAACTGTCACACCGTCTTCGCTGTCCTGGTTTTACTCTCTATCCTGTAGTATTTTTTATATTATAACACAGAAGTAAATCTTGTTCTCCATACATGCTTATGTACTGATTTACTTATTAATTTATTAATTTATTTATTCATTCCCTTATGTATTTATTAACTTGTTGTTTCACGCCATACGCATGAATTTTTCACGCAGTGTGTGGCAGTCAGTTTTATGTTTGGAGGATACCGGCCTGCACGGGGTAAATCACCAATATTTCGCAATTTAAAGACGAACTTTCCCACATAAGTGACGTACAGATATGCACACCATATTGTTCTGTTCGTCCGGGAACGGTACAGACTTCACAAATGGACCGTCGAGCATCTTCAACCGTCCGTTGTCAGTAAGGCTCCACTAACCGCGAGATCGGACTTTTATATAAATTCCTGTCCAATGGCGGACCAGCACCTCGTATGTCCTATGAATGCATGTGCCTTGACCACTACTTATATACTGGTTGGTTTCAAGAAACAACTTACGGAATAATATAGTTCTATTGAAAATTAAACGAGATTATTAATACTTTATTGGATTGTAGAAGTTAATTTTGACTCCGTTGTGAAGTTCATACAACCACGGACGTACCTCTTATATACATTCTACAAACTCATCATGCCGAATGGTATGAAAATGTGGTCTACCTGCCTGAAACTCATATAGGCACATCGATTGCAGCCAGTCTCGTTTCATGACGGCTTTAGATGGGACAAGACTCTTCAATGGATAGATTTAAACCCTTAAAAAATTGAAAAACTCTGCTTTCCATGGCAAGAAAATTGCTCTAGTGCTCAGATGAAGCCACCATTTTACAAGCACACGATCGCAATATGGTTAAGTGTGTTTTCTTTGGCTGTTCCCTGCAGTGGCGGGGCCGTCCCGCGTGCTCGAGCGCCAGTCCGCTAAAAATGGCGACCTAGTTTGAGGTTAAAGAGATTTGCAAGGTTCGCCAACAACGGCTCCAAGATAAACTTTTGCGACTGGCGCTCTTTGTTGCGCGAGTCGACAGAAGGTGCTCTTAGAAGGTTTCTCCGTTGTCTCCCTCACGGGAAGGGAGACGGCAGAAGTTGGACGGTCGCTAATAACACCAGTGGGTGCCGTCTTGCCGGATTAGCTGCTTCTCTTATAGCCAGCACGTTTCACTGTCGTATTCTACTTGAGCCACGTGTCTTTCAAGTCCCATTCTGAAGTGGTAACTTGCAGCCTTGGTGATAACTCGGCCACCACTCCACATACGGCAGCTGAAGTACAGTGAGATTATGTACAAAATACGAAACACATTGTCCCTTAATTGTCTTTAGGCCGAAGTTAAGGAATCGCTTTTTCCACCAGAAGGGCAGAAGTTGGTGATAAATTTCCTCCACTGTAGTTTGGCCGGACAAACTGCAAAAACGGTAATCTGATGAAAGATGTAAATAGTAAAAGCAGCTAAGTTATATAGTTGATAATCATGAAAATAACATGGTATAGATTTAATTATTGGATCTTGAAAATGGAAAGAAATTCTGTGTGATACATTCATGTCGGTGTATATATAGGCTTTTTTTTCACTGGAACAACAGCACTGCTCCAGAAAAATCCGCTTCACGGATGATACATGTATATGACTTTTGTTGTTTGTATTTAGCTTTTAACTCCAGTGCGATTGGGATTTCACTGCGGTGCATAGTTTCAACGGAATTTAACGGAATAGGTTTTATTCATTTTTAAACTTCAGGTTTTATGTAAAACTTAGGTCAAAATTATTTCAACCACATTGCCAACCTGTGGCTTCACAGGTCCGAATCCCGCGCTCGTCTTTCTCCGACTGCGGCTTTAAATCAGGAATTTTGTCACTTGCTTTAACTCGGGACACTTCAAGTTCCTTCACTCATGTACCTGACCGCCAAAGTATACGTGAAAAATCTTATGTTATTAAATATTAAATAAATATAGCAGTGGTATTAAAATACATACATGCGTTTATGCATAGATGTTGGACTAAACGGCATGTATGCTAGCTTCCCTCGAATATCTTTATTTGACGTTTAAGTCAAGTTAAACAGAGTAATATGTATATACATAAAAACTTTGCTATCATCAGCTTCAAATTCTTGACATGCTTTGTACCATGGAGCTTCAGTGTGTCTTCTCGTTGAATGACATTGACGAGTCTTCGACGTGTAATCTTCATTAACCCAAAGCTGGTAATTTAACATGGCCTCTACCACCTTACGTCCAGCATGTTTTTAAATAAAATACAAATCTCCGTAAACTGCCATCAGACCTGACATTCATGCGATGAATATTTTTCCCGGAAGCAGATGACCCTCGATAAGACAGCGTCGGTTAGATCCACAAAAAATTCCCAATTATCCGCCATATTAGTGTCAAGGGGTCAAAGGGTAATCGGCCATCTTGCCGAAATCCACGCGACCATAACTTTGATTGAGAAGTCGATGATAAAATCTTGACTTGGCGATGAAATGAACTAAAATTAGTCCGTCCCTACGATCATATCGATAAGACAGAAAACAACGAGAATTACTCTTTGAAAATACAGAGGTGTCTGCCAACGAGAAATTGTTTTTTCCCGATGTGCCTAAATCCAGGAGACGTCGGATATTAGCAGCTCATGTGAGCACCACGGGCGGCAATAATTAAAGCGTCAGAAACGATCGCGGAATGAGCGATGCCTGGGCAAGATAGTTATGGAATAAAGACCATGTGATTTTGGCAAAAAGATGATACGATAAGACGGACGACGACAGTGGTTGGAAACAATCCAATTTTCATCAGAGAATTGCCTATACCGTGTGAATATGCTAGCTCATTGTCTAGTTACTGTGTCTATACTGTTAATCTGATGTGCTGGCAGCGGTCGAGAAGGAAAGAAACGGCATATATCGGGGGGGGGGGGACAGCCCTTCGCTTGACAAAAAACTCCTCGAACAATTATGTCAGGGGATATGTCATAATGCGGGCTAATAGGCCGGTCAATGGATTAAAAACGAGACAATTACGGTACAGAGCTCTATGGGTTGTACCGGGGGTTGGGTCATTATCTGTTATACCATACAAGGCAAACATTCATACACAATTTATGGTAATAATTGCGCCTTTTTTAACTCAACGGTCATCGTTTGTCCTCTGCACCAAGCTTTCTCCTTTGATTACACCGACAGGATGGAGGCTTGATTAAGCACCCATATTTCTGAGTCTAGCAATACCCATCCATAATAAGATTGCTGGATACAGGCCACATAATTTCCGACAGGGTTATTATTCCTGATCAAATATTCTAACCATCCTACATGGGTTAATTCAGACGCTTCTGTATATTTATTGTGTTTTTAATCTATTCAAGTGCTAACTTTAATACTACTCGGTACCAGTAAATGATTTTGTTTTTTGCAAGTTTGCATAAAGCCAACATAAATATTTTGATAGATATTTAGTAATCTTCAGAAAATGGCTAGATGGTCAGGATGAAATGAATGAACTGTGTGGAGAACAGGAATGTCACTTCATCCTAACTGGGGCGGATTTTGTTCCCAGCCCCTAGCGCGTGAATTAGTGTCAGCGCTAAGCGCGCGCGTTTCGGTATGAGCTCTCTGTTGGCTTGGTACGATTCGCTTCTGATGGTTCGGTACGGGTTGCTTCTGCTCACTTGGAGCGGTTCGCATCGACTCGCTTGGTAGGTTTCGCTTCCGCTTGCATGGTACAGTCAGCTTGGACTAGCTTGGTACGGCCCGCTTTGGCTCCTTTTGAACGGTATGCTTGGACTCTCTTGGTACAGTTCTCTTCGGCTCGTTTCGTACGATCCATCTTAGCTCGCTAGGTTCAGTCCGATTCGGCTTGTTTTTTTTCGCCTTGATACAATTCGTTTTGGTTTACTTGGTGCGGTTTGCTTCGGATTGCTTCACATCGTCCGCTTCAGCTCGCTTTATGCACCTCGTTTCTGCTCTGTCAGTACAACTTGCTTGGTCCGATCCGCTACGACTCCTTTACTATATTCTCGGTTTCGGATCGCTTGGTGCGGTCTGCTTTAACTCGATGCGGTCCAAGTCTTCTGTTGGCGTGGTTCCGTTCGAAACATGACCGGCTTCTTTACTGGAATGTTTTGACTTAATGGAAAAGCGTTTCTTGGTCTTTGTGACTTTTTACAGACACCTAATTAAAGAGCTGAAACAATCCCGGATATAATGTCAGTGTTCCTCATCCTTATGTTATATAATATTACGGCATAACAAATAATCATGTAACACCCTTTTCATTCACGGTGCGCTCAAAGTGTAACAGATCTAACCAACTGCGCATGCAGGAGCAGATAAAACCTGGTGTGGATTTTGACAGGAGAGCTACGTGTATCTGGCGCTTCTACAGTAAGCAAATTCCCCGATGGCCACTTCCAAACTGCGGTCGGGCCAACGATAAGGCAGACGTCCGCCATACCAAAGCGAAGAGCCCAATGGCGTCAAGAATTACGACAACGTCATCAAAGGAGCAAACGAGCTGCCAACGGACCTTGTGTTTTAACAGTTTGGCAGACGGGCTGACAGAGACGACCTAACCACTCATAAACTAGTCTCTTTATTGGCAAGCTGGTAAAACTGCCGTCTGATAGCTCCCTTCTGCTCCTCGTCAGCCGGCTCCAGCCGTCCGACAAGGCGGCAATCTTTGTTCTGCCCGTGTGTTTGGTGCTAACCTTTGGGTGATGAGCAGACGTGCTTCCACAGAGTAAAAGCCGGTTTAGTGTAAGCGATATCGAGATTTTGGAAGGAGAAGACGACACCCGTTGGTTTTCAATGAATTTGTCAGCACGTGTATGTGTATGTCTCACAAATAATGTTTTGTTCGTGAATCGACGTAGTAAACAAATTATAAAGATAATAAATATAAAGATAAAGATAATAAAAATAGTTATATGGTGACAAAATATATCTTCAGAAAACCATTTCGATGCCAAAACTGTACCTTATACGTTCGAAACTCTTGTTTAAAAACATACAAAAGTACATTTGTGGCATATTAACCTGTATTATCTCCTACAAGAATCTGCCATTTTCAGGACCTTCACAACTGAAAATCTGAAGGTCCTACCAGTTTCACAGAGATCGTATTACATGCCACTCTTCAATCCGCTTTGTCTCGACATTTCTCCAACGCTGTATGAAAGCTACACATGTACTTTCTCACTCGCTTGCTTTATCATTGAATGCAGAAGAATATCTGCATATATATTCGAATAACATCTTCATGTACCACTGCTGATTTTCACCAAGTCGTTAAGAATCATCCCACGGTAAAAATGTTTGCACTTTCCTCACTGAAGGTAATCTGGACATCATCCTGCACACACCATGTGGCATGTGCTGCATAGATAGGAAGTTAGTGATTAATATTTAACTACGTGCTTAAGATTTTTTCGCCGATGTTTGGATAAGTCGATTAATTTCTTCAAACTGGATTTCATTTGAGGCAAAATTTGAAATTTAATTTACACTGAAGTAGATTTTGCTCGTCGCCCGAGCATAGCAAATAAAAATAGCTGTACCAAGTGTTATATTTTGGTAGATCTGCAGGTCACAATTTGAATTTCTTAAGCCGTAAACAAAACACTTTGATGAAATTCAAAATGTTTACTTCTGTCCAAACTCGCATTGTGGAATAGGGCATTGGATAGGTCTATAAGAATTCAAGTGCTGCATATGCAAAACATGTGGCAGACAGACAGATATTATATTATTGGCGCTCCACTCAATGGAATGATTCACGCCAAGGCAGCACAAGTACAATCGGTGCATGTATTACGTTCATGCATGTTTTGAGTACAATAGTACGACTATGTCATGACACCTGGGAAGGTGTATTAGTATCTCAGTATTACACATGTGCACTAAATGTTAAGTCAAACTGAGAAGCAACAGTTAGTCACCACAGACTACAGTTTCAGAGCTTTTATCTCATTTCCCTGAGCTCTATAACCAGGGAGTATATACATGCTGAATGAAGTCTTATTTTAGTCCATGTCAGAACATCAGTTTTATTTTGTTTGACATGGCCTTCTCAACACACACAGTATCTACGTGTCCCGGATGACCCGGGCTATGTCGCCGATCTGCAAAGGTTTAACGTCTATCGTCTTGCTTTCGTCTAACGTAACCCCTTAATTGGCACAGACAACGGCCCATTTTCACGTATTATCGTTGAGGGCAGACGGCCCCTGACTCCGTGACAGGAGAAGCGGCGGTTGCAGTCTACAGCCCAGGCACCTTGTGGGAACTGGGTGGTGACACCTTCATCAGCAGATCACAAACGCATTAACTATATAAATACAAAACCAGTTGTGGAACAGAATGCAAGCAGGGGCCAACCAAAGATGTATACATTTACCATTAAGAAACCTGTGTTAAATGGTGGTATGGAGGTTTTACTAACGCGCATCGCCTTGTATATGCTATTAAGATCCTGAGTAATATAACCACGGCCGTTAAGGGTAAAGTAAAAGCGATGTACTGATGCGGTAACTGACAACAGAACTACACCTTTTGTGGAGGCCTGATGGTATCCTATACGGCTATACGCTATGATAACTATTTATTCATTTAATAATTAATTTTTCGGTCATATAGATTAATTCTTTTACCAAATAAGTTTTATTAAATAATTTTCATGTTTGTTGAGCCTCCATAAAATTCATAATTTTAACCATATCAATGGATTCTCTTGGTCTTACATTTATTTCATTAATCTTGCTGTATATCGATGTATTACATTAGCTTGTCTGTACTTCGAGAGTATAGACATCAATGGAAGTTCATTATGCATAAAAATACATTGTACTGAATTCTTTGTCTGTAACATCTTATACAGCTTGTAGGTATTCAAACCATTCTGATGTATAGAGGCAATGTTCTAACTAAATCTGGTCCCGATGAGGATGATAAAGCATTCCAAAGTGTTAAACACTGAATGATATCCACACCACTAATATCTATATAATGATACTGTTTCATCTCAGCTCAATTCATAATATCCCCAAAATATCTGACTCGTATTGTGGAACTCTTTGTATTGTGTCTTCTTTCTGTTGCTTTTTTTGTGTCTGCTAGGTATCACAGCAATAAAAGTCAAATAACAATTACCCAATACAAATAATGCATTTATCACGAGATTTATATAACTTCATTTTTGCGGGGTTTTTCCTTTTAAAGGGCGGTTTATTATTCCTAGAATTTCATATTCTTCCACTCGTAAATTCACCTGAACGCCCTTTGTGTATGACGTGAAGAGTTACTGAGTACTGCGTTAAATACCTATTAAATTAAAACTAAACATTAAATCAGATTTCCTGATTATTACTGTGTTCAATACAAATTCAGCCAATACAATATAAAACCAGAGCAGCGACGACAGTGTGATACATGTAGCTGACAAATGGTCACATTCCGGCCTCTTGCCGGTTTGCCTCAGAGTGTTAATCCAAGTGTTCGCATAAATGCTCACACAGTAACAACTTATACATCCTCTAGGACAATGATGGCTGACAAGTTAAAAGAATACAGTGATATTATTGACCATTTATTAGTCGTCACTGGTCAATATAATGGTCATAGAAAAAAAAATATACACAGTAAATGTTAGGCTGTAGTTGTAGTAAATCAAAGATCGATGTATACAAGCTTTTAGCGGCTGTGATTTTATGAGGGGACCATTTTTCTTTGTGGCATGATATAGGACAATTATATACTCTTAACGTGGTTCCGACGAGAGAGTCACATAGGCTTCCTGTGTATATAAAATATCTCCAACATTGTATAAAACGTTTGGTGTAGACTTCTCCTCGAAGAAGGCGACTCAAGCAAAGCATTTCGCGTCTAGACTCCACGTCGTGCTGTGTGGCCACGATTTGGTCGTGATCTAACATTGTTATGTCCGCGATACCGGCCCGCCACATACAGTGTTACACTGTCGTCCAGACAGTTTAACGACTATACTATCAGGCTCTAGTTATGCTTGGGAACTCAAAAGCCTCTCGTTCAGGTCGGCGCTGGTTTAACCTCGACAGGTTAATCACATTTAAGCCATTAAAGTTAATTTTCCTCTTTGCATTCCGCGATACGGTAGGACAACTCATGTATAGTCCGCGTAAACACAGGCAGTCATATTACCGTTACTCTCTCTGTATATAGTTGCTTGGAGAAGAATGTCGGACTTAATTAATGTTCCTTACACGAGACAAACTCTCTCCGATGACAACTACACCCAATAAACATTCTCACTTTTAGTTAGCAATATTTTCTGTTCATTTGATTCTTCCTTAAGTTGGTTATTGTTTTCTGCTTGTTGTTGTTGATGTTGTTGTTGTTTTGGGCGGGTTTTGTCGTTTTTTCTTTTCTAACAATGGTTAGACTGCATCCATGGTTAAGTTTAACGTTAATCACATGAGAGTTGGCGACCACTTGGTTTTCCTCAAGGCTCCACGAATAGTGTCATGAATATTCCTGTGGACAGTGACTGGTTATATCGAACTATTATTGAAACTGAAATTTTAAAATGTAACCAGACTATATGACCAAGTAAAATTGTTTGAAATATGCCAGGAGCTTTTCAATAAATCACAATTTTGTCAGCAGAAATATATACACTCAAATGTTTAAACGATAATTTAAGTTAAGTTTTTGACTGCGAAATGTAAGGTGAGTTCCGGAGTAACAGGATGTAAATAACAGTTGTTAAACTCCTATCACTTTATTCAAAGTATTTAATGTCGTGATATAGCTTCTTTAATGTCCAGCAAAAAATTTACTAAAGCAATATCCCCTGTATGCCCGCTATGTTCGAATAGTTCGCTTGATTAACATCTGTTCTTCGAGAATGTAAATCCTTAGTGTAACAAAATATATGTTTGTGAGGAGTTTTCTATGGTGACCAAAGTCGAGTTACATTACGGATTATCGAGTGGAACCTGCGTGGTTCTCCATCTCTATAAGCTGGGTGTGCAACACATTTGGTTAAAAACTCTTGAAACTTTTGAGATTTGGCCATTAATCGGAAATAAGACAATAACTATCATTACTTCACTGTAAAAGTTATACATCCAGTTCTCGTCAGGATTTTTTATTTTATTTATTTCGCCGAAATACCAGCAATGATCCACCTTGAAAAGTATTTGGATGCGTAATATAGGTCGTTTGTACACAACTTCACACTACAAAGCTATTGTGGTAGTTAAAACCGGATACGGTATAATAGGCACCCACCTCTGACATCTTTTATTCATTAATTACACCTAATTATACACAATTTGCCGCCTGTGAATGTGACTAAGGTGACTAACATTTTGCGAATGGGGGATATCTTATACAAATATTAAATGTTTACATTGTCAGGTGCACGTCTCTTTTTACCAATACCAAATACTTTGGTGGACTATACTTGAAAGATTTGACAATTAGGCTGTATATTTGCGGATTATGTTCAATGAATGACACCGGCTGATTTTGTTTCCTATCCAATGGCCTATTAAACAATAGCTTAACTGTATGTCTATGTAAGATGGTCTAGCAGTTCCCATACCATATTACAGATACCTGTGGGCGGAAATCGGGAGAATATCTTGTATACTGAATTTTTACTCTTTCATCATACGAAATCATGTGATAACATATTGTAAGAAATTATTTTCAAGGTTCTGTTGTATTCGATAGCTGCTCGAAGAGGACTATTCAAGGCGATAGATCTTTGCAGATTTACCAGTAATCATTGAAAACGTTGCCACATGTCGTTACCTAACTATAATGAAAGGATTCTCAGTGAATATGATCTGTGTTTCGACTTTCTCCACAAGCGCTCGTTTGACTTTAGCTTTCCGACTTCAACCGTCCAACTTCAACCGTTCGAATTCACACTTGACGGATGCAGAGCAGGAGACCCAAGGAAATGAGGTGGAATTAAGCAAATTAGACAAGGATGGCATCTGAAATGTTTTCATATTGGCACTGTCTTTGATATTGTACACAAAAACATTCGCTTCTTAATTCTCCAAAAGAGCTTTCTAGCCACAGTAAAAGCAGTTCTGACTGACTGATACCTGTACTGATCAGATCTCCAAAAAGTAACAGAACAGTCTCCGATAAATATTTTCAACAAGTGGTGCACAAGTGGTTTATAATTCAAACTATGCTCCCTCAACACTGACCAGTTTAATGGCTTTATCATTGATTAAAGGTATATGAAATTCTGATTTCAGGTAAGTTTACATGTTGAGACGGAATGTAACCATGATGCTTCTGAGAGTTCTCTACGTGGAATGTTTATTTACCGTCAGCATGGTCAAAGGTCAATGAGTCGGCTCGCGGAACGCGAGAGAATGCCGTAGCTCTCCTGATCGCGAGGTCCACTATACCTGACTTTACGTGACTGTTTATAACATTGTTACATTAAGTGAAGACAACTTTCCAAACCTGCGAAAGTTTACAACACAATGGCTGAGCGTTTTATTGCCCGACTGCTGCGTTGCAAATTAAAGTCTAAATTGTCTAAATTTAACTGCTTTCAAAATGAGTTCAGCTCTGATGGTTATGTTAACAGGTTTTAGTGACGTCACAAGGGCTGGGTCTGAATTTATATACACACCAATTTATTCGCCAGGGTATAGTTCAACACAAGGACGATGCACTGTGCAATACTCATAATTTCTTGTCAGTTGAAGGATGTTTTTCTGTAGTGAGTTTTGTTACATGTTAAGAACTGTGCACTCATTCTAAACACCTGAAGTACTCTCCCCCAGAATCAACGTACATGCGGCATATGGTGGTGAGAGCAGCTAAAAGTTTTATGAAATTGGTTCCAGATGGGATCTTATGTCATCGATGAATGAACATCTGTTGCTTATGTTATGATTCCTGGTATTCGGACTATATTTTATTCAACGACTTGGCTGAAAATGACAGCGTAATAAATCTGTTATCCCACTTTAACCTTATTGGCACATTTCCCCCCAAAAAAAATCAAATATATTTTTTTTCCGGAACCCCATTCTGTTTTTGTTCCATTTAACCATTCATGTCATTGTTCGATCAGGCGAGTGTAGCTTGTTCAGATTGGTTTCAAAATATAAACAGCTAAAATAAATAGATGTAAAAAAATATATCTAGTTGAATAACACTATGAAAATAAACGTAAAAAAAACCACCAGGTTATTCTGAACAGAGTATATATAAATTTAAGAACTGAAACAAGAACAGCCGACGACATGCTGTGCATGCATGTTGTTGACATGATAAGCTACAACGAAAACAATTCCACAGAGCTTTGCTAACGTGTAAATACATAATTTCACATCTCCTCCATGATTTCAGTGAAGATCTATGAAATATCTTGAGAAACAGATGTACTGGGGGCGTATGGAGGCATTTGCATCAGATTTTTCCAAGAAAAAAGCATTTTTAAAAATCACCAAGCATCAATCAGACAAAACACAAAGACAAAAACCTGCATCCCTGAATTTCACGTAATCATTATATAGCAGAAGGCGATAATAGGAGGATATAATTAATTTCCATTTTCTAACAGATAACACATGCCACTGTGCATTTGTTGATAGAAAACGTCTTTCGACACTGGCGTTTTCACATGACAAGCAGTTTTAATAGAACTGACAAAGTCACCGTTTGCATGTTCCCGACTTTTCTCAATGCCCAATAGTTTATTAGGAAGAAGCGTTTAACCACGAAGAAGTCGGGTTTGTCCAAACCAACTAGGGTGGACATGAAAATAGCCTTTCCAAGGAAAGATAAACCTTAACAACAAAATGTCAAGGGCCACTCAGTTGGCTGGCGCCTGGACCTTCCTGCCATACACTGGTCTGTTGAAGGGGGATGTTATCGCTGACTTGATGCTGTAACCCACATGCATGCAGAACCTTTATGTAGCTGTGCAGGAAGTTTCCGTGTGAACGGATGTGCTGATCGGCCGGCCAGCATTCTTCATGTTGTATATATCTGCCATGCGTTCCCCAAGCATAAACATTGTCGCCAAAATACATGCCACGCTTTCAAGCGGTTCATAGTCAACAAAACACATATCAAGAATAACACTGATTTCCTTTCAATTAACGTATTAATCTCAACATTTGTTTTTTCTAACGGTTTTAATTTTTGCCTCTGTAGACTATACTACTTTCTGTGCAGCATTGACATGGCGTGTAGTTGCAGCATTGGCGTGTAGTTGTTCCTGTACCATGCAAACACGGTTGTTGTAAGAATTTATTATAGAAAGAAACACAATTTTCCCAAATGCCATGGGTCGACTATTGAATGACACACCTCTAACATTTGTTTACCCCATAAAAAGAGAGACTAATTTTATATAGCGTTCTCATGATATACCCTAAACACCTATAAAGCCAAATATCTTGTCGATAATGTAACAATTTTTTTTCTGAAACTAATGAAGCAGGTCACAGCAAGGTTTTCGTGAATTTTAGAAAATCCACTTCTTAACTGATGCATCTAAAATGCGTCCTTTGTAACGTCTCCATAAAAAAAATGCTTTTGAGTGTTTGTTTATTCATTCAATTTTATAATTTGCCCTGTCCTGTTTATTCATTCAATTTTATAATTTGCCCTGTCCACTAGTCCCTGCAAATTCATTACGGACTTCAATATGAGGGTTGATCTTTCTGATTAAGATAAACATAGGACGAAACAATTTAGATCAAAGTGGCCAGAGCTTCATAGTGAGCCGTATGGGATCACTCTCACTCGACATCTAATGTATTATTATTATTTACTCCTTCGTTTCAGAAAGCAATTTGTGTGTAATAATCTCTTCAAGCATAGCAATCATTCAGAGTACACTGAAAGCACCACGACAAACACGCTATAAAATCAATGAGTGATACAAGTCAAATACATTATGTTATCATTGGTGAAAAATGTTTTAAACAGTCTTACATATAATGTGAAATTCTGGTAGATTTAACAATTAGACTTGTATCAGAATAATGCTCCCTATTTAGCCCAATCAGGTAAATTTTTCCTATATTGTAAAGACGGCTCTACATTGCACATGCCTCCCAATTAAATCCTGACGATATAGGTCTAGCTGGATTACATTGTCGCATCAGTGCAATGTTAATGAATTTAACGTCCACCATAAAATTTGACAAAAGCAACAACCTTGCAGGAAAGACCACTGGTTACATAGCGTGTAACTGGGCGTGACTCTACATGGGCGTAACACATGGCAACCGTCATCCATCAAAAAGACAAGCGCGCACAGTGTACACTTTTGTTCAACTTGGCTGTCTCATTTCGTAGGAAATTACAATATCAGGCTAATATGCACACCCATTGTGGCCGGATTTTCATTCATTAAAACTACAGCCTAACCGCAATTAATTAATCAACTCTGTGATGAATCTCAATAAATGTTGTGAAGATGCATTTATAAAAGAGAAAAATGGTTTATGCCTCTGTTTTTTAGAAATAAATCACGAACATATGGAACTAAACTGCACGGCTTCACGATTTGTAATGTAATAAAAGAACAACGTGTTTAAAAGATACTTCCATTAAGACTTTACACACGTGGACTATACTTAACAGTCCCCTAGAATAAATGAGTTATGTCATTAAAAGGCAATGAGTTGTTTCATATATGAGGTTTATGTCGAAATAGAAACCCAGCTTTAAATGTCTGATCTATTTACTATAGCAACTATAATAGCTGAAGGACTCTTAATGCCTGAACAAAGGAAGTTTGTAACATTTCCTGTTTCAGAGTGCCACACTTTATTCTGATTTATCCAGGTAAAACTAGCCAAGAATCGTTCAACACGTTGACAGTCTTTCAATAATAAATATTTCTTCTTTGCCTAGCTAAGAGTCGTTTCAGTGGATACAAATATTAATACCTTGTTAAATGTCGTTAATTTGTATACACTAGCTTAAAGTGCTTAGAAAGTGGCGAACTCGAAAATGGAGCTGGAGAACTTTAAGAGAAATGCCAGTAATATTCCTGACAGGCCTTCCCTCTGCCAGTCTCGTCGTATTTGCCGAGATCTCGCGTGGTCATCTGGGTGTCAGACAGAATGCGGCCTCATTGAGTGATTACTTTTGGACAGATCAGCCTAATAAACAAGGGACTTTTCACGCCCTGCCCGCGCCATCAGGCCCGCTCCAATCACGGAAAACAGCTAACAAGTAAACGATTCGACGCCCCGAAACAGACCAGGAATAAAGGTTGCCATTGTCCCCGACACGATCAGAAAACACGAAATCTGTCGAAGGCACTTCCCAAGATATCTATGTTCCATTTGCAGATTAGGCGGTCTTGACATTCGAGATGCTTCTTTCCAACCCACTAATCCTTAATGAAACTCCAAGGCTCGAAAATGCCGTTTCTCTTTACCCCGATTTTCCACAGTTTTATTATTGTAGTGACATCCTCCAAGTTCGAAGTCATTGTACCCCGGTCCGTTCACCTCCTAACAAGTCCATAACCTTACCACTTAATCTAATGAGAGTTATCCGAGAGGCAGTGGTTAGTGTTGGCTTCCTCGTCCCCACGGGGTAGCCGTCTTTTCCCTGCCACAGACGACACGGAGACACTGAGTGTCTTAAGACTAGAATATGAGCCCACGTCGGCCTTGTCAATGCATAGTAGTCGCCAAAGAAGTCACAGACACAACCTCTGGTGTTAACAAGGAAAACGAAAGACAGTTTATATGTATTATTTTGATTCCCACTACATTTCACTGTCGATTTATACAAAGTCATATATCCATAATCTTATATATACTTACACCTTAAATTAAAGTGAAAAAATGGCGGGCTCTTTGGTCAAGAGTTAAGATAACGAAAGACTTGGACCCAAGTGGTTACCACTAAATCTGTGGTATTCTCTGAGAATACATTTATTCAATCTGATTGGTTGAGAACATATGTTCTTAAAGAAAAAGACAACCGAGGGATATCACATCTGATTTGTCCGAAGTTCAGTATTATTGATAATCGTGGAAAAAATATAATATGAAAGACTTCAACACCGAGAGTAAAATGTCTTGCGGAGTACTGTGGGTGGATGGACTAAGCATGCCGAGGTCCCTTTGTATTGTTTTATGTTATTGTTTGCTAAATGTGATGAGAACGCACGCAGCATATTTAATAATTCTAGAACAGAAACGTCTAATAAATTGCAATTACCACCATAGCATTCTTTACCTGATTCTGCTTGAGCCGTGGTGGTGGGGGGGGAGGGGGTATAAGTTGCTACAGTCAGAATAAAACCCTACCTGAGGTAAACTGACAAAGAGGCCGAATTTCACTCATTACATGCCACCATTTTCCACTTTATCACTGTCATCGCTGCTCTGGTTTTACTCTCTATGGTGTAGTCTTTTATATTCCTCCATTCAGGCTGGAAGACAAAAACATTTCTTGAAATTAAGACATCCGTGTGTGTGTGGATATAGTCATGATTCACTTCATGATTCACTTTAGTTTTTGGCAAATTTTATTGCCACCGTCAATTTATTATTAATAGCCCAAGCTGACTGTTTTGAGCATGCAGCTCTGGTCCACTGATACCAATAGAGTATAATAGTTTTTCTCTGACGGTGATGCTAACTCACTCATCTTAAAGACTGCATGCTCTCAAAAGTTTCCAATGCCGACAATTTAATTGGATTATCATTCTATCAATGCACCTTGTAAGTGCATGTTTATAGAAGTTTATAGAAATAAATGCAAAGTCCATGTAAATATTTTAGATATGTACAAAACCGAAGTAGGTCAAAATAGGTATGTGCAGGTAATGTCAATTCAGTTATCTAAATCTGCAGGGTTTTCAACTTGGAACATTAAGAATGACACAATGGCACGGGTATACCGATAGCTTGCAACTTAGCCAGTGGTAGCTTTAGGGGAGTATAGGCTCGTAGCCTACAAAACGCTTGACATAAATCACAGCCCAGCCCAAATGTGAACTTTTGCTCCACATTATTAATATTTACATACACAGCACTTCCATGTAAAGTAGAGAGATATAAAACAACAAATATTGTAGTTCCCTACATTTGTTACTGTATATGTTCGTTACATTGTGTAATACGTGTATCTATGTTTTGTGTCATTTGTTATGAACAAATATATTGCGTTCTAACATTAACTATTCAGATTAGTGTTTCTTGGTCATTTTTCTATCTGCATTCAGTCATTACGCGTTGCAATTTTCTGTTGGGCTGCTGTCTCACTAACTACGTATAATAACAGCTAATTGTATTTCCTTTTAATGTACATCTGGTGGATTAGTTGACAACGAGGCTATTGACTCTCTACAAGACTGATTTTCTCGTGATTGGAAAAGAAGTATCGTTGATAGCTGACTCACACTGGACAAGCACATTCTTTCTGGTTTTTGTCCAGTATGGTTGTCGTGTACTCTGACAACATGTCGTCGTGTTGCTGGAAAAAACACAAGATGGCTTTGATAGCCTTAGTTTATCTCATCTGTTGATCGCTGTGTATCTGAACATCAAATTCAAAGAGAAGAGTTAGGGTTAATGAGATGTCTCGGTGTCCAGGACTGTCCAAATCCGTAGAGCAGCTAAGCATAATCCTCTGTATGCGGTAAAAAGCGGTCTTGTACAGGTCGGTTAACATCCGGTATGACAGCCAGGAACATTTCGCTGGAGCGGACCGCCCAGCTCAAGCCGACTTAGCCTCGCGTTTTAAATCGACGGCTGTGTCCGTACAGAGGGGGGCTTGAAGATGTAAAGCAAAGATAACAATGATGCGAATGACAGCGATGAAAGGCGATAGCAAACCGCAAACAATCGACCTTTGTTGAGAGCCTTTTTTTAACGTTAGCTAAAGCTGTTGTAGTCGAGGAGCGTTTCTCGACAGGCTCTAAAGACAATGGGATTGGAGAGAGTGGGCACGGAGTCCGGAATAAGAATAATCAGTCTGCGGTCAGTCGATCGTCGGTTTAATTAGAAATGAAGTGATAGTGAGCTAGGAGCTACCGGCAAGAAAGGAAAAAGTCGTGAAAAGTTCAAAATTATTTCACTAGAGATAAATGCTCAGATAAAAAACATGACGAATGGCTCCGATGGACAAAGATGAAGGTAATCAATAAAAAAGCATTTCTGAGGTATTGTGGCCAACGCTTGAAGCCCGACACAATTGTCATTAAGTTAACAGAGGCTTAATTCTTCAATTAACTCTAACAACTGCGGAGAATGTTAAATGTAGTATTTAGAAGTAGTTTGTGTTAACAAATATGACCTTTATTTCTCCTAGCATAACATCTCATACGAATATAGCCACGATGAGGAAAAAAACCTTCAGCAGATCTTTAAATGTTAATTTATTAGGACTCGCCGCTCGATTAGTAATGCAGAACATAATAATGACCCATTAAGCTCACGTCTGACTGATATGTAGGGCTGTGATCAGTGAATTTTTTTACAGGCCATAAAGGGTAATTATTCTATACATACTAACAAAGCCTTGGAGGTTTTGTAAGTTGACCACACCATTACATGAGACCTTGATTTCAGGGTCGAACATATCAAATGTGCATACCTTGGACATGGGGCGATAGACTAAGAGGTTTCTAATACGCCCTAAATATTAGTAATTGTTAAAAAACATGGCGTCATTTGTCTGCCACTTGATCAAAGTTTCAGGACAATTGCTATGAGAAATATGTAAATTCCAGTAAATGTGAGTTGTTTGTCAGTGATTGCCATCTCTTGGGAATATACAAAGAGAAAACTTCGCCCCTGCAAAGGAAAAATAGTTCCTCCCTATTTTGACCGACAGCGTACAGCAGTTTTACTTCAGGCCAATGTAGGAGTTCTATCATGCCATACACGAGTCCGTCTTTCAGATCTCGGTTAGGAAGGTGAGAACTGTTTTGAGAAATCCCAAACGGTCTGTTGACGACATAAGACATTATGATGTTTAAAGGCCGGATCCAGTTTCTGGCGCTGAACTGCTAAATTCCGAAATGAGCGCCAGAGTTTGTAAATAAGCGGAAACGGACCCGTTCAGCCCAGCTATTGCTCTTGTGTGGTCCTAAACCGCAGTCGAATAAATCTGAACGCTGTGTGTCGTTTGTTTGCCTGTACATATAATGGCGTAGATCCCATTTAGGGACAACAATACGTGTTTGCTATCTCGGGACAGCCGTAAATTGTGGGAGAGGATGGCAGGCGATCAAATTGTTTCCCCTCTTGACCTCTCTTTCAGTTTGTGTCACGCGGAATCGAGGTGTCGGTGACAAATTATCGGCGCATGCGTGATTTACCGCCATTGCAACACGACATGGGTTCTGCCCGAGTGAGCTCCTGATCTTACCCCACGTGATCTGTGTCAAAATACATCAGAGAACAAAAAAGAGAGTGTATGTCTGTCACTGCTCTGAACTTGTCATATTCTTGGCTCATTTAACATGCGGTGTGGTGAAATAAAAAATGGCCGTACACAGATTAGCTTGATTCTTGATCTATCTTTCTTAGAACCTCGAACATAAGGTTTGTTTTTATGTGACCAGATATTCTCTAATTGTTTCCTTTTTATTGCTTGGCAGTTTAACCAAAACTTCACTTCACTATCATATAACCCCAAAACATATTATTATTGTGTTCCCCGTCCATAGTGTATTTCCTGATATTGCCGATTTATTTGATTCATTGCCATATTTCAACACACCACTATCCACAGTCATCAGCGATGAACGATGTTTTAGGGAAGGTCCATGTGCGAAACTCATCCCGTTATCATAGATTTGGGAAATAATGTTTTGGTAATGGTTCCTCTCATCACTGACTCGGATGGTGATGTTTTGGTAATAATCTCTGTCATCTCTTACTTGAAGGATGGTGTTTTGGTAATGGATTGCGCCATCCTTGACTTGGAATATGGTGTTCTGGTAATGGTTCCTGCCATCTTTCACTTGACGGAAGGTGTTTTTGTAATGGCTATTTTCATTTTTTACTTGAAAAATGGTGTTCTTTGGTAATGGTTCCTGCCATCTTTCACTTGAAGAATGGTGTTTTGGTAACCGTTCCTTTCACCTTTTTCTTGAAGGATGGTGTTATAGTGATGGCTCTTGTCGTCTTTTACTAGAAGGGTGGTGTTTTCGTAATGCTTCCATTACTTGAAGGATGGTGGTTTGGTAATGGTTCTTGTCATCTTTCATTTAAAGCACGGTGTTTTGGTAATGGCTCTTCTCATCTTTTACTTGAAGGATGGTGTTTAGTAATGGCTCCTGTCATCTTTTACTTCAACGCTGGTATTTTGGTAATGGCTCTTGTTATCTTTTAGTTGGAGGATGGTGTTGTGATGGCCTGTGTCATTATTTTGAAATGTAGGTTTAAACTCGGGATTTACAAATGACTGAATTGTCTCTCCAGTGTAAGGTGTGTCCACAACATTAACTCATCATAACGTTCTGAGTCTTGACTGTACCTTTGGACATGGTTATGACATTTAAAGTTGGATTACTTATTAAACCTTGGTATGTGGCGCGCGAAGAAATGAGAAAACCGACAATGATGCATGAAACACATGATCCTATTTACACGTGCTGTCTTAAAAGGACTTACACTGGCTCACCAAAACGCTGTGTTGCTTCTAAATGTTTTTCTATGTTGCTTTCTAACATATCTTTACCAATAGGGAAAAATCTGTCCACATACTTTTATCTACCCCAGTCACGTGTACGCATCTTCGTATTTAAAAAGAAATGGTAATGCGAAATATTCATGTTGGCATATTTTCGATACCTTCTGGTCTAAAACGGCGCAGAGTGTGATGGTCGGTTTGTGCTTCCTTAGAATTGCATATACTGTCAGTAGAAATCTGTACACATCCGCACCCTAGACATAAATTTCACCCCACATAAAAGCAGTACACAATCTGCACCAGATCCCGACCATATGTCATTTCAATAAACACTGGTTCCATCTGCACATCAACACACAGTCTATCATCAAACATTTCCAAAACTCCAAGATACATTAATTTACCGTTTTTGGCTGAAGCCTGCAGATGGCAAGGGATTGTGTTCATGAATCACGAAGTCACTCGGGAAACCAGACACGCAATGTATAAGAAGGGGGTTTAGCCTGGCTCCCGACACTAACTCACTGTCGGAAAACCTCAGTCATTTCCACCTGTGTCGGATCATATGCCCACATGGGCGCAGTCTCAACCTCAATCCTAATGACCTTCTTCACATCTTATCAATCTGTCGTCACGTTTGAGGCAATATGATAACGTTGTAACTTGTTATCCGGATAGGAATCTTTGGGTATAAGGTAAGGCGCGTCATGTGGGCAGACCTGCCACTGTATATATTATAGCAAACATCAGGTAATAAATCAAGAGCAAGGAAATCCATCAGCATTCCTTCAAATCTGTTGATTCTAAGTGATTCTATTTTAACACAGCTCAGACCATGTTAGATTCGTCAGATTGCGGTATAGACTGCAAGTAGTTTGTTTTACTTATCTATTTTGAGCGGGTCGCTGTCTGGTGGTTACAGGTACTTGCTTTTAATATGCTAAGTCACACGAAGGGGAGGTTCAAAACCCACCTTTGGCAGGAAATGTTCAGATTCTCCCGCTTCCACTGCTTATAGTGGAGTCATGCTAACAAAAGTGGTCCATGACACAAGTCCAACGTTCGTGGAAGACAACTTTTCTTCCACCCATTTGGTGTGTACATCTGCATGTCACATACATGGGAAGGTTCGTCAGAAACTTGCTACAGGCCGATGATTGGGTGTTCTTCACCAATCAAACAAACCACAATCAAGCTAATCAGTTTCGCACAAAAAAGCCCTGTTGACTTGGCTCACATTTGAATTCTGATAAGCGTTTTATCATCAGGTTTCCGGTCAGTCTCACAACGCGAACAGTTTTGCCTATACATTCGTGCAGTTGTCATTAGGGTCCATTGACTCTGTAACAATGGTATAGTGTTTGTTGAATTGTACAGCTGTACGCAAACACTCCACGAAACTGGTACATTTGTCGTATAACTTCTAGACTTTAACGGCGGATATTTTCGAACTTTTTTGGAAATCACTTGTTTTCCCAACAATATGGCGTGCATATCGTATACGCCACAAATGAAAAAATTTGCCAATAACTTGTAGAGTTTAAAGGTTGGTCAATTATCCAAGGTAAAACCGGTTTCCTTTCATACATACAACTCACCACCATCGGATTAATTAATGACAAATTCTTGAATGTGGTTTTAAACAGAAAGCAGAAAAAAATAGAACAAAGTTGAATAATTAGTAAAATTTACTAATTTTCGACAGATCATTTACAGCTTAAAGCTATTGTAGATATGGTTTGTTATGGGCTATGATGTAACATTATTCCTCTCTCCTTGGTTGGCTGTGGCACCAGGCTCAGTTGACAACATTCCAGACAGAGAATCCGATATACTTCGACAACCGTCGTCTATATACAACAGCGTAATAAAATCAGTTCTTTATATCAGCTATGGTTATTTTTGTAAAGAAATGTATTGTAGGTATACAAGTTGTGTACGATTGTTCATTGTCGCTTAGCAAACAAGTGAGTTTTTTGAAATAAGCATTCGTATGACTTCAACTCGCAGACGCAGGAAGTGGTGCTAATGTCACCATTGTGTCATATGATGTTTTTACCCTGACGTGATAAATTATGATGTTCTTTGCTGATGTCAAATAACGTGGCAGGCTATTTATGAAGACTCTAGTTAGGGTACGGCTTTAAGTCAGGGTGTCCATTAAGCACTTGTCGTTTTACTCCAAGTAGGTGGATGTCTTCCTTACATGAGCGTAAGCGTCGTCAGTATGTTAAGGTCTGCAGACGCAATTTTTCTAGGTCAACAAACTAGGCCGACCTGAGGGTAGCCAAACTGCCTCGCACTGAACTGTATGGAAGCACATGCACTGGTTATTATTCTTTTTTTGTATTTGATACACCTGGGTTTTGACTGTTCGTAAATTACATAGATAATTTTTAATGCACTTTGTTAAGAATTTTCTGCATAACTTTGACATGGGTGTGCAATTTCATGACGGAACCAGGTTGTTATGGATTATTAAGAGGTTTCCCACTCTGTGACCTCGGAAAAAATATCTGCATACATTAACCCTTGTTTGTTACTGCTCATTATGTGTCTGGAGTTTTATTCTATCTGCAAATACAAACTTGATGTGGAGATTTTCTTCAATTTTTAAATAATTATTCAGTTAACATGGTGGTAAACGATAAATGTCTTCTGACCTCAAAACGTCATTATTTATTTATTTGCTGATTTACTTGAATGGAGTTTTACGCCGTACTTAAGAATATTTTACTTATACGATCTACGGCGGCCAGCATTATTGTGGCAGGAAACCGGGCAGAACCCGAGAGAAACCCACGACCTTTCATAGTTTGCTGGCGGACCATCCCAATCGATTTCCACCCTTGGGATCAACAGATATAATGGGATCAACAGACAAGCGGCCCAACAAATCAAACGCTTGTTAGATATTCTGATCAAATGACACAGATGCTGCCAAAACTTTAAGTTCTGAGAAAAATTTGCTAGAAAACATTGACATTTCATATTTCCCGTTTCATGAGTTTTTCCGAGGTTTACTCTCGGATTGACTTTCATATTAATTCTTGGAAGCCTTTTTTGATGACTGACACTGTGACTTCTTAGATATGGGGAGAGCCTATAGAAAAATAAATTACGAAGGAAGGCTCAGCACCTGAACAAAATGCAGCGACCCATATACACTTATTAGGGTATAAAGAAGTAATAAATTAATATCCGAATGTATGTTTACTTGCTATTTATATCTAGAGAAGTCAAGATATGTTTAACGCTAAATTAAAGAATATTTCACCTACAAGGTGCTATTAGTGCAATTGGTCAGAAAATCGGATTGTCCCGAAAAAAACCAACAGCTTCTGGGATGTAACTGGCGAGTGTGCGCAAATGTACATCATGCACAGATTTTAATCCATGGGGTGATGTGAATGTGCTATAATAATTGGTCAAAAGCAAATCATATCCTGCAATGTTAATTCAAGACCGCCATAAACAGACTACACGCGTGCTGTCGATCTCTTATTTCCACCAGGGTCACCATAACATCGTGACGGGAGAACCATTGCTTATCTCTATAATTTTCTTTATTGTGTCTTTACCTACGAACTCACAGCATCAGCCATCAAAAATTGTTTTCAGATTCATGAAATTGAATCCGACGTCAAAATTGGCAAAAATGTGGGAAATGTAATACGAAATGTCGATGCTATAATGGAGATTGTTCTCAAAACATTCAGCATGGGAAGCATTAGTGTCATTTACCTTAGAGGATGCCTAATAAACGTTTAACTAGCTGGACCATTTGTCTGCTGGCATCGAATCAACGCCTTGTGTGTCCTATACTGAACGATAAACATCTCAACCGGATGGTCACGACCCATCCCTTGTTACAATAATAAATATTATACACTGCATGGGTTTTAAATGGACAGTCACGTTAATTAATATTCTATATCTCTATATATTTAAAATATTTGTTTAAGTATTCGCGCACACGTTGAATCACTTCCCAGAGGTTGTAACAAGCTTCATTCATTCGTTGCATGTTTTCACTTCGAAAGCTAATTCGAATAAGTAAATCTGTCAACATTATACCGCGGCCCACCCACGGCTTGATAGACTTGCCCGAGAGGTGATCAGGTTAAAACGAAAGTCCCCCACCAGTTCCATGGTAAGGCCTAATGATGTCATAACACGTGACTGATTTATAGGTAATACTCGTGATTTAAGAATCGTTAAAAGCAACATGCAGAAGTTGTTAACATTTTTTCGGTTTTGATCCACGAGACCCAGATGTGATCTTCTGGTATGAGACGATATTATGTGAGATATCACCAACAGCATCGTCAGTGTAACTGTTGTTTATTAGTGATGGAATGATTTATTGACGGATGGTTCATTCCTCAAGAAGTCATTGACTGATTGAGTTATTGATCGATCGGTATTTAATCACGTACTCATGAACTTTTCACTCAGGACATAAATGAGTTTATGGGCAGAGGAAAATGGAGAATCCTCGCTAGGTGTAACCTACTACTTGAAAAACCTCTTGACATAACCTGCCATTTATTAATGTGTTGACAAAAACACTTTCTTTTTCTACAAAATTCAACATAATATACTGATCATACAAATGCAGTTGCATTACCAAAACATTACGAATGCTACGGAAGAGCAAATCGCTGGATTTCTCTACGTTATAAGGTAAGGTACACTTCTGATATTCCAATACCATCCGTCAAGTGGATGGACAATAGATTTTCCATTTGTGGTCTTGAGTTCAGCAAATTACCCTACATTAAAATAGTAGTTGTTAAATTCGTTCCAGAAAATGGTTCGATATTGCGTACTGAGGTATTGTTTTATGTAATATGTAGGTTTTCGTTAAGTAGCTATAGTTACTCATTACCTCATGACATAGCACACAAGTATTGCTGCGTCACAACAAATTAGGAGGGCAATTAAAAACATACATGGCTCTGCCCCATTTTCTCCCATCATAATGCTGATCGTCTCCGCAAATTAAATGAAGTATTCTTGAGTACAGCGTAAAACACTAATCATATAAATATATTAATAAATAAATAGTAATCTAGAAAGTAAATGTTTTATATTTCGCCAGGCAGGAGGCAAATAAGACGTCTGCATGGTTTTTAGGTCAGCTGTTGACAATTTCGCCATCGTAAGCTAGTCATATATCTTGGCGTTTCTTATAAACCACGTGTCCACCTATCACATTGCACCATCAAAGGGTATGAACATTCTGTAAGCATTTAATACTGGAGTCCCTGTAAATGAATTTTAAGTGGAAATTAAATCTTGGTTGGTACTGTCAACGAAGCATTACCCACGGCGGTAGGGACGGGCTTCGGGAATAATGGATATCAACTGCGGGCTGCCTTGCAAGGGCTACAGAAGAGGGTAATGCTTAACCTATGTGCTCAAGTCAGGCGCTCCGAACAAATTAGCTTCTAAGTGTTTGCATATGTTTGCATTTGTTAATAGGCTTTGCAACTAAACAGCATGCTGTAACATGTATAAAGAGCTCGAATTTTACGTATAAGAGAAAACAGCACTAGGCTGAATCAGAACGCAAGATGTGCCAAATGAATGTGTAAACAAAGCTTCCTTGAAAGCCATTGACGTTTACTTGCCTGATTTAACTTAAAAGCCACTGAGGCTTTATTTTATTTTCCTAATAAAAGATGATGTAAGGTTTTATTTTAAAAAATGCGGAAGGTTTTGCTTCCTGTCGAATATGTGTGTCGCACATTAATTCACTATAGCAATTATTCCCCTAAAGAATTTAGCTACATTTGTTGTCATTGTAACGTCGATTTCCACCCACACCACCCCACCCCACCCCAGTCCCAACTTTCCCCAACTCAACCTTTTACCATCTTACAGATAGTATAACCTACGCGCCGGTTTGACGTATGGTTTTCTGATGAGAACGACTGTGTCACAATAATGTATTAAATGAGGGAACAAATGGGTTTTATGATTATCGAAGTAGAGATAAAACTGCGCCATACATCATATGCAGGCCCATCAGTTATACGCGCGACGCATGTTTTGTTCTTTGTGACGAACATTATCTTCATTTCTGACGTTTGGACCTTTTCCTTCCAAGTTAAGTCACTCCGGCCATTGTTTATGAGCTGTTCTCTTAAATACGAAATTAATTTCATTGCGTCATCAAATTTGCAAGGGCACTTCAATGTCATCGAGGATGGGTGAGGATTGGTCGTAAATACGAGCGGCTATAAAGCCAAAGCTTTCAAGGAAGGTTTAGATGTCAAACGGCGTCTTAGCGCAATCAAATTGATCAGCATTTACCGCCAAAAGATCGTCAAATTTCTCGCCTTGTTTTGGCCGTCGTTTTAGTCCGATGGCGCACGAACCTGGGTGAGGACTTGTGAACGCTCAACATACCGTGTTGTATTCAGCAGCTTGCTCAATTATTGGACACCGCGTCTCCATCCATAATTCAAGATTATCTCCGAGTTTTAAATCCAAGCTGAGCAACGACGGCCGAGTCGGAAGTCGACACAACACGCCATACCCCACGCGACAAAAGCGTCTTTCTAAACGTATTCCAGTTTTACCCTTCACGTCTCTTTTCTTTAATACCTGTGTCCATAAATTCTCCCCCAAAGCGTCAATTTGTTCTTTTTGTCCAGGGAATTTGTCTTCCAGTGATGGATGACTATTGAAGTGACCATCTCGATCATTACGAATTTCGCTTAATTAAATCACTTTACACGTAAAAGGCAGGTGAAATCCTTTGTAAAAGCATTGACGTTGGAAGACCGAAGGAAAACAACTATATTTGGAAATATACTTGACATATAATCATGTATGTATGCATTTAGAGATCCACTGATCCATTAGAACAAGTCATTACAGAAATATCAACCTAATGATTGGCATATCACGACCAAGCCAGATAATTATTTTCACTAAACTGAAAAATGTAATATATATGAATATTTTCATTTTATGGACAGATTTTCTTATACTGGGACTAATAAACATTTCTACCTTTGTCAAAGGATGTGCATGTATTTCACTGGTTATGTGGTTATATTTTTTTAATCTTAATTTAATTGATTTACTTTGATTTGCTTAAAACTTATTTGGAACGTAAATAATTGTGCTATGGTGACACACTAAACCTCCGGCCATACATCCATATATTATCCATCACCCACAGAACATGCAAACATTTCAATCATTTGTTATTTATTTACTTATTGATTTGATTGCAATTGTTAAATGACATATTCAACAATGTTCCTAGTGGTTTGTAACACGAATCGTCATTTATGTAACAACCTTCGTTTGCGGGCGAGATTGTGAGAGATTACGCGAGACCTTTTGTTTGAATTCATGTCCTCCTATATTGCAGGCGAGTGAGTGTATGAGAGTTCAAAAGACTGAGGATTTCAGATATTTCCGCCAACAACATCAGCAAGGGGATGCGCATGTAGTTTACTCTTTGGCGAAAAAAATTAAATATACTTAAAGGTTTGTAAAAGTGGATGTACAAGGCTTTCTTGTATTTGTCAACAGATTACTCGTCTAAACAAAAACTCCTTCCAGTTGCGCAAAGAGGAGCAATGAGCAATTTGCAAAACAGGAAAGAAAGGCGCTTGGTTAAGTTTGTAGAGGAACAAATTAAACGGTCCCACCACACCTTTTTTTGGTTCATTTTTTAATCTAATAATATATCTCCGTTTTGTTAATAAGCCTTCCACGCTTTCTTGCTAAGAGCCCTACTAGGTTCCGGTGCTACAAACATGCCTTCTGTAGGATTTCTTGAATTAGATCTACGCCTCTGCCCTTAATTAACTCATGTAATGAAGTAAACGAATACAAGCATACAGCGGGTAAAATCAGAACAGCTACGACAGCGTGCTGGTTGGCAAATGGTCACAAGTAACCTCAGTTAGGGCTTTATTTTAATTGATCATATAAATACTTAAACAGTAGCATCTTCTAGCCCCTTAATTGCATCATGGCTGAAGTAGAGTTAGTTGAAAAAGCAGTGATGTTAATTGTAATTTATCAGACGTCACTACACCAACGAATCCCGTCATGTTAACCCTTAGTGTCTTTCCGATAAGAGAATGTATAAATGTACAGAACTCGTAAGACAAAGTGTGCTGAATGAAAATACAGGAAACGTGTATATTATTTAGTCTCGGAATGTCCAAAATCTCTGGAACTCTGATTCAAAATTGTGCCTAATTCGGCCCAACCCGGACAAGAGGCCGTATGTTCATCGTGTTGAGTATATATGATCGTCGCGTTGGATATATTAACAGTTGCAATCAAAATGATAAATAGTTGATTATCGGCACCATATATGTACTAAAATGGTACACGATTTGGAAACAAATTTTATTCATCAATCTAGAACATTCATTGCGTCACCATTGAAAACTGGTGATTGCTTTTCTTTACATGAATCCGTCTCATTTTTTCCCATACTTTTCTTAGTTCTTTGGCGGTTTGTGCTATTTATCGTGCTTGCGCACTGATCTTGTGATTATTGACCCGGAACACCCATTTTGGTTGACGGCTGGTATACGAATGTCGGTTCAAGTATCGGTTCAAGTAAACCATTCAGTTTGCTGATTTTGTTTAATTCGTTTTATTGCAGGTGTTATTAAATTAATATAGTTTTGTAAGGCTTCCCTAATATTGGCTTCTGATATTGCTCTTAGCTTTTCTATTAAGAAAAATCAGGATATATATATGCCTTCATGGAATTTGGCTTAATCAAAAACTCATTACACATCTCTCAAGAATATAAGCTTTTATATTCACTGCACATGGGCAAATAAATGCTTTCCTCCTTAAATGAAGATTTCGTTCTTTAAATCCAGGATTAATGTTGCTACATTTTATAACTTTGAGCTTTGTAAGCCCGAAACACACTGAATTCGATTTCTCGGTAACTAAAATTTCCACCCTTAAATTAATTAAAATTTCCACCCTTGGCGTATAGGTGTCCTCAGATTACGGGATTTTAAACTCTGTGTGCACATTCCTGTGGCGTTTATAATTGTTTGTCTTCCTTTGGCAAAGGTTATGTTTAAATTACACACTTGAGTGATCTGAGTATCCTAAGGCAGAGCCAAGCACCGATTCGAGGAGAGCAGCAACTGTGGAAAGCGCTCATTTCGGTGACACCTTTGCACCCCATCAACGCGGAGCGCGCGGAGTGATACAATCGATGCGCTCGCGGGGTCTGTATTCACCGTCTGCCGCGTTCTGGGTGAGAAGACGCTGGCATGGGCAGAAATTGAGGCTTTCTCCCACAGGCAAGGATCGATGAGGGCAATAAAGAGAGAACTCTTTGGGGAAAACTAACAGTGGGTTGCCGAGACAAAACGCCTTTTGCCCGATTATCGACTTTAGTTTGGCCTCAATTTGTACGGGAGGACATTTGACAGAATCCTCTGCACTCACAAGGGACTTTTCTGTTTTATCGTTTACATTAACACAACAGGCTATTTGGTGCTGGCATTTAGGAAGTCGATACCAATATTTCTGGTACTGTAACTTTTGTTTATGAATTTAGCTGGAACTTTCTTTACAATCACGAAGATGTCGTTTCATCTTCGATTGAATGTTTCATTACCAATGAGATTTTTTAAAGATTTTGTGTCATTTTCACGTTGAAGGAGTTAAATGCAACAGAACATCAACCACTTGAAGTGTTGTCCTTTCAGTTTGGATTACGTTTCCGTGCTAAGTTTCTCTCCTATTTAAGATTCCCTGCCTATTTTAGTCATTACGCCTTTCTGCGTAATTTACACATAAAACAGTTAATTGCAGTTTAAGATTATACATATTTTATATGTTGTCCTTTCAACTTATATTGAATGCTTCGCTACTGAAAGGATTCTTTAAATTCTTTGCACCATTGACAAGTTTAAGTGCAATATTAGATTATAAATAAATATACATTGAAACTACCATGGCTTGGTTTCATTTCTGTGTAAATCTCGATTAGTGGACGTTGTTATGGGTTCCTGTCTTCTTTTTTTCCCCTGTTGTGTTTAAATTTGGCGCCTGTGATAGGCGATAACAGTTGAGCCTCAGAAATGGAAAGGCGTCAAACAAATTTGCAAAGATTCACGGGACATTTTCCAAAAGATTTCACTGATTCCCCTTTAAATCACCTCCGTGGCTAAATCCCCATGGACTGCGTTTAACAAAACTTTGGCGTGATACACTCTGATGTCCCGAGGTTGTTTGGAGTCTCGGACTTTATTCTGGAATTACACTTCCGTCAAATGGGGCAGCTTCCAGTGTCAAAACTGCCAATAAGTTATACAATAGAGGGATGTGAGTGGATATCACGAATATATTGACGGCGAGACGGTAAATCTGTAGCGAGGGTGATTTGTCCGGGATATGCCGACACTTCAATCCTGTAGTGACTACAGTAGCTGATCAAATCTACGACCTTCGGGGAACCGGACGTAAAAGTGCTAAATTGTTGTGAATTGATTTCATGACCCATAGCTTATCAGCCAATGACATCAGACATCCCCCGCCAAACTTGAAAGCTGGACCAGGAACATTTCATCCCTCCGTTTCCTTTCATCAAATTCGGGAAGAACAATCGCCGGAGGATCTGATGTATCCGGAGATAGCATCCAGGAGCGGGTATTACGGCAATACCGGGCCTGCATCGCTCGACGAGATGCTCTGGCGGATAGTCTAGCTTTTGGCGCCATCGGGGATTCCCAAGCAATGGGCTGCCCGGCCACTGTGACGATTGAACGGCCTGGCCAAGTTATTGGAGAGATGTAAGGATAAGAAAGGAAATCAGACTTCAGTAATCGACTCGACAAAGTATGGAAATTGTTCTTTCATTCCATCGTTTTGCCTGTCATGCGAAGAGGAGGCGTTTGGGCGCCCGCTCTAGCAGTCATACAGCCCGGATTCCCGCCTATAATCCAGCTGTCCTGCGCCAGGTTAGCGTGCATCGCCTTTAAGCCACTGTAATACACTTCGTCTGCTCAACATTGTTAAACTGTCAATTTAACGCTGAAAAAAGCCATATTTATTGTCGGTCTTTCGGCTGGGTTTCCCCCAGTGCTGCCTCAACTCGCCTGAATGGGAGCAAATCTTCACGCATCATCCAACACCTCGTGTATGCTGCAAATTCCCTGCATTTCAAACACAGACTGCTGTCAATGTTAAGTTACACCCTTTGTGTACATCAAATATTGTGAACATCAGCCAAATTATAGACTGAGAAATAAAACAATCTGCCAAAAACGTTAAGATATAAATAGTTTGGTAGATTTCAGATGCTAGATTATGATCTCAACTAAAACAATCAGGGAGAAATATCGTCTCCTAGTTGAGAAATGTATCATGTTTAACAGGGATAATTATTCATAATTATTACTTTAACAACCAGATAATTAGACATTAGAGAGTCGGGTCGAGAGAGTTAAGATTGGAGTGAAGATGACAAAGTCTCTCGTTGACTGTGAACTTCGCCGGAGTTATACATTTAAAACCCCTGTGCAATATTCCCAAAGTTTTGACAGCATAAATTCTTAAATACTGTAGTGAAAAGGTGAAATCAACAAATGCTTGAGAGACATATCAGTCTCATGTGTTTTGGATTGTCTTTAATGATCATCGTATATATCAATCGCACTTTGATTTTTAAAATTTGCTTTGATTTATAAAAAGCACCATATTGATGTAATAGCCCTGAATTAAGAATATTTATAGACACAGCAAGGACAATTATGAAGCATACAGATTGACAGAGGTAATGAGCACCTTGTCTGTATTGCCAATTAGATACGTCTGAAAGATATACTCACAGCAGAACTTAAAAGATCACACCTTTAATTGAAGTACACATCATGTATAATGGACATTTTGTGTTGGTTCCACAAGTTGTTTTCATTTTTTTTTTTTTGCAGCGATTAAAACGGGAATAAAGACTGAGGTGCTACAGTCGGAGGATTTTGGGACCATATTCATGCAGGCTGAAGTACGGTGTCGTCACACATTCTTTTTATCCACTAAGCATCGTGCATGTTTTCGAGCTTCATGAATACACATGTAATACCACACCTGTATGTGCTTTGTATGTGCAAATGTAACAGTTACAGCTTGTTTAACAGCAAAGAAAGAATCTGTGACGTCACTGTAACATCCTGTTCAATATGTTCCCAAAACCTCATCGTCGAATCAGAGTATTTTACACATTTTGTTCAATGCAAAAAATTTATAATGAGGAAAATCTTGAAATCTGCATAAACTGGTATTTGAGGTGACGTGTACTTTATATGAAGGTGGCTTCTCCCTTTGAAAACCTTAGGGTGAAGGGTTTGGGGATAGTTTACTTTAAAGCAATAGTAAATATGGGCGAAATGGCGAGACAAATGAACGCCAATTGAAAAGAAGGAGTCTGTTTTGGACATGTTTATCTTTTCATGAACAAATCAAAACTGCGAAAGGAAGACCTGTAACTTGGATGTTAAAATCGTATGCATTCCGTTCATATTTGCAAAGTTGATTTGTGACTTTACTTCACGGGGTGCGATGCCATGAAAAGCAAGATTGGGGATTTGTGTATACATGTACATGCACTTGCTGTTTTCGTTTAAAGTAAAGTAATCAATCACTATAACAAAAAAAGCTTCATTGTGTCACAAAATGTGTTTTTTTAAATCCAGTGGATAAAAAGCAGTGGATAGTTCGCGAAACACGTGCAAGTCAAACCCGGGAATGAAATGGTACCTTATTCACATAAAACTGACCCATAACAAGCAAAGTTCATTCATGGTTGTTTTCAAAAATGCTTAAGTTTTTGTTTGTTGTGTTCTTTTGCTGTTTCCATGGGTTTTTTTGCCGTTAAGGTTTATTATTTTTTTTTCACATACACACCTTTAAAATGTGTTATAATCCTTCTTATATTGGAACACGGTTGAACACAATCTAAGTCCAAATGAAATGCATTGTTGTATTTATTGCTACATGTTCAAAATGTTGCTGAATATTTTGATGGATGTGTTTAATTATTTATTTGGGTTTTGCTTTAACCCGTTGCCCACGACTTTTTCAGTTTTGCGACCAAGGCCAGAGCTATTTGCCCGGTCTAACACCACCCTTCCTCAGTGATGGGTTATACAGTCTTCTGATAAATTTGTTTATCTATTTTGTTTGACTGGAAGTTTACTCCATACCCAAGAGTATTTGATACGACTACGGTCAGCATTGTGGAGGGAAGAAATCGGACAGAGCAAGTTGCCAGTGGACCTGCCCACGTACAGCTGGAGAGGAAGTCAGCATGAGCTGGACTTGAACTCAGAGCGACCGCATACTTGAGCATCTGCTCAAATTCCTGGATTAAGTAGTCACTATAAATATACATCGAATTCTGGAATGGAGCCTTGTAGCAGCATTGGTCCGTTGGGATGAGAACGGTGGTTTGTTTTGGATATCTGACGCATTAAACAGCGCGTTAAATTAGTACTCAAGTAAGTATCACCCCTCAATCATAACAACAGGCACCACAATCATTCATAATAAGGCAAGTTTACATGACTTTATTTTTATTTTTCTTCTAGACAGACCTAACAGATAAAGTAGCAATACGTTTCAGCTGTGCGGAAAATTCAACTGCTCTTATGTAAACATCGATGCTTACATGGCCAGATTGCTCATGTACAGAAACGTTCATACACAGAAATACATCGTATATGTTGCGTTAATACACATAAAGTTTCACACACATGAACGTTCACACATGAATATGCATATACATGAATGTTCATACACATCATAGTTCATGCATACACATGAACACTCATAAACATGCCCGATTATACAACTGCCAACACCATCTCACATCCCCCAAGGGAAAGTAAACATTAATGCAATAACCACTGAAGGCTTCAAAACTACGTTTAATTACTTTTTAAACATTTTTGACCGAAATACAAGTAAATGTCTAATTCTTTTTGAACTCACCTTTGGGCTAACGTGTACACTAATGTGAGGTTTTGTGACGTCACAAAGATAGACAAAATGTTATCAAAAGTTCAATTTCACATCAGCGACATCCAACTTTAACAAGGTCTCCATAGAGCTTAGCCGTTTAACTGCACTTTATTCTGTCAAATAAGATCTAAATAAAAAAAAAGACCCAAAACAAATCAAGGCAGATTTGGATATACACTGACGCTTGCATATCTTTAGTGTTGTTTCATTGTAAGCAAAATAAGGCATACACTTGAGATATAATACTCCATCTAATTCACAAAGTGGGGATATCAGCCGTAGCTATTCATCTTTACAAACATTAAATAAATAAACAGTTTATTCGTAATGCTGAGACCAGTTTAGAGAAGGAAGCAATAGACTGACACGTTTTAGTCATGAGGTAATCAGTAGAATGCACGGAAACTGGATTTTAAGTTTGAACGCACACTTCATAGTGACTCCCAACCACGTCCTTGTGCAGGGTGTTAGTGTTGTTTTGTTTTTTGGTTGTTGTTGTAAGTGAGCCACTCGCCGTTAGGACTGATTTACACCACAACTACATGAGCATCAAAAAATAAACGTTACTTTAGGTTTGAAATATATCAAAATCATATTTCAGAGAAATATCAACAGGTACCAGAGTGTTCTCCAAATTTTTAATAGTAAATGCAGATCTGGCAGAAACGCTTTCCTTAAAGGACAAGACCAGTGGTTTTCGACTGGGTTTTAGTTGTTTCTAGATCCTGTTTTCTGAACATAAGAACTGCGCACAGTTCAATTCGTTTCAATATAAGAGATTAATTAACTAATTTCTAAAACGGAAGTGACGCACGTGGTGCATGTATGCAGTACAACAACAATACAATACCAATCTTGGCATGTAGTGTCTGGCGAAGATTCAGAAGTTTACATTAAAACTGATTTAAGTATGCGTGGTTCTTATGTTTATGAAACAGGATCTAGAAACCAGTGAACTTCAGCCAAATACCGTTGGTCCCAACCTTTATTTCGTAGACAAAAGTAGTGTTCAGCTTCTATGACTTAGTAGTACTCCGTCAACGCAGTTTTACCTCTTTTACGCTTTGTGAATCAGTAAATTTCATATGATTCCACTTATTACATAGGTACATTTCTACATTTTGTACAATACAATTCTAAAAGCTGGGTGAAATGACAAAGATTAACACCTAAAGTCTTTTTTAAGACCTCATGTATATACAAATGACGCTTCCCTTTTAAACGCTTTTAACGTAATTTTACGGACACAGCCGAAGATTTTGTTTTTTTAAGGAATCTGCAGTTATAAGGGTTAAATAGTGGTATTTATCGAAAATACTTTCGAGCCATAAGTTATAGGTTTGTTCCCAGGATTTCTTAAAACCATTTAAATATTTCTACCCAGTTTCTATGGTGGCCAGAGTGGCACTTTAAACGATATAGAAGCTTTATTTTCTTTATTGCAGTACACGAGTCACATTAAGTTCACTGGAAGAACGAGAGACAACGCTTTATCTTGACTCATTATATCGGCCATCACTTGACTATGGCAAACAAGTGGCGAAATATTGAGTTAAGAGGAAACGATATCTCTCGCTTTTTCAGGTTATCCTATGACAGGACTCATGCACGTGAAATTGATCACTGGATCTACAGGTTTCATATTTTTCAGCAGACCGAAAGTTCTGCGCTGTGAGCGAGTTCACCTGTTCAAATCGTATTTTTATACGAATTTTTTAAACCGACTTCTTCTTGTGCAAGCTACCTGCATTTATTTATTCATTTATATATTTGATTGCTGTTTTACGCCATTCTCAAGAAGATTTCACTTTCACGACTTATGAGGAAACCGGTCAGAGCTAGCGCAAAAACCACTACCACCCGCAGGCTGCTGGCAGGTCTTCAAACTAACTCCAGCATGTAGGTGTTTGACTATATACGTGCGTGCGAGTTGCTATTGTGTAAAGCGTCCTCACGAGACCGCTGTCACGCCCTGAAAACTCAACTGTTAGAACTCAGGAACCTGTAAGTAATTTCTGCCCGCCTGAACCCGTCCCTTCTCCCGCCCATCCACGTAACACCGTCAGTTTTACAGTGATTTGAAAATTACAGCCAGTCTATTGAGAAAAGTAACTTGTATCCGAATAAAGAAGGCCGTTGTAATTTATGACCCGTTGAATACTACTCTACGTAATTGTAACGGTCGAAGGCCACCACCTTCACGATATTCCACGAGAATTTACGGTGGTTTGGCACAGTTAGAGCTCGACTAGACCACATACGTAGACATATAATCACTTACATTATCCACTGATTCACGCACGGGGAACAACCTATAACATTGAGGTTTGTGTTCCTAATTCACAATGACAACTTTGTGGCAAGTTTAACATGCCAGGGGGTGAGCTTTTCCCCCACGCTGTATTTTGCATCAAGATAAGATAAACACCCCGGCGGTAAGATAAACGCCCTGTAACCTGCGTATTTCCCATAATATTGCGTCTCGGTGAGTAGACACCCCAGTATAACTTGCTTACCCTCGTCCCAACCCCATTGTTCTGGGATGCGCTAATCACCCCGCAAGATGCTTGTTAGCTATCATGTTACATTGGTGTGAGCCAGACACCAGCCCTACATGCTTGGATTCCCCCAGTGAACTGCATTGCTACGCGCTAAGCACCAAGCAAAATGCTTATTGCCTGTTATATTGCATTGGAGCGAGCTAGACACCACCATAACATGCTTATTCCCCATTATATTGCATCGTTGGGAAGTAGACCCCATCCTAAAATGCTTGTTTCCTATTATATCGCATTTAATTTTTGCAAGCCAGTTAGCTGGTAAAGAGCAGAGGGAAGCCAGCAGAAGCGCATGAAAATATTTATTTATTTTATTTATTTATTTGAGTGGTGTTTTACGCCGTTCTGAAGAATATTTCACTTTCACGATGGCGACCAGCATTATTGTGGGAGGAAACCGGGCAGAGCCCGAGACAAACCCACGACCATCCATACAATGCTAACAGACTTTCCCACCTACACGGCCGGAGAGGAAGCCAGCATGCATGATCTGGACTTGAACTCATAGCGACTGCACTGGTGAGAGCCTCACGCTCATTACGCTACTCCACGGAGGCGCCAAATGAAGTCAAAAGAAGCAATGATTTTATATGCAGTTTATTGCACAATCCCACAATGAAATATAGGAAGTAACCTTGGTTCACAGATATCACATCGAAGTCATTTCATTGATTTTTGCCTTGCGGATATCTAATGCATTGAGCATCGTTTGAATTTCCTGTTGTTTAAGTTTGAGAACACTATATATGGTAAACAACGTATAGTTCTGTAATGCTTTGCTTGCTTATTATCCTATCACTGTAACTAAATTCTAGAAAGGAATGTGAATGTGTAATAGGCCGCTACGAATAACACATCTTTAAGTAGCCTTATTACAGAAGTTATGACAAACGATTCTTTGATGGTGCTATCTGTAATTCGTTGTGTAATTGGAAAGTGAAATATCTGGTGGGTCAAGGGGGATAGTGGGCTCAACTCTAAGCCAACATCGTGATAATCCAATCAAGTTTGACACGCTGACCTCTGGTGTAACCCGATTTTGAGATCCGCGCAGCTGATCGAATTGTCATTCCGATCAATAGGCGCTAATTAACTGGATATTAGGAGAAATGTCACGTCACTGCGTAATGCAAATGTTTAAATGAAGACCTCTGACAAAAGTCAATATTAAGACGGAATTGTTATTCACGCGAGAATAAAGCAACCAACGATTTGCTTAGCCATTTCATCCAGATTCGATGTCCATATCCGATTGTTACAACGGACACGATCCTTTCTCTTAGAGCATTAAGGAACCCTTTAACAAAATTTTGTGAATACAATTTCTTCTGCCATTTTACTGGTCGAAAATGGCCATAGTTTAAAAATAGAAAGAAGTTACCACCGAATATTGAAGTCATCATATAATCAATTTATATTTTCCCTATTTAGTTTATGCCATCATCAAGAAATATCTTTATTGGTCATATTTCCTGATGATGCCACAAACTATGTAAGTAGCCGAAAATATAGACTGACAATAATGACTTCCATATCTGGAGTTACCTTCCTTCTGTTGTATGCAAAACTGATCTGTGAAACCAGCGGAAATGGTAATATCTGATATGTAATTATGATTAACGAGAAAGGATATGGAACACGATATGGGAAAAATGAAGGCGTAGATTTTGAGTAATACTTTATCTAGTCGTGAAAAGAGTATTATATTTGAATAATTGCGTAACACAGCAGAGTTAAGTATGCGTGTGATGAGCCCTTGATTGCAATGGTTATCCATCTGAAATATTCCATTCATTCTGGTTCTTGATTCAAATACCGATATTTTTCACTTCTTTTATCCAATAAATACAGCTTCAGCTATATTCCAAAATTTATGATGTACCATTGTTTTCTTTATATATATGTGTCGTGTTGAAGCTTTGGTCATGCTTCTTGACAATCTAAGGCTAATAATGTAATATAAATAGAGTGTAAAAAAGAGATTATTACATATTACAAAGGTATTCCTATTTATACCCTATACACTTTCTCAAGTAGACTTTGTCACGCTGATAATGGCGATGTAATTCAGAACGCTGAAGAGTCGACAAGGCTCACGTCTCCATCTTACAGCTTATCTGTGTGAACCTAAGGAAGCCATGAAACTGCAAATATTTTGATGAGACGCTTTTTGACTTGAATTGATGCCACTGATATCGAAGTATAGGAAAAACACGAATCTCTGCGTAGACGTTCTGACCCGCCGATGACCAAGCTAAAAAAAACAGCATTTTCTTGGGTGAAATGAGCGGATTCTTTTCCGAATTCACGCTACGGGATGGCACCAGACGTTCTTATCGTGTCTATTTGCAGTCTCTCTGATGAGATTCCCTGACAACGGCGAGTTTATCGCGGTGGAAAACGGGACTTCCGGTGCGACTACGTGAGGGTCAAATCCCTGTCATGACAAACTCGTTAGATTGACTGTCCGCAATGACCATAGCCGCTCTGTTACAAACAATTTTTTTTTGCTGATAATATCATTCAAAACATTCTAGCCCGCTTTGGATGGCTTGCCGATCATGGTGCATGGCTAATACTGCGGCGTCGCAAGTTTCTGTCGGCTCCATGGCATCTCTGGCCCCCGAGACATACTGCTGTATATACCAAGGTATGTACTTGTGAGTGTTAATTACATATAATGAATCTGACTCGGGTATAGTACGTTTGTCACTTAACCTGTTGGAAAGTGTGAGTGTGCCGTGACGATTGGCACAGAGCAGGGCCGCTGCTATCGACGCCGTTCAGTCTAAAGTTTAACGAAAGCGGTCTTTTGCAGTCCGAAGATACTTATCCAGCTATATAAACAGCCAGTCGTCGGCTTGTATATAAAAGCATCGATCAACTCGGCAAGAACCGTCAAGGGGAGAACCCGGCTTGTTTAACAAAAATAGAAAATGACGCCGGATGTCTTGTCTACTCCATTTGTTTCCCCCCAAACAGTTTTTCTTCAGTCCCTACTGATAAAGCAAAAATGGCTGACTGTATTAAATCTCAATTTATGTAAATACATGGCTAACAAAAAAAATGATCTCTCGGATCGTAAATGCATGGGAAGGACCGCCAGCAACCTGTGGATGGTCGTGGGTGTCCCCCGGGCTCTGCCCGGTTCCCCCCAACATAATGCTGGCCGCCGTCGTATAAAAAGGAATTATTCTTTAGTATATACGGCGTAAAACACCAATCAAATAAATAAATGAAACGATCACTTTATGTATCCTTTAATTTTCAGTTTGCTAAAGTAGTTCGCTCTTAAATTTTGGTTTTTAATACCACGTTCAAATAAATATCAACGTCTGTTTCTTTCACTGAAAAATATCACAGCGATTCAATACTTACCATGCAGCTGTATGCAATGTCAGTACTTTATGTATTGATGTATATAAAGAGGGAGCCAAAGATATTTCCTGTTCACTAGGATTGCAATAAATACGATGCTATCTTCAATATGCTCAAGACTCATGTATGATAATGAAATGTTTAACAAGGTCTTCTGCATTATTCTCAAGACCATTATTCTGAATTGTTAACCGTAGTTCCCATTTTAATTTCATTGATAGAAACGTTGTTATGAAGGTTGAAGGTCTGCGGATGGTCATGGGTTTCGTTCGTTTCCTCCCACTATAACACTAGCGGCTGTCTTGTAAGTGGAATAATATTGAATAAGGTGCAAAACACTAATCAAATAGATCAACAGAGAAATTATTTTTTGCATTGGTTCAAAGAATGCATTCCTATTTTTGTTTCAGTATATGTTCTTAACACTTACCTGAGTTTGACTGTAGCTGATTTGTTTCCATTTGTCTACAAACTTAGCCCACAAGAAGAAAAGGCCGTCCTTTTCTTTTGGATCCGTTTAAATTTGATTATCTAAGTGTCGTCCGTTAAACCTTTCGCAGAGAACTGGGCAAAAGTCATGTGCATTTCACCATATAGTGTTGTATGTGTTTTTCAGCACAGACCTGCTAGATATACGTAGAGAGACGCAAACGAAGCAAGAGACCGATATCTGCCTCAGATATACGTGGATCAAAGCCATTTTACACATTGCGTATATTGATGATAAAGTCCAATGTCTGATCACAAAATGAACTTTGAAAAAGAAAAGTGCTTGGGGTGCTGATCCAGACACGGTGTTCTCAGCACAGAGTACAATATAGATCGACGATTGTTTTAGGACATCTTGCATTAAATTCGTTGACGTTACTATCGCCAATACGCGGTTACTCCCAACGGTCGGTGGTTTACTGTTGTCTGTACGGTTTCTTCAAATTCAAAAATTGACATAGTATTGAAATAATTTTCAGGGCCTCTGACAGTAAACCTCAATAAATCAATCAACTAAAAAATGTAGAATGAGATCTGATTTATTTATTTCATTGCTATTTAACGCCACACCAAGAATTTTTCACTTAGTCAATGGCGATCAGTTTTATGGGTAGAAGAACCTAGATGCCCTACGTAAACCACCGACTTTTGGCAACTTCCTGACGAACTTTCCCACATAGAGATAGATGTCAGGTTCTGCGTAACTTCATTGGAAACCCCTAAGAGTTACTTAACCCTGAACCAGTCTTTGTATAATGTACCAAATCGTTACTCTCGAGTGTTTCAGTAAACTGACTCGTCTGCGTTCTCTCCACTCGTTGACAAAATATACAAACTCTCTTCCGGTATACACACACGCTTATTTTACCTTCATCACAGAGGATTTATCAGTGTTAGCTTTTCAGAGGCTGTCGTTTAATCATGCCACCTCAGATTACGCCTTGGAGACAATTGTATGGTCTCTAATGCTACAACACTTGTTTTTTCCTTTGACAATGTACAAGTGTATTTAAAGACCTCTGCTCCACACGTGCCGAAAGCCTGTTCAATCTAGTCGACCATGTTTACATTCTTATATACCAGCGTCCAACATGCACAATGGACGCCAAGGGTCAATAACCCAAAGACCAACTTTCCAAGCAACGTTCAACACAAACCACCAAAAAACTAAGAAAGTATGTAAAATAAGAAATTAGGACAGTTTCGTGCAAAGAGAAGCAATCAACAATTTTGAATGCAAGGACTGTATGGAAGGACACATGGTCTTGGCGAATGAATTAAATAAATAAATGAATAGCATGCACTAAGATCAGACGCAATTAGACACGGTAATATAGCAGAGTGCCAGAAATTCTAAAACTGATTGTTGCATACAAATGTTACCTGAATATAGGTACAATCACTTTCGCTCCAGTGACCATAGAGTCGATTAAAACCATCCGAAAGTCATCTTATTTGCTGTAAGAATGGACATATACGAGAATTTTAAACAGACATATATTCTTTTAAAGAAAAACGCATATTCATAACATTCCAATGACACCAGGTGTCACAATGAACGTCCCCTTGTGACCTGGGGTCATGCATGCCTGAATGAGAATCTGTTTATGTATTTCATGATTACCGACATTCTTACTTTCTCATTGTGTAACTTCTCAGAAAACGACAATATTTTAAATTAATTATCCACTTTTGAACAAAACGTATTTTTAAATGGGCAAAATTTAACCTATGCGTTTATTTTTTTTGGCACGCTATATGTTCATAGTTTCTGTAGAGCGAGATTTGGATCCTATCCCATTTTTTGTGAAATTGCGAGCTATTTCTTCGCCAAGATCGTGTCTATAAGTGGTGTAAGATCGTTTCTGTCTGTGTTTTCACGTCAGACCCGAAGTACAATGGCCATTGCAAAGCAGTTACAGAGATGGCATGAGGAATTGGGTGGCTGCCACGTTGACGTGCTAGACAGTAAAGACTGTATTAAATATTGCCGCATTCGAGTGCGTATTGAAAATGTCGTGACTTGGGTTTAGAATTGCGTGAAGAGATGTGAGCCGTTTTCAAGTGCTTCCATAAAAGTCATCGACATCTGAATTTGATCGGGAGTATTGGTTCGCATCCGTTATTATGCCGAGCTCGTTCCCAGAAAGATTTTCTCCGTAAAACACCAGGTCCGCAGCAAAGCGCACCGCCTCAGATGATTGGATTGATGGCTCGGCGAGAGAGTTTTGACAACTCGCCTCATAATACTGTTGCTTGTCGTCTGATTAAATTACATCTTGAAGACGATTCCGAGCTCTGGCTAGCCGAAATCACCTCCTAGCCGTCTTCGATACAGTCGGCGACCCGATAAAAGCTGGAATTATACCGTGAATCTGATATTAATAACCTTTGTAGTCAGCATACTTTTGAAGGTACATTTGTTTTCCGTCCTAATCGTGTGTTGTCCGCGCTAATAGCCCGTCTAAAATAGACAAAGACCGACTGGTTTAGCTTATTGGGAGGTTTCCGACGTGAACAATTCAATTGACTGGTGTCTGCGGAAGTTGACGCTTTACAACAATCAGCATCCGCATGGGGCGCCAAAATCACGAAATGACGCCAGACTCGCGAGATGACCGCGAGATTTGGACAGCAATGCAGCCATAATATCACAGAAGCTGTTAAGTGTTCCAAAAAAGATGATGTCAATTTGGATTGGAATGTGTCGCTTATAATCATCTTGCATCTTTTTCTTCTTCGTCCTCGTCATAATGACACCTCTTTTGTAAAGGCACTGAGGCGTTTGGAAAAAAACCGCACCCATACTTATTAAGTTATCTACCAAACAATATTGTGGAAGTTAAATTTTCTCCAGAAAAGGAAGTTATTATAGTTTTGATACAAAAACTTTCCATCGTGAATAAGACATGTACTTGCAACAGCATGTAGTGTAATACACCATCATTACTGAAATCTGCCCAAGTGAGTTCTTTCCAACTTAAATACTTACAGTGAATATTTGGAATCTGCACCGACTTGTTGATTTAATGCATTTCATGAAGGCAAAAAAGCACACACCCGATCTGTTATGTTGTGTTCTCCCGAGGCGATGGCTCCAAACATTCTTTACATTTACTAAGCATTTCTTTTGGCATCAAATTATCACTTAGTGAGAACTTAAATCTGCCTGAGATATGAGGAATTACAGAAGCCCTGGAGAAAGTGTCACCAGTTAATCGGAAGAAAATCAGTTTTTCCCCTCAGTCCCAACAGGCATACATTATTACCCTTTATTTATCCACTGCTTTTTCTGTCTTTCTTCTTTTGTAAACTTTCAGATTTTCTTACTTCTTCATATTTAATTTTTTCCTTTGATCAGCCAAAACAATGATTTCATGACACCAATTTTACCCCTACATTATTCACTCGTTATACCAAAATTTACTTATTATAAGTGTCTTTCCAACGGTCTGCTAGAGTTGACATATTATTGAGTATTCTTACCATGTTCTAGACTCTGTAAACCACGGTCTTTTGCCAGGTATCCTCAAAGGTCCAGGACTTAAACGCTAATTGCTGCCTTCCTCTCCGGTACTGCATGTACGTGGGAAGGTCTGCCAGCAACACAGAGCAACTGCGGTTGGTCCTCAGTTTTCCCCGGGCTCTACCTGGTTTCCTCCCACCGTGATACTGGCCGCTGTCTCGTGAATGAAATATTCTTGAGTACGCCTTAAAATAGGAAAAGGCAACCCAAGAACACAAACATACGCCCCAAAATGCAGCATGCAACTAATACAATCCCAATCTTGGTCAAAAAATTGCGTCTAATCCTTCGCGTCCACTGTTTTCGACATTAGTGTCAATAAACGACCCAGCGCGCTGGGAGTAACATCTGCATGGTCTTACATGGAGTTTGCTGTGGATTAATTGCCTTGCAAATGAGCTCCCTTTGCAGATGAAAATCTGAGCGTTGCATGTGAAAGTTCGTATGCGATTTGTCAAAGGTCGGAGGTATATTCCAGACAATCCAAAATTTAGCGGATGCTATATCTAATCTCCTTAAAACTGGAAAGGATGGTCCGTATATCGGTTCTGCGGAGTAGAAAGCCAGAAGTTAGTTTAGTTGCCAAGCACCGATCATACAGAAATTGGACAGAGTGGACACCTACCAGAAGAGATGCTGACTAATTTCGCAGTAAATTTGATAGGACTAGTTGGTTTGTGTGATGACGTATCCAAAAGCTAATCAAATTCCTCAACATTTTCGCATATAAAAGGTCAATTTCCAGTGCACTTTATGCACATTTTTAATTAGATTTTGGAGACAAAGGTACATTGGTTCAATTGGCCAGATTCAGGGCTTTACAGAAAGTATAATTTTTTCAGTCAACACAGGATTTTGTCTTCAGAATATACTTGAAGAAATTCCTTGCAAACATGGGAAAAGGTTGAGGAATTGCAGTACATCCTGAACACTGACGCTTCTCAGTACCGGTCTTTTCGTTAAACACTGACCACAGATCAGATGGACTAGCATTACCATTTAGGACATTTAAAGCCACTTACTCACAAATAGGAAGTAACTAAACATTAAGCGTTGACGTCTCATAGATTGCATTTAACATCACTATCATTTTCTGTTTTGCCTAACTTTTGCTTTAACCATTGTGTTAGGGGCCGGTGTAAGTTGTTACTTTTTGAACAATTACTCAGAATAAAAACCTAACTGAGGTAAATTGAAAAGAGACCGGATTTCATCGGAACGTGTGACCATTTGCTAACTAGCACACTATCGTCATTTCTCTGGTTTTACTCTCTGCGCTGTACCCTTTTATATTTACTTAACCAACACAATATTACAGCAATAGCAAAGACTTTGAGATAAAGTTTGGTCCGGAGCAAAACGTTATCATGATGAACGTCTTGGATGTGACAATCAGAGTCTTTCTGATCCCCGTAGACTGACAAGTCCAGAGCTACTCTTTCTCATCCCCCACCACCCCCAAAAAAATCCCAGAAGAGACAAAAGACTAAACAAAAATTTGTTTAGGAACTTGAGGACAGCTGAACAACGGTTGATGCAAGAGGCATTGCTTCACACATCCTGCTAGTAGGGATCCGACACTTCCAGTAGATGTGTGACTTACCTGAGAATCATACAGAAAACAGACTTCAATCTGCTACATGAGAACGCGAAATGAGAAATGCCTACAACCTAAGCGCCAAGTTCGACATTCGTATACCACTCGTTGACTAATTCAAAAGAATTCGTGATCGATAATCGTAAGACCAATTTTCCAATATAGCCTAAAACACCAGTTCCGAAAAAAATCTGTTCGAAACAATATACATACGTAAAACAATAAGCTGGTAAGATGTAAGAAAGAAGCAGCCGGGAAACTGAATCTCAAAATTTAAATGAGAATACAGGTTATGGAGATGAAGGAACCTATGGTCAGATGATGTATTTCGGTGTAACAGTAACAATACAAAAGACTACGGCACAGAGAGTACGAAAAGAGCAGCAATGACTAGGTGATAGTTGACAAACGGTCACACGGTACCCGTGAAATCCGCCCTCTTGTCAGTTTATCTTAGTTATGGTTTTTATTCTAGCTATTCATGTAAGTCTTTGACAAGTAGCAACTTTCACATCGCCTAGCACCGTGGCTTAAACAGTATTAGGTAGAAAAATTACAGTGATGTTAAATGCAATTTATGAGACGTCACAAGACACTGCAACCGTTATTAGGTACACACACCTAGTGCCGCAAAACCAAACCACCTGAACCAAGACCAGTTCCTATTCAGCATCGAATTGTGCTGTCTCCAATCAGTGGGCCGTTGGTGTATGGAACAGGAGTTGTAGCTTTAGCCTGTATTTGTGGTGTAGTGCATGCTTCCCCAACCAGTCCAGTGGCTCATGCTTTCTTCCTCTCCAGTCGTTAGGGCCTACCAGCATCCTGCGGATTGTCATGGGTTTCCCCCGGGCTCTGCTCGGTTTCCTCTCACCATAATGCAGGCCGCTGTCGTATTAGTGGAATATTCTTGAGTGCGGCGTGAAATACCAACCAAGTAAATAAATAAATAACTAGTGCAAAGTGGAGCTGAAATAGGCTATGCGGTTCAAAGCTGCAGCTTATGAATGCAATGCACTGTGCTGCTGCAATAGGTATTCGCCAGGATTCATAACTTTGCAGATTCGTATTTTTTAATGGAGATACGGCCTGCACTGTTTGTGGCCTTTTCATTTTCACGCTGAGAAATTATTTGATGTTTGTCAACCATGGAGGTTGTGGATGTTAGCCAAGATGCCGTGGACATAAATAAACTGAACATTTGGAAACCTAGGCGTCGAAACCAACATTCGTAAGACCAGTTTCCAAAAACGACACATAACACAAACCATGAAAGAACTAAGTAAATATCTAAAATATAAAAATTATGGCTGATTCATGCAAAGAGAAGTAGTCAACAGTTTTCGACGAATACAAAATGATGCAATGAATGTTCTAGTCGGATGAATAAAATTAGTTTCCAAATCGTGTACCATTTTAGTATATGTTGTCTCGGTAATAAAATATGTATCTAACTCGCGAAAGGCGTAGCAATAGTGCATGAAATTTGTGTCCTGTATAACTGCGGTTGACTGCAATGTTTATCCCTAATAAGATGTTTTGGAACTGTTTGGAATAAAAAAAAAATTGTTTATTTATTTCATTGGTATTTAACGATTAATCCGGTGAGATATCATCACTTATATGACGGCAATCATTAGCAGTCCAGGAGCAATCCACAGCCGTCAATCAAGCACCTGGCAAGTCCTCCTAACTTGGTGCTAGGGGGTGTGCAAGCTGTTACTTTTTTTTTGTAATGATTTACATGAACAGTTAGAATAAAACCCTAACTGAGGTTAATTTGACAAGAGGCCATACTTCACCGGTTACGTGTGACGCTTTGTCAACTGTCACTCAAGTTTTGCTCTCCCTGTTGTTGTATTTTATATTTTATACTGGCTGGCTCAATTCATATACTGAGCATCAGCACAGTGTATTCTTCGTCCTTCTTCAAACTTAATTTAGTAATGTACATGTTTTGCCCTGCAGAGCACCTTTAGAGGGAGACCTGGTGTTCGTATTTGTATATAGGAGATAATAGGTAAAGTGGTTTGGAGACGGGCAGGGGTAAGTTGTTAGCATGCGTCTGTGTGGGCTCTGACTGTGGGCAACCTAACACCCCTCTAACTCCCCAGTATCGGCTTGTATTCTGCCCCGTAATCAGGAACTTCCCTGGGTAACACAGACTAACCTGCCAGCGCCGTCTACTGTTTGGCACCCTGCTCCTTATGCCAACAGCATACAGTATCACCTATTGCGGAAGAAGTATACTGTACGCAACGACCGTGCCATAGATTTGGCTAATGCATGATGTCAGTGTTATACATTTAAACGAGGATAGTTACACATATCTTAATGTGACGAAGTACCGTTGTTGTTTCTTATGCACAGTGCTGCTGTTCTTGCATATTTATTTATTTATTTATTTATTTTACACCGTACTCAAGAATATTTCCCTTATACGACGGCGGCCAGCATTATGGTGGTAGGAAACCTGACCATCCGCAATTTGCTGGCGGGCCTTCATATGTACCTGCTGTTATTGTTTGCTTTACATATTTTTGTTGCGTTGTTTGCATAGAGCTGCTGTTGTTCTTGCTTTGTATACAGTGGTATTATCATTGTTTGTTGTTACTATTTTATACACACAGCACTATTGTTCCGTATACCTGGCAGTGCTCTTGTTATTGCTTTGTGTACATACTTCTGTTGTTATTGTTTCGTATACACGTATACATAGAACTTTTGCTATTACGACCTAAAGTATTAATGATCATTTATTTTATTTTAAGGGGTTTGATGCCGTTCTCAAGACTGAATCACGTGCTTGAAGTTCACTGGGTTACCACTTTAGACACACCGGCTAACGATCGCCGCAGTTTTGTACTACCTTACACCCGTCGCCTACCATCGGCATTTAGTACTACATTAAGTAAACCACTGCCAACCATCGCTATTTACTAATGCCTTAGATCCACTGACCAACCATTGCCATTTAGTACTGAGTAAACTACAATTAGAACCATCGCTGTCAACCATCGCTAATTTATCAGTTTATGATAACCACGTGGTAATACACGCAACCATGATTTTCAGAATTCTTTTCAAGACCGAGTGGAAACAAGAACAAATGAAAAACCATTTCAAAATTGTAATGTATTCCACCGTCTTTATCTCCTGTGCATTTCCAAATCCTGTAGGGTGGACTGTGGCCTATGGGTTAAACTTAAAGATGGATGTTTTTCAATCGTTTACGCGCACAAGGTACGAGTTCCATACCGGCCACGGACAAGGGGTTTCAGCAATCCTCAGCTCTCGCTGTTCATTGAGCCGTGAATGGCAAGAGGTCGACGAGGCTCGCGTCACCGGGTGCACAGCTTAACGTTCGCTGACCACACTTGTCTTCCACAAATATGCTGTACATGTCTGTACGTCACATGTTGGAAAGGATGTTGGTCAATAAGTTGCCAACGGTCGGTGGTTTATCCCCGCCCATTGGGTTTAATTCAGCCATGATACTGAGAGTAATCGTCCTAGTGAAAAATTCTTATCAACTGGCGCTAAGAAATGATCAAAAACCTACATCAGGGGACTTCAAACCTGGAAATGGGTTGGTTTCACAAGTTTCACATGCAAATCATCGAATATGGCTAAATAATTATTGTAATAATTATAAATTATAACATTACAAGTGTTTATAATAATTCTTGTTGCGAAAGTTTACGTACCACTCACATCGCTATTAATAGAATTGTTAAACTGTATGAGTTTTTCACGCATTTTATTTTTTCCTTATTAGCTGTATCAAGGAAGTAACATGACACTCCAATTTTTCATCATGATCTGAAGATAAGCTAATGTTTTCCAAGAAGCAAAAAAAACTTGAAGTTATGTATGCTTCCATTTTGTCCTCAATTTTTTTCAATTTTACAAAAATGTTGACTATCATAATGCCTAGGACAAAGGTATTTACAAGCACAACCAACGTTTGTATTTATATCATAACTGCGTAAGATCTTTATATGAGCGATTTTGAGGTTATAATTATAAGAGTGAAAAGTTTTTAAGTAAAAGAAACCTCAGGGAGTACAAGGAAACTATAGGATTTCATTTATGTATAATAGAAAAGGAACATATTTTTAGCTATTCAGGAAAACGTGGCTGTACTATGACCGGTTGGGACCTAATAAAAACCACAACCGGTTTTGAAATAACAAACATGTATGCATACAGGGTAGTGGTAAGTACACCGCCATGTCTCAATTGATGCCATATTTTGGCCAATCGTATTGCCTCAACTTTCAATCTTCAGAACAATAGCTCCAGTCGGTTATTTCCGGTTTTCGAGTCTTTGGACCGCACCTATCTGATTTACCTGGAACATTGGAGCATTTTATGCATGTTTATTTTCGATTCAAGTATAGTTGTCTGTATTACTTTCCTTTCTTGTAAGGTTCATTGCTACTCGTACACTAATTTTTGCCGCTGTGCCCAGAATATTTTAATACTTTAAAGTGGCTACGACCCTATACAGCTGCTTAAGAAACACCAAGATTTCCGTATTAGACAACAATTACAAAACATTAGTTGTTATCAAAAATAAATGCTCATTAAATGATAATATTAACTAAATTAAGCCATTCAGTCGAACAGCTCTGTTTGCTATCGTTATAACCATATGATTTAGGGTTTTTTTCTGAATTTCTGAAAAAAAAGCCTTAAGAATCATAAAGACACAAATCGTCTGCCCAGAAATGTTTTTTTTTTTTTTTGTTTACGACATTCATGTACATTCTTACCTTCGGTGTTAATTCTTTGCCTATAATGACCCTGAATCACAATAAAGAGAATAAGTTTGTGCACGTACTGGGCGGGATTTACCTGGTGTTTTCTTATAAAACACCACTGGCGCCAAAATAAATGGTATGGTCCCTGGAGAAAGAGTTTCATGAATAAACATTAATGGGGTGCCGATTTTTATTTTAGGCGACCAGTGAATATGGCTTAATATGCTGTCAAGTGTTGAAATATGGCCTTATATTCGTGAAGTAAAAAACACTGGATTTGATGGGAATATGTCGACAATCTAAGGAAGTCCTTCAGTGAGCAGGAAAAGACTGTACGTGTACTATTGTGCTGAAATCGTCAACTACAGACGGCTTAAGAGTCGCAGAGAGGGATGGCTCTGTGTATCAGGCAGATTAGAACAAACACACGAGGCTGCTATCCGTAGTGTTCGGTCTCGTGGGTTTATTTACCCTGCCAATTAAATCTAAAGTAGTGCCGGTGTTGTGTTTCTTGCTACGATCACATGTCATGGCCGCCATGCCTGCCAGTCCGCAGACAAAATAAGACGATGGTCATGTGCAGAGGAGAGTGATTGTATCAGAATGGTGTATTAATTGTAACTCGAGTGGCCGACGGCTCAAACGAAGACACGCCTCGCTTTTATCCTTTGACCAACGAAAATCGAGCGAGCCACAGCGGGATTGTTGTCGTCCGATGCCCAATCCGAGACTGAAAGATGGCTTTCTATTTTTTTTTTTTTTTTTTTTTGGCTGGTATACCTCAGCAGCATCAGCAGCATTAAGTTCTGCAGTAATAGTGTTGTTCATGAGCCACTAAACTGGCTGTAAGCTGTTGGGCGTGCCAACACCTCGACGACGCTTCGGCTCTCTGCCTGACTGACAGCATATGCACGGCGGCCGATTGGAGTCTAACGTGCCCTCACCGACCACAACCAGCCGTGCTACCTTACTCGCCACTCGCGCACGTGGCCCCTCTCTCGCAACTGACTCGTTAACAGCCATCATAAGCAGACCGGCGTTAACTCATTGAGTAATATCGTCACTTAGGGACTCCGTCACTTTTAATAAACACCCAGGGAGGAGTTGAGGCCTTTCACAGCTATACCAACGACTTTGTGCTTCTTTTCAGTTTTTTGTTTTTTTAATGCAACATTTTTGGTACGGATTGGTGATATGGCACTGAGGATTTGAAGTGAACCTGTTTAATTGTTCTGTTTTAAAGCGCCAAGTCAAAGGCCTTTTTAAAGACGGTGGAAAAAGAAGAGAGATATTTGTGAACGTTGATCTATATAACCCAAGGCTGAACCTGGAGCTGTATTGGAATTTTGTCAGTATACGGGAGGGTACCTACAAACCTACCAACTCGCCAACCAGTCACCATGGGGACAGACACTGGGCGTGTGGTGACCCCAGGGCTAGGGCCATCAGCTGGTCTGGGGGTCACTTCTTCTAAACCCCAGCTGTCCACTAAAGCCACAGCCTTCTCGATTGCGGCCATTTTGGGATCCACTCCTTCAGAAGAGGTGTCTGACTTACAAGTAGATATCGACGATGACAAGACATCTATATCCCCATTACGTGAGTGTTACCTGTACTTTGTAGTTTAGTATTTTATGGAATATGAGATTATTTCAGAGGGAATGTTGAAGACTATCCAAATAACAGGGGTAATATAAACTATACAGGTAAATCTCTGTCCGTGTATTAAAATTTGCATGTGCATGCGTATGTATGAGAAAGGCTGTTTATCTCGTTGTGTGATATTACCCTTTACACACTCAAGATTTCACACTTAGCAAAATATCCTATATACTAATGTATATATATTTTTAATATATATGTATGTATACATTTATATATTCCAATAGTGATTCATTATTACATATGCTTAAAACGGAAGTATAGACCAACGTAAAATTGAATTTAGTTTGATGTACTAACCATGAAATGTATAGCGATAAGCTATTAAACACTGCTGCGTTTTCCTGATAATATATAGAGGAAGCTGCACAGTGAAGGTTGAATACCATAAATATTGTTCGAGTGCGAGGTTGAGAACAATATTTATGGTATTCAGCCTTCGATGTGCAATATTCTATTTCTTACTGATACCCTACCCGTGTCACAGACATGTCTAGAGCGTGACGTCGTGTACATGACGTCTTATATGACGTCGTATCTTCATGCGTGACGTGAGAATGTAGCAGTTGAGTAAACTTGCATTATGACGTCATTAAGCTTAGATCAGATAGGAACTTTGTAAAATAAAATGTTTCCTTTTTGACGTCATGACGTCTTGGTGGGAAATATCAGAATGTGATATTTCACTGCGTTGAGAATAGCACTTTTATCAGTGAATTAAATGTTGGGATTTCGTCGATCTATAAATAATAAAATAAAATAGTTTTAGGCTAAGTGGAAACATTTTGGATGAGGGATTTAAAGCATTGACAACTCCAAAAAGTAAGACGGTTAATTATGGTATGCAACCTGTTGCAGTTAATGTGGCCGCATTCAGTTGTTAAAGCATAATTGCAATAAAATGTATACCAAGCTTCGATTTTTTAAATTTAGAAAACTTTTAAAATTTTATATTCATTTAAAAAAATTACAGATCCATAAAACATTTAATAACTTCCTTGGTATGTATACCCTCTGTTCATCTGCATTTCTCTATAAAAAAAAAAATAGCCTTACTGAGATTCCACTTCAGATCATAGCTTTTAACATGATTCTACGATGCTATGACGATCATCCTTTGCGATGATTTTACGATGTTCCATTAAAATTATGCAATATGTATGTGTGTATAAACATTTCAACAATTCTGCTAAATTTGCATATTTCATATGAATTATTAGTTGGTTTAAGATTACCGCAATATTTTTAAAAAATACTTGAAAACACAGATAGACACATTTCTTGTGCTTTACCTGTGTACAGTTACACTGCCTTAAATATGTACAACGTAGGTGAAAGCGCGAAGTCAGATGCGTGACATACAAGTATACTGGCTGACCATTTCCTTCTCTGTCTCTCTGCTCTGTAATGAAATTATTTATTTATTTATCTGATGGGTGATTTACGCCGTTCTCAATAATACCTCACTTATACGACGGTAACTAGCATTATGCAGCCCTGGTGAAACCCACAGCCATCCACAAGTTGCTGCTGGACGTTCCCACGTACGACCGGGGAGGAAGCTAGCATGAGCTGGACCTTTGTAATGAAGGCAGACTATAATGTTCGTGCTGTCTTAACGGCGCTATATTGTAAATACTAACTTAAAATCACACACTCAAAGAATACGCATTTGTTTTATAAGCTTTCACGAGCAGTCAAATGAAATAACACCCATGCTCCTGAGTGGGTATATGGGTGTAAAGGGGGATGTATGTGAAACACGCTGACGATGGCCTCATTCACTCAGCAAGCGCATTACCCAATCTCCTCTTGTTAAGCAAATCAATGTGGATGTGTAGATACGAGCAAGATTGTGGCCAGCGATGCGGCGATCGACTAATGGATAATACCGTATGTCATTGTAATGTAACAATGTTTCTGTAGGCAAAGAAGTAACGGTTCTTGGATGTTTCAATAAATACGTAGAAAGATCGAAATATATATATATTTTTTATTTGGCTATAGAGCTGATAGCTTAAAGTGTCTACAGGTAATAAATTTCTTGAAACCTATATATAATTTCAGGGACCGGTATACTTCAAATAACTGATCAGTTTTACATAATTGAAAAGTAGTGTTAGAAAATTCTCTAATAAGGCGATAAACCAGAGTCAAGTGAATAAATTAAACAAGAATTGTTATACTGAGAACCAGTAATCTCTGATCAATGAGAATCACTATTGCGATATTTACTATTATTGCGGTATTCACTATTATTACGGCATTACTATTGCTGCCATCAAGACAGTATCATCATATAGGAAAGTACCAAGTACAAAAAAAAACATAAGTGAATTGAGAAATTTATTTTTTCATTCATTTGATTGTTTTTGGATGCTATAATTAATAATTCTTCACCTATACGATGATACTCAGTTTTGTGGGGGGGGGGGGAAGAAAGGAAACCGAAGTGGCTGGGGTATAAACCATCGAGCTTTGGCAAGTTACTGACGAACTTTCCCACACGTGCAGATATTCACACCATATTCTTGGATGGCAAGTCGTCTTCAACGAATCTGCACAAAGACTGCGCAAACGACCACGCGGGCGTCTCTGATCAATATGTAAAGCTTCCTTGATAAAATAGTCCATATTCTGAAGTTGTAAGATTATTGCGATATACTTCTCTCCTTCTGCGGCCTTAAGCCATTGGGTTTGTCGGGTACATCTGGTGATTTCCCCCCGGCACTCCAGTTTCTCCTCTCATTAGATCGGATCGTCGTCGTTTTACTGGGAAAATCCGTGGAAACGGCGTCAAACACACAGTGAAATAAAACTAGTTAATTTTCTGTACAGATTTAATGGACTAGGTTTTTTTTGGTCATTGGGTTTAGTATATATACAGCGGAGTTTCTAGTAGATAAATGTAAAAGATTCGCAGCGTTGTTGCAATGGTTGCATTGACTGACTGCAATGACACAGGGTCTGTGCATTTATTCGCATTATATTGGGTATAAATTATCCTCACTGAGACAAATTTGTTAAAATAACTTTAGTACTCAATTCAATGTGCAACTGTTGACAGAATAAACCGTGCTGTGCTATACGTTGTATACGACGAATACATAAGGTAATGACTACTGTGAAGCGTGCGCAAGAATCTGATGAAATAACAAAATATTACCCGGTAACCTCATAACGCATGCGCTTTTCAGAGCTACGTTATTTCAGAAATAAAGTTATTATCAGCTGATTCACTAAGCGTATGCGAAGTCTTTTCATTCACTTAGCCGAATAATGCTTTATCTCGAGTTTTAAGTGTAAAAAACCTGCAATGTATAGTAACCATGTATGTGGAATTTAGTGAAGAGCGGAAGAAATTTTCATAGAATGTTGTTTGCAACCCGCGGGTGGTCGTGGGTTTCCTCGCGCTCTGACCAGTTTCCTCACACCATAATACTGGCTGTCACATGTGTGAACTATTCTTGAATATGGCGTAAAACACCAATGAAATAAATAAACAAATAAATAAATAAATCAAACCTTGTTATAACCAATACCGCTTGGTTTCCGAAAAAGTGTACGGAAAAATCCATTCGAAATACAAAGGGTGTGCGAATTTATAGTGAAGGTGATTCATTTAGATGTGTTTTCTTCATTTTTTTAGTTTTCGTTTTGGGCAAGTTCACTTCGTTAAAACGCAAAAAAAAAATTTAATGGCTAGGATTGTCAGCATGTTTTAACCAACGACTATATTTTCTAAAATCCTCGACAAATGTCTATACATTGTTTTCTTTTATAATTGGGCATAACGAATGTTTGTTTTTAATTTGTCGGTAAAAAAAATCCACATTATACATGTACCCTTTGACTCATTTGGCCGGTTCCAATCAGTACTGTGTTTGATTTTACCATATCATTAACTCCACTGTAACACTTGTGGCAACTTTTCCCCGGAGGACAGTGAGTCACATCATCTTACCACGAATTACAAAACCATTACTACTGACGACTATATCATTTATCCATGAACAAATTAGTTTATCGGTATCATACAGGTAAAGACAAAACCTGTGTCCGAGGGTAAATCGATTAACTGAAGCCTTTTCATTCAAATCGTTTATATGGCCCAACAATATTTAACCACCCATCGACGATTCCGAATGTACCTTGTACCGTATCTAATTTAGATGTTATGGTGTCATATTTATTTAATACTATGGGAAAACATTTCAAAACAATAATTTAACACAATCTTTAAATACAGAGGCGTTGACCGAACGGATAGTTTATATAAGGCGTATATCATCATGCAGGGGTTTTTCTAGCCTCTTTCTGATAGTGGTAACCACAACGAGAAATATCAGAAAATAGAGTTTTAGACCAATTGTGTATGCAGCTTTCATGAAATTAAATAAATTTTGGACACATTGGTGATGAAAAAATATTGAGTTTATTGATTTGTTCAAATTGAGCTTTTTTTCAAATTATTAAATAGACATATTCCTGATCATTGTGCTCACATCTTTTGCCGTCTGTTTTGCATTATCCCAGGCACTCTCCATTCTTCATATCCTGGCCGCCGTCAAAAAAGTGAACCATTCTTGAGCAGTGTGTTTAACATATATCAAATAAATAAGTAAGTTTATCAACACACCCTGGAAAGTTGCACAAGATACTTCCCACCATTGGGAAGTAATAATAACTAATTAATAACTAATAATACTTCCAAAAAGGAAGTAAGATGTGTACTATAGAGGTACCCAATTATATAAGTACTCATTTAATGTGTACACATGCACACAATCATGAGGTATATGCAAGGTACACATTGAAATGTAACCGTACAATTTTGCTACAACTGAGGTGTACCTGTGGTACACATCTTGTCACGCTTTGTACACAACTGTGTTTTGTAAAGAGTACTTGCTACAGAGTATGTACACCACTGCCGGGAATTCACACTTGATACGTTTTGACGTGTAAACTGTGTTCAGGTGCAGGAAATGGTTTCAAGTAACGCATTGTATTATTGCTTGTATGAGGTCAGCGGTGACTCTCCCCACTTGTGAATCTAACTTTCACACACACCGTATGAAATTCTTTGCAATACGCATGTAGACTGAAGAAAAACTACAAAGAAACTAGACAAACAACCACTGATTTTTAAAAATGTATAATTCTTAGAATTCTCTCATTTTTGACATATCCTACCTTAGTTTCATACACACTCGCTAAAAACAACTCGGTGCAAGTTTGTAACAATAAAAATTACACATTTGCTTGTTCGCAAATTATGAGAATTAATGCATAACTACATTGTGTACCACACTTAAAAAATACCTACTATATAGATGTAGCATGTGTGCACCAAATTTTATTGAGGTAAAACATTGTTCTGAAATTCAAGGACGTCCACAGGCAAAACAAGCATGCAGAAATTTGTACGGAATTCCGTTGACTCATATCTGAACACAGGTGTACTTACACATGTATATGGTGTATATAGCCTGTCAGTTTTGAGTACCTGTGCTTCTTTTGTTAAGTACGTTTTCTTGCTCTTATTCATGAAACACTCCTTTTGTTATCTGTAAGCCATGTTCATATCTCGCACTAGTTATAATTACATTCCCATGACCTTGATCTCCATTCCTTAGTATATGACCGGCGTCACGTTGTTAGAGATCTCAAGCTGTTCTTGGTATATTACCTGCATCACGTTGTCAGACATTTCAAGCCACTCTTGGTATATTACCGACGTCACGTTGTTAGAGATCTCACACTACTCTTGCTATATTACCGGTGTCACGTTGTCAGACATATCAAGCCACTCTTGGTGTATTACCGGCATCGCGTTGTTATAGATATCAAGCTATGCTCTTGGTATATTACCGTTGTCACTTTATTAAAGGTCTGAGCTTCTTTTAGTTCATCACTCTGTTTTATGTACAATCTAATTAACATTCTTGACTTCACACCAGGGTCTCACTTCCCACCACACAGCGTCACACCTCACACCAAACAGTGCCACACTTCATACCAACCAACATCACACAATACCGTGTCACACTTCACACAATACAGTGCCAAACTTCATACCATACAGCATCACACTTCACAACATACAGTGTCACACTTCAGACCACACCGTGACATTTTACACTGTAACATGTCACACTTCACACCATACAGTGTCACATGTCCCACCAAACATGTCGCCACAGTAATATCACACTCCACACCACACATTGTCACATTTTACACTAAGCATCACACCTCACACCATAGTGTCACACTTCACACCACACTTTAACCACAGTGTCACACTTGACACCATACAATGTCACACTTCACAACATACACTTCACGCCACGTAGTGTCACATTTCACACCCTACAGTGTCACACTTCACACCCTACAATGTCACACTTCACAACATACAGGGTCACACTTCACAACATACAGTTTCACAATTCACATCTTACACTGTCACACTTCACACCCTGCACTGTCACACTTCACAACATACCCTGTCTCACTTCAAACCATGCAACGTCACACTTCACAACATAAACAATCACACTTCACACCATACCGTGTCAGTCCTCACATCCTACACTGTTACACTTCCCAACATACAGTGTCACATTTCATACTGTACAGTGTCACACCTCACACCCTACGCCGTCACACGTCACAACATATAGTGTCACACTTTACAATATACACTGTAACACTTCACACCCTACAGTGCGTGTCACACTTCACACCATATCCGCAAATCAAATACTACTTCAACAAAGCTTTTCAAGTATTCCTATTAACGAATGATGGCACCAATCGATGAACATATTTATGCTGCAGGTAAATTGGTGGAGCGGACGGCCTCGGGTGAAGACGAGGTGCTCACCCGTGGGAAGAACAAGCCCGATGGAGCTTTCCGCACGGTAAAACCTGAAAAACAGAGCAAAGGGGTGACGAGTTCGGGCAGCAAAGAGCTCTCCAGCATTCACTGCAGACTGGAAACCAAAGATCTCTGGGACAAGTTCCATGACCTGGGCACAGAAATGATTATTACGAAGTCCGGCAGGTAAGATTTATTGATTTATGGATTGACTGATTCGTTGATGTATTTATTTGTTGATTCAAAGATTGATGTTTCAAACTTTTATTATGGATTTGTATGTAAAATGGTTATAGGATAATACATTAATCAGTTCACCTGAAGTACTGCACAATTATCAAGAAATGCCCAAAAAACGAAGCATACATACCCAGTTTCTAACAAAATTCAACCTTGTGCTTTATTTATTTAGTTTATAAAAATGCCTAATTCCAATTGAATAACGAAAGTCCGTTATCCAAGGAGCATCCCACAGACCATACAATCAGCACACAGGGCGAGATATTGGTGTAGTTCATAATTTCAAGACAGTACTTTGCAAAACAATCACACTCATATGACTAAAACTGCAACAGTACATAACATTCACATAAATGTACCCGGCAAACCTGAAAAGCGAGCATTTAGCCTACTGCTGCTATTGGCTTAGAGTGGTCACATTACATGAATAACACTACACTCACAGACCTCGGCAATTATTTTCCACGAATATTCCCGACAGCCAGTTAAATAAGCGAAGGAGTACAGATCAGATGATCATGGGTTCGTAACCGGGTATGTTATCCAAACCGGACTGTATGTATTCGCTCCCTCACACACTGCAAAGTGCGCTTTTCCGTAAAATAATGTACTGTTTAAATAATAGTGTGACATCACCACTATCGTTTAGTTGGCTGGCAAGTAGCTGAACCACTCCTCGACCCGTTCCTATGAGTTCTAATTAAAAGAGAAATACACAACTACGTGGATAGCTTTCGTACGTAAGCGTAATTTATTCAGTTATTTATACATTAAAATATAACATAGTCCAAAGCAATCAGACGCCACATCATTGCCAAGGACTGGCCGGGTTTCACCGGTAACGTGTGAAGAGTTGCAAACTATCATATAGTCGTCGCTGCTCTGGTTTTACTCTTTTGTGCTGTAGTCTTTTATAATAGATACGTTAACACTGATTCAGCAGGAGAACCTCAACAAATATACGGCAGTTTTGTTTATATTCGTGTAAAAGGCATACAACGCATGTAATTCCATTGTGCATATTTTCAATCGCCTGGCCGTCGAGTTGAAACGGAATTAAACATGTGAAGGTCAATAGCGGAGTCTCCAGTTCGAACTCTTTTGTCGTTAAAGGTACAAAGAGTTCTGCTGTGGCATAAGACCTGTCAAAAATGTTAGGCAACTACATTGAATATTTTGGAATACATTTACTATCAGATAGGTGTCAGAGAATAGTTTTACAGTTAGTTTCAGTAGACGAATGATGCAGAAAATCGAGGTGCTGGACGTTCGGGAATTCCTGAAGGAAGAAAAAATGCCTGAAGGAAAAGCGATGTCCTTTGTAACTTAGGAGCATGTGGAAAGAGGTGATTGGTAATTAAAGTCCACAACATCCATGCAAAACCATTTCCATACTTTCTCAAAAATAACATAATCAGAACATAAAATACATAATCAAAATTATTTCTCAGCCTAATCTGGAGCAATCGTTCATATATATATGTATATATATACATATATATGCTTCTATGTATATATATATATATATATATATATATATATATATATATATATATATATATATATATATATATGCTTCTATGTAAATGACATGGATGACACGTAGCATTTATAAACCAAATAATGTTTTTAAAATGCATGCAGTTGTCTGCACTATATACTGCAATGATTCTGACTTCCACTTAAGGTATACATTATCAGTTTTGTACACTCAAAAGCAGGATAAAGCTTATTTGAAATACTTGAGAAGGAAATGTCAATATTTCCCCGCTCTCGTGAGACCTTAGGAAACGATAAGTGGTCCAAGGCGCCCTTTGCGCAGTCCTACACTCGAATAAGTTATCTATACGCCGAAATATGGTATATTTGTCTGTGCGTCGTAAGTGTGAATGGTTGTCAGTGTATAACCTGTTAAGCGTTGATGATTTACCCCTAACGTGTAATATTCTACCAACAAAGCATACTGCCATCGTAAACAATACTTCAGTGTGTGGATATAATGTTGAAATAGTGAGGAAATACTGGTAAATAATTAAACAAATAGACGTATTTAGCTATTGAAGTTATCAGGCACCCATTGTGCAGTGGAAAGCACACAGCATTTACAGATATTGAATTAGCCTGTATAAAGTGATTCCGACACTGAAGACCATCAGCCGAAATGATTTCGAACTTTTGTATTAACAGCGAAATTTGAAGACTACCAATGTAAAATGAGTTTGGTCAGTTAAAATATGCCCCGAGTGATTATGGACTGGGGAGCTTTCAAGAAAAGTTCTAGTTCACGTCCAGCAAAGATATGTATGCTCAGAACCTTCAAAGACAAGCGATACCAAACGACTTTGATTTAGATGTACACGCAATTTGCAAGAGCTGCAAATGACCCATTTGATTTGCAGCTTACACTACAACATAGACACAGCTTTTCATGCCCCCACGCATAATTGACTTTAGTATCAACTTGACTATGTTTCGCGCTCCCATGCTGCACGATATTACACATTTTGTACATATGTTTTCGATATTCAGATAAACTTTCACGTAAAATACTGCGATTAACTGCTCAGCTCATAAAAGAAATCTGCCTCTTGAAAACAAGTTATAAGATTATTCAATGTACAGTTTTGATAATGGAACTATAATGTAATATTAACATTATGTAATGAGGGAATTTCGAATTCGAACTCTTTTGCCACTAAAGGTGAATAAGGTCGTACTTTATCAATATGGTCCATAAAACCTGCACCTGCCATACAGTCAAAACATCTGACTGCGTTTAATTTGGTGAGAAAAAAAAAATAAATAAAAATTCTTTCAAATATAGTTTTTAATGGTATAGCTTCATTTTTGCGCTTTCTGTCCCTTTAATACATCTGGATCCATTGCGCATATTTTATTCGCCAGGTCGCTAAGTTAAGAGTTTCGAGTTCGAACTCTTTTATCGCTAAAGGTAACTTTTGCCTGTATATTGTATTTTTTAATACATTTACCATAACATATAAGGTGTGCGAAAATAGTTTCAGATAATGCTAGTGATGTATGAATAATTATTAATAATTTTATCCTTAGATTAGTAAATGCTGCGCTTTCATTGCATCTGCCAAACGCGGGGATTTTATTCAACACTACGAATTTAAGGCCCCTCACTCGGCTTAAGCAGAATTAGACACAATTATGAATGTTCACAACCAAGTATCAAATCGTGTTCTTTGCTGATAAGTTATCGTTATCTCAGCTGCACATTCATTGCATCCGTTCATAAATCCAAATGTGGCGGTTTTATGCAACGCCATGAATATACGGCCCCTGGTTCGACTTAAGCTGAAGCTCAGCACGGACACAATTATGAACGTTCATAACTAAGGCAACTTGGACTTACTTTTGGGAACAAGATTGAACTCCGATTATATTTGAATTATCCTGCCCATATATAATCCTCCCGAGCAAATCATCATCAGTAATATGTCGCATTCGTTTACGCTAATGTCTCATACCCAACGAACAATCCCATCATCCATTGTCCATTAATCGCCGCGACGCCATTATTCATAATTCCTTGCTGGGACATTTCTGTTGTACTTTAGGACACCCTTGAATCAGGTTTTTTGACACTGACTTGAGAATAACCTACAGATGTTGACTTTAAGGAATGGAGTTACAGTGTGGATTAGAGTCCGTTGCCATTGACGATGGTGGCAGTAAATTTCACCACAGGGTAGCCATCTTGGATTCTGCTCATACGCAGATAATGTTATCAGAGCGTTCTTCAGATTGCACATATGCGGATCGCGGATTGTCTTGAAAAATTCAGAGAACGGTGATATGAACAACGGCCTTGGTTTTAATGCTCTTTCATTATACAAATTTTCTTTTGCTTAATAAATTTGATTTTTTTTCTTTTTGTATTGTTTTTTCTTTAATGGCGGTTAAGTGCTTGGTAGCCGATAGTAAGATTGATGGTATTGATTGATTTTCCACTTTGAGACGTGCTATATATTTTCATCCTAATCGCGTGGTCAAAACTTTATACTGTAATTGCAGAATTCCCAGGTGAACATCCATGGCGAGTTACTGCCCTTTTGCGGGCTCTTGCACCTGGGCGGTGTACGTGTGGGTTATTGTCACGCAATCTGACAGTCCGATCACTTACGGGTTCATTGTGTCGCGTCCAGTCGGCTTGACAGTTTGAGACACATGATAGGTTAACTGTGTGTGCCACCTTTTGTATGAGAGAGCCGATGTAGAAAATGTAACTATATCGCATGGACAGCTCTGAATTTCTAAATTGTCATCGTTTGAATCAACGGACCGCGAACATGGCTGATTTGTGGTGTGTGCGACGTGATCACACAATGACGAGGGAGAAATAAGACCCGGGTTAAATAACGACGGGAATTTCTTTGGCATCTGCCAATCGCTCTGGCGTCACTGACAACTCGACAGAAATGACGCCAGCAATTGCGGGCCGATTTGCCAGTGTGCCGTGACCCTCTGACCATGTTGACTTCACCATTGTGGGTTGATTAGAGTGGGTATGGCTAACGTTTCATAACGCTGCATCGAACCGGTGCGACATAAGAAGGAAGACTGGGGGGGAGTGGGGCGGATTAAGAAGGTAGGGTGAGGGGGCGATTCTATATTCAGGGACCAAGAAGAGCTAGTGTATACAATCTAATAGTCAAATGTGACATTTGTGTACCACCCATGGATCATGAAGGGACGTTCCACGTCGATAAACATAAGACCCGTTTACAAAGCAACTTTAACCACCTCTTTCCAATGTACATACAATGAAAGAAATTATAATATATAAATAGGTAATAAACTGGTAACATACAGATTGCAGCATGGAAGAGAAACGCAGTCATCTACAGTATTACTTTTTTTTTTAGATTACTCTCTGTGGAAATAGAGGGCCTCCTTCTAAGTAATGACCCAGAAGCCTCCCACCCATGCGGTCGTGGTGAGCTCAAGTCCAGCTCAGACTGGCTTCCTCTCTGGCCATTCGCCAGCAATCTGCGAATGGCCGTGGGTTTCCCGAGGGCTACGTACGGTTTCCTCCCACCATAATGCTGGCCGCTGTTGTATAAGTGAAATATTCTTCAGTACGGCGTAAAACAGCATCAAATAAATGAATAAATAAATAATCTTTCTAGATATAACACAGGCTCTAGTGTTGATAGTTGGCTGAGACCTCTCCGAAAGAGTGCACAGAAAGTGTAATCTCTAATAGCGGTAATACTGTTACTTAGATTCACTTTCTATTACTACTTACCAGTCTGAAGCAAATCATCAGTTTTTATTGAAGATAGTTGATATTATGTGTACCGTACAGACCTGCATTTTATATATGAAAACCAATAAAATAATTTTAAAATCTACAAATTATAAATCTCCTCGAAATTTGTCAATTTAGTTCTCTTTCCTAGCGAAACCTTACAGAGCATTGAGTTGATTTTTACAGCCGTTAATTCAAATCCCATAAAAAGAATCATTACTCGGAAAATTTTATTGACTAACATTTTCTTTGGTGCAATCTTTTCACACTTAATTACATCGATCCAAGTAGTTATTCTATTGATCGAGCATTTGACTGACTAATGTTTTCGGAATATAACATTGCACCTACTCCCATTACTCCAAGATACTCAGTGTTTCTACACGGTTTGAAAATGAAATAATTGTAAATGTGTTCAACATGTATGAAAGAGCTCCAAGGCCGTGAAAAGTTTAGTGAGAAAAGTGCCGAAGACACTTTTCTATGGCAAGGCTGTCCGATGCCCACCAAAAGACGGTGGGCTCTCCGGACTTTGTCACACTCCATCCATTCGTGAACCTGCCCTTGGTGATGCAAGAGAAGCATTCCTATTAGAGAGACCATTGTTTAATTAACGAAAGTTCAATATTTTCTCATCAAAAAATGCGTTAAGAGACACTATCAAGGTATAAAGACTGTTTTGAAAATGTCAACCAGACGTCATCACGTTCTCGTTATTGAAATTTGTTGCGCAGAGCAACCAACTTTTAGTGTCACTTCCGGAGCTCGTGCATTACTCGTTAACCATAAAGTTTGCTTTAAGACATCAAAGCAAGGTTGCTTTTCTGGGGACTTTTCAATGACTGATAAAGTTGTATTGCCGGGGCTTTCTTGGGTAGGAGCTGAAAGACCAATTCATTCAATAAAGGATCCAGCCCATATTGTCCACCATTACGGCTATAGCCTGTCCTCTAAACTATGTAGTGGCATGGGTTCTTAACTAATTATCGCCCTTGGTATTATACGATAATGGCTATGCTTTCCGCTTGCCCTCCACCTCTCCCCAACCCTCACCCCAACTGTTTCGGCCCATGCGGCGAAAACTTTAAACGTGTGACGCCACACATAATGTGGGCTATAGTCACGCAATACACCTAACTTCCTTGGAGCTTGGAATTATTCGCACTTGGTTCTGTTATTTCAAACCGCCAATTTGCCTAACCGTGATTGGATAATTCCCCCAGTATTTATGGTCCTATCATATTTTGACACGCATTCAAAGCTTGAATTGGTGGGATTGAATTGCTGACGAGTTTGCGGCTAATCGGCCAGTCTATAGCGTATCACTGGCAAGGCGTGGAGGGGGAGGGGGGTCGAGGTTTCTTCTCGTCGATTGTTATCTGGCATTGCATGTGTGAGGGCCAAGATTATTCTCTGTTCCACTGGATTGGTTTAGACCTCACATCTTGACAGCTTTCTTACACAACACCGCTTAAAACAGCTGAATCTGAGGCGACTATAGTCTGCTCGCCTGTCTGTTGTATTGTGTCATGGCATAGGTGTGTGCTTGAGTCGTTAAGAGGAGAGTTGTTTTTGCTACAGTGAAGACAGTATTACCTCACGTTTTCACACACACATATATATATATGTATATACTCTACAAGAACTTAATACAATGTATGTTTTACCTACTCAGGTATACATACGAAGACAACAAAGATGTGTGTTGTTCATAACCAAGACTTGTAAAGAACACAGGAAATCATGACATGAAGTGGTGCTTCTGCATGGTATGTGCAGTAAGACTCATTCTGACGCTCTGTTCAATCGCCTGCACTGACACTAGGTTTATGTTCAGCAATGTGTTGTAAAAGGTATTCGGGTGCTCTATTCTGTCATGTGCAATCGGCCATTTTTCAGTCTTGTGCAGGAAGACTGTTTCGGTCGCTGTATTCAATCATGTGCAATAAACCTTTGTTTAATCTTGCACAATAAGGCTGATCAGGTGGCTTTATTCAGTCGTATGTAATAAACCTTTGTTCAGTCTTGTGCAGTAAGCCTGATGAGGTAGTTGTATTCAGTAATGTAATACAAACCTTTGTTCAGTCTTACGCAGTAAGGCTGATTAGGTCGCTGTATATAGTCACGTGCAATAAACCTTTGTTCAGTCTCGCGCAGTAAGGCTGATTCAGGCGCAGTGTTCAATCATATGTACTTTTTTTTGTCGCACTCTTAAATTGCCTGTAGGCCTACAATAGAGGACAGTATTTGCACTTTTAACCAAAAAATTATACTGGAACAAGATATGGTTTGTTGATTAACTTAGGAAACCGTCTATAGACCGGAATTTCCTTAAAATTATCTCATCCGCCCAGGCCAAAACAGGACAAGGTCTTTGAGGACTGTCGCAGTGGAGATATGACGTAATGTAGCGTGACTGCAGTATACTGGTTACCATGTTCAGATGCTTAATCTTGATAGTAGACAAAGAATTTTTACACACATCCATTCTTATTGTTTGTGGAGACTTTAGTGACAATAAGTTTGCCACTTACCCGATGATGGGAGGAGTTACTTTTGAACACTCATCAACTTATGAAAAAAACATCATGTACAGAGTGCTCTTTTCACGTGTTCTTTATAGAAAACACTTGTTTTGGCCATTGGTACAGTCTTGTGTTTCTTGAACATTAACTGTCTACCAGTAGGGCATGCCTGTCTGTTCATCAGGCGTAGTAACGTGGAAACTGTTCATACCCAGCGACTCGCCTTTTCTCAAAGCATAAAACTGACCCCTATGGCTTAACTGAAAAATTCTGAAGTATCCCTGCTGTTCAGGTAACAATCAAATAAATTAATAAATACAATGGTATGTGAAGGAGAAAGTGTATTACTTTAAGATTAATGTGTCACGTCGGGTATATATCCATTCATAATCCATAAGGCTTCGTTTATTTATTTATTTGATTGGTGTTTTACACCGTACGCAAGAATATTTCATTACATTATGGTGGGAGAAAACCGGGTGGAGCCCGGGTGAAACCCTCAACCATCGGCAGGTCGCTGGCATGCCATAAAGCTTAACTGTTACTGCGTATTAGGTATTAAATGCTTAAATTTAGGTCATAAGAATTTAAGATTAATTGTTAGTTCACAAGTTTAAAATTCTTCATTCAAAAGAAAAGAATGGGTTGTTTTATTCTGAATAGCCGTCCTTGAAATGACGCAGGATATCTTTCCCAGATCAAAGTCGATTCGGCTCCCGTCCAAGCTGATTTGAACATTATCCTTTTGCAAGTACAGCTTAGACGCAAGTTGCTTTAGGCGGGAAATATTTCCCATAATTAATCGATGTATATAACAATGGAAAACTCTCAATGTTTGAGGTTTACCATTTCCACATGTTTACGTTTCCCAAGTTCATGAGCTATAGTTCTTGCTTAAGTACTATGCAACTGTATGGTGGTTAACGTATTATGGTACAGTGAAATGACCAAGGAGCCTCTCATCAGTGCGGTCGCTGGGAATTCAAGTCTAGCTCCGGTCATACGTGGAAAGGTTTCCTAGAAACCTGAGGATGGTCGTGGTTATTACCCCCGGCTCTGCCCGGTTTCCTCCCCCGATAACGCTGGGCACCGTCGTATAAGCGAAATATTCTTGACTACGGCGTAAAACAAGAATGAACTAATAAATTCAAGTGCATGGATCTCCGTGTCATTGTAATCGGTGTGTACAGATGAATGTTCCACTCACTTCCATGCATTATTGTTGAACTGGCGTTTAACGATAATCATTCGTTCTTCTTTCTTATAATCAATTCACACTTCCATTTTACAGCATGCTAAAAAAGGTGTATGTTCTAGTACACAGTGTAGTGGTCAAAGCTGCACAGAATTCTCACGTAACATGCCATTGTAAACATTCTCAAGGATATATCACACTACACAGACTCTATGGCCTATGTTTGCAGGCGGATGTTCCCAACGGTGCGTGTATCGTTCACCGGCCTGGAGGCGGATGCCAAGTACTCCGTTCTGATGGATATCATTCCTGTGGACAATAAGAGATACCGTTACGCTTATCACCGGTCTTCGTGGCTCGTGGCAGGGAAGGCCGACCCTCCCTTGCCCACCCGACTCTACATGCACCCAGACTCCCCGTTTACCGGCGACCAGCTCCTTAAGCAGTCTGTCTCTTTCGAGAAGGTTAAGCTGACCAACAACATGCTGGACAAAAGTGGGCATGTAAGTTGTCGGGAGGCTGTTTTTGAAGAAACGGTTAATTTGAGATTTGAGTCTGCCTCGAAGTACCGTAGGAACTTGAGAGAACTTGTCAACGACCATGTGCAATTAAATTGTTGGGAAATTCCCACGAGGACCTTACACTTTGATCAGGATATTTGGTTTTCCCAAGAAATCTGAAAATGAACAGCGACTGAGTCGTCAAATCCACGCGCTCATAAAATTAACTGACTGAGACATTCTTAAGTGTACATGGCGCTAAACAACAGTCAGATAAATAAATAAACAACTTCTGAACATTCTTAGCAGCTTTTCTTTAGGAAAAAAAGACTTCAAATCTATTATAATGTTAAGAATACCGTATGTTAAGTACCCTGGTATGTACAATTTAATACGGCTGAAAACAACAATCAAAAAATAAAATAAAATAAACTTACAACTTTATAGTTTTTCATCTGTTCGTATTACTGTAGAAAGTGGAAAAGTTGTTGAATTCAGAATATAATGCACGGTGCTGAATTCATGGTAGAGGTATTTTATTCTTGAAGGAATATGTATATTTCTTTGAATCAAACTTGCTGTCAAGTTTGGTGTAACCTAAAGCTATAGCAAACTCAAAATAAATAGTTGGTATCACCTACCTCAGAAAATCAGAAGTATTTTTTGTGCTAAGTACTTCTAGTGCTACGTGTGGCATTTTTCATTTATCAGTATGTTTCTTTGACACTCAGATTATCCTGAATTCAATGCATAAGTATCAGCCAAGGATACACATTGTGAAGCGGAAGGATAACCCTCACAGCGCTATCACGACCCTCGACGCGGAGGAGTTCCGGACCTACGTCTTCCCAGAAACCGTGTTTATCGCAGTGACAGCTTATCAGAATCAACTGGTGAGTCCGCACCTAGAGTGCTTCATTTGTGATATATAATGGCGCTTTTCTTTGGTACACTATCTGTGTATTTTTCTAGTTGTCACAGCTGCCTAATTCAGTTACAATGGTTTTCTGCCCGAAGTAAATTTAAATAAAAAAGAGAATAACCATAATGAGCGTGTAAGTATTTCTTAGGTTGTGATGTATTCAGTAAAGCGTGACGTGTTCTACAGCATTCACTGCGCGGTATTGTTAAATGGCGTACTTATGAACTATAAGGCAAAATACAATGGTATCATAAACGCAGCCATATGTGTGATTTATTACAGTAAAAGTGGTAAACTTTTGCCCGCCGGACAGAGTTCAGTACAGGCGATGTAACCTACTCTTTCGGTCTCTCCTGTTATACGTCGTTGTTAGAACTGTATGGTTGTGGTCCTGTGAGGTAAAGCATTACAGTGTATAACAACAAAAAATGTTTCTGCACAGCGTAATTGGGAGCGTCTGGTGTGGATGGGAATCGCTCAGCGATCACACCCGTTGTATTAAACCGACAATCTTTAAAAGAAGAATGTATCGTCTAAATGGCCACTTTCTGCCTATTTCATGTATATATAGCCTTTATTTTTTACAGTACACAATTAAACTGCAAATAAAGGTGGAAGTGTGATGGTGGACTTTTGGGGCAACTTCTCATATTGCTATTTGCCCTCTGCTTGCGATATGTCCGCGTTCTACATGAATAAACATGTGGTGCTATATCTGTAGCTGCATTTATCGTGGAAATGTAGCAGTTTATACAACATGTTTAGCAGCAAAAAAAGGAATATGTGACCTCATCCTGTTCAATATGGCCTAAATAATCCATCGTAAGGAACCAGAATGCCCTTTCGCATTTTATTCACTGTAAAAAAGAACTTTAACAAAATAATGAAAAACGTCTTTGAAATCTGCATAAATGGAATTTCAGGTGATGTGTACTTTATTTAATGGTAGTCTCTTCCTGTAAGCGCTTGTAAGTAGATGTAAGGCTGTTAGTTTCACATGGACTGTTTTCTGAGGTTAGCAATAATGCACCAGCTTGACTGTCGGCGCTTCATATATCTGAGTACCACGTAAACACTATACTAAAATAAAATGAAAATATATAAATTTCAAGTGCCGTTTGTTTTTCAGATCACGAAATTGAAGATTGACAGTAACCCTTTTGCAAAAGGTTTCCGTGATTCTTCCAGGCTGACAGATTTCGAAAGGTATCTTCAAATTATCACCCCAGAAACTCTTGTTTTAAGGCAATCGCTAATTCTTACTGTTTATGCATGAAACACTGCTATGAAGTGTATTCGGTCAGTCAGATATTTTGCTTAAAATAATTAACCTTTTTATTCATCAATTTATCATTCTTTTTTATTTATTATTTATTTGTTTGTTTATTTGATTGTTGCCTAACTCCTTATTTATTGAACTGTTTACTGGTGTGCAATAGATAAACTAGATCTTCTGATACCTGCGCTTATCACCCTGATTATAACCTTTAAAATGTATATGTCTTAAGAAGTAACACTATATGTGATTTTCTTGAATATAACATGATTGAATAAAAAGATGAAAGAAGGAATGCCACTTCAGGTAGAATATCTTGGATGTTTCCTTTATAGCGAAATGCTGTAACAACAGAAAAAAAGCTTTATTGCAAAAGTTAATATATATATAGATTGGTGTCCTTTGCAATAGCATGGGTTTTGGCACAGTATATGTAAGATCGCTGTGACAGAGAGTCAGAGAGTATCATAGGGATACTGTGATTGTCTCTCGTCAGAGAAAGCATGGACTCATTGATTCACCATCACACGTACGCCCGCTCTCCTCTCAGGTCCTACACAGACGCCGAGTTCGAGGACGCAATCAAGTGCCGCGAGGCTAGGTTCACCAAAGGTAAGTTGCATCAAGACTTAACAACAGAGACCTCCGCTTAACCTCACTTCAACCCGCCATATGGGGTCTTGGATAAAACTAAAAGGCTAAGAAAAAAAACTTGATTAGAATTTTATTGTGCTGTTAAGCGGTATGGTCGAAGCGAATTGGTAAAAGCAGTTCTAAGTATTCGGTGTGGTGGAACACCTATAATTATGTAAATATTTACATGTATTGCATTATATAACTTGATACATTATTTAAATGGTCCAGATGTTAGATTTTGTTAATATCGCGTATAGAGGAACGCCTATATTAAGTATGTTCATATATCATTATAATATACTAATATATTACATTATATTAATGGTTCTATAATGTTAGATGGTAATTCCACAAGAAGAAAAATTTAAAACACAGATCCGTTTATTTATCCCAACACCTATGGGTTACTTATTTCCCCTTAGCGATGCCATTCATTATATTCTCTGTTGGATTGAATGTGCTTATACAAGTTTCCCTTATATTTTCTCCTCATCGAGAGATGAAAGGCCCAATGTACTTCCTTGATGCGCAGTGTACAAGACCGTTTTTAAACAAGACGCGTCTCATGCTGGTGTGCTCTTTATACTCACACAACCCAAAGTCCTAAACATCTTGCATCACAATTTTTTTTTCTTTTCCTTATTCCCTTTCCTTAGCACGTGAGGCGCGGTGCTAACAAATTCATTAAAATGTTGTTTTTCTCTCTCTCTCTTTTTTCTCTTGACACCCTTCACAAGAAACCGTAGTGTGGTTTCGTAGTCGATCCAAAGACAACAATCACTTTCATCTGTATCATCATTTCAAGCGGTTTGTGAATTTTCGCCTTCGCACACTTGAGCGGGCCTTTGTAGTGGGGCACTTGAGCCTCTTTCTCTTTAACCCTTCTTCATGTATCCTCTTCGGCAACCTCTCCACCTTCAAAGAGACAGATCGTTTTCAAGAACCGTTAGAATAACTGTTCATCCTGATGATATGAGCGTGGTTTATATCAGGGTTCTTAAGACCACTTACTTTTTTCTCTTTTCAGAAGGGCTAGCAAGTCTTGAGAGGTTACCTTCTGCTACATGGTCAATATGGCGACCCATAGTTTCCACTTCCCCGGGTTTGTCCAGCTACAATGCCTACAGGCCGTTCTACTTTTACAGTAGCCTGTTGGGACTCCCGGGCTATGCCAACATCGGTTTGTCAACAGGGGCCAATCTCCATGCTAATCTACGTTGCCCAGAATCCCATGCCACCGCCATTTCCGGTAATTTTTCGGACGGTGGGCTCTATCATCCATCAGGCGTTTACAGGTACCACCCGTATCAAGCCTCTGCCCGAGAGAGGTCGCCTGTGGACGGCAGGGTGGTTGACGGCTGAACGGCTACCAGCGCGGACCTATTGGCAGTGGTACCGTAACTATTACTCTACCCGATTAGCCAACAGTGTGATGATTTCCATGTTATTACGATGACGGCCGGAACTACGAGTCACATCGGCGGAGGCCTACTCTGCCTCAGAGGTGCCTCCCACCGGTGGAGGGCTCGAAATCAGGGTCGAAACCTACAAATTATGTGTACTTTAAAAGACATGGTGAAAGTTCACCATAACCACTTTTTGGGCTTATTATCAAGTCCAGGTATGATATACACGGTAATTACGATGGCCGATTTTGATGCCAATGAATAATTATCGGAGAAACGTGAATTATCAACAATGTGGTCACACTTTCTAGCCAATAAATAAAACGTGAGTTCGAGAAAAGAGTCTTTCTCAGTGGACCAAATGTAAATATGTAAATGAAGCTATAACAATGAACCAAGTAAAACACAAGCCATATCACCACTGACCACTCAGATTTGAAAAAGGTAAGAGTCATATCACAACTGACCACTCAGATTCGAGCAACGGTTGATACATGTAACAACAGGATGCTAGAACAAGGGTATATGTTACAGCAAGAAAGTGCTTCAAGATCAGACTCATTTCAACGTGTGATAATTTATTTGGTATCGATGTTTATTTTCTATTTCAATGCAGACGATTTTGTTACGAATTTTACTGACAAATTAAAATGCTTTATAGAAACTATGATAAAAATGTATAGATGAACAGAGTACTTGCTAAATAAACATTCTCATCCTAAGGTGCGTTTGTTCCGTCATATATTATTTCATTACTTATTTTTGGGCCAGTGAACGTCATCATCACAGCGTTTTGCTAAAATTAAAAAAGACACTGCGCCAAAACATGAAGCTTAAAGAAAAAAACTACCAAGGCAATGTCAGTGGAAAAGATCACTGGAAACTTTAGAAGAAACCATCTTGACGTATTTGTTTAAAATTGCTTTAATTGAATTAAACTCAGTGCTTGAAAACTCTGGTGGACCACATTTATAAAACTGGATGCAAGTGACATGAAACCGAGTTTTCCTACTTTGATTTTCTCTTCTGAAAAAAGCTGTGAAATGCATTAATGTTTACCGACGGACATATACAAGCTATTCTAACAAATTAAATACAATGTTCGGAAAAGAAATAGCTTATGACGTCATTTCATTTTGCCCAGTCAACAATTTTAAAAAAATACTGACTTCGGGTGTTGTTTCAGTTGTCTTTCCACCACCGCTGACATCAGTTTTTTATTTTCTTTCACTGTAAATGTTGAAAGGTATATACGGTTAACTTGTTGATCCCTAGATGACGAGCAGTTCAAACAACTTGTCAATATGAATATCAATTCATAATTCAGACAACTTTCTAACATACTACTTATGCTTGTGACTCAAAAGTTGATATCACTATGGCATATGTTAAGCTTTGGAAAGCGACATTATAGTCTGACAACGGTCGATGGTTAACTCAAAGCACTCAGTGTTCCTCCACCCATAATACACTAGCCGTTATCGTAGATAAAGGTGTAATACATTTATGAGGGGTTAAACAACTATCTCTCAAGGTTACCGGTTCAATACCAGTCTCAGGCTGGGAATTTTGTGTTATATCCCAGCTATACAACTGGTTTCTGGGCCTCACGCTGTGGTAGTCAGAGGTCTACACTATAATTACACGGGCGCTTTAATAAGGAACCTTTCCCGCCAGTAAATAATTCAGGCCAAAGCTGTGTGGTCTATTGTTCATTCCCTCATTTACGATGACGTTTTGTTGGCAAACTGATAACGTATTACAGTGGAACAATATCCAAGTCAGTTTGGGACCGAATCGCCAGTTCGCCGGAAATGGTATCTCATTGCATGGTTCCTTAATTGGGAACCTGCCCCGCCAGTAATAATCTGGGCCAAAGCTGTGTCACCGACTATCGCCACATTAGTCAACTATTCTTGTGAAAGGCATTAAACATTGATTCAATGAATCTATCAATCAGTTATGGGGAAGGGAGTAAAACTCGACTATGCCGGCGATTTACGAACCCTATTTTTCACCAGGTACTTTTCAAAAATACACATAAGTAGAAATGCATGCCTGGACAGAGCAATGTGCTTGCTCTGTATGTGAATTTTGTTGGCAATGAAGGACAATTTTATTTATTTATTTTATTTACCTGATTGGAGTTTTACGCCGCGCCCTGGAATATTTCACTTACACCACGGTGACCAGCAATATCCTGGAAGGAAAGAAAGCAGAGCCCGGAAGAAAGCCAAAACTACCTGTACTGTGGTCAGAATACCTCCGCATGCACGGCTGGAGATGAAGCCAATCAGAGCTGAACTTGAGCTCACAGCGACAGCATTGGTTAAACATGACAAACTTTGAAAGGCATAACAAGTACACAAGTACACCAGAATGTCAGCAGAAATGAGATAAAGTGAGATAATAAAATATAAACTGTTAATAAATGAATTATTAACAGAGTTAATTAAATTTGTCAGTAGATAAGTGGTAATTATGATCATGTTGAAAAGTACATCGGCACAGCTTTGCGTAATGTGGGAGTATATCACCAAGTAGCTTGCTTAAACGTACGAGAAAAGAATATACAAACGAGATACAGTGAGCTGAGAAAATATAAAGTGAGGTAATAAAATACAAACTGAATGAACAAAATATGACTTGAGGTAAGTGTATCAGTATATACAGAGTTTTTATTAAATACCTTTATGAGCATTTAGCCTACAGCTATGTATCAAACGGTTATGTCTGTCACACAATGAAATAACGAATTCTCACTTAAACCCATTCAAATTTCGTGAATAACACAGTGTATATTTATTTCTTCATGAATTCTATAGATATTGACTGTAATTTTATATAAAGGGAAGAAGAAAGTGGTTGGTTTGCCAGGACGTTTTTTCTTTTATCCACTACAGCTTTTACATGGACACGATTTGGGTTTAGGTGACGGATCATGCTACAAAGTACCATTGACTTCCACGCAGAGATTTTAGGATTACAAAAGCTGGGAAGCGTAGACTGGACAAAGCTGGAGCAAAGCTTCTCGCAGACAAATGGCATGTTTATGATATTCTCCAGGGTGCAATAAGCTAGACAAGGTAAGTGACACTTCGAGTACCACTGCTGATCCGTTAACATTGATAGCAGTAGTGAATGTCCAAAAACAGATCCACAGCATAATCCAATTCTTATCGTCTTTTTTGGAGAAGATTCATTGTACGAAGTGCTCTGGCCAATGTTGTCTACGTTAGGACACTTTCCGTCTGTCTCTAATTTGTACCGGCAGAACGACCACTTTGGATTTCGGATTAGGCAGTGGCGCCATGCCGTATCTTTATCACTTGACCTATTGGTATAACCGAGGCCCGTAGCACGCCAAGTAATTGCCCCAGCACGTAGCTAGTTGGCGGGTATTTATCCCAAGTCGTTTTGGGGGGATTCGAGAACAATTACTTAGACGAAAGAGGATATCGCCCGCGGCTCCTGTTAACTTCTTCCCCACTTGATTATCTGGCAAATCCGCACCATTCCCCACCGACAACCTTTTTGTCATTGGCTGCAGCAATTGACACGTCACAAAAAGAAGGGATGCGATGTGCGTTGGTAAAACGCCCCTGGACTATATTTCTATGAGAAATGCCAGAGTGAAGGAACAACGGATAGACGCGCCTATATCAGGACGAAAAGTCTATAAAGTTCTCAACTCTGTCCATAATCAAATGCATTTTACAAACACTGAGCTTTGCGTAAAGAAATATTGTTTGCATTTATTTGTTTTTTATTTGATTAGTGTTTTACGTCGTACTCAGGAATATTTGACTTACATGACGGCATTATGGTGGGAGGAAACCGGGCAGAACCCGCCGGAAACCCACAACAGGTTGATGGCGGACCTTCCCACGTACGACCGGAGAGGAAGCCAGTCTAAAGCTGTACTTGAACTCTCAGGGATGGCATTGGTGAGAGGCACCTGGGCCATTACGCTTCAGTGGCGTGCTAATTTCGTCGGCCACGGAGGCCCCAGTTTGCATTTACACAGTGCTTAGTGTTCCAGTGTTCGCTTACAAAAGTACTACAAAACCAACCATACAATGAAGAGAAATCTTAAGCCTTCCGATGTTGTGGAGATTCAACGTCGTTTGAGAGTTTGCCCTTCTTATGTTATACTTATCTATTTATTTGATTAATGTTTATTTATTTTATTTTATTAATGTTTAACGCCTTGCTCAAGAATTTTTCACTTATGCTATGGTGGTCATTTTTAGGAGGGGTGGAGGGTAACCCGAGTTCCTGAAATAAACCACCGGCCTTCGACAAGCTACTGACCGACTTTACCACGTTTGACCATATTGCTGGAAGGCCAGTGGTATTCAACGAACTTAATACTGCTCAGATGGCCATATGAAAGTTGTCGACCGCCCTATTGTCACCATAGACCCACAGGCAGTGAGAACAGGGGAATGTACAAATTCTGACAGACTGACTGACAGACCTCTAACAACTAAAGCGCAACCCGCTCTTTTAAAGTGGACTATTCAATTAACAATGGTATTCTTCTTGCTATCCAAAAGCAAACACAAAATCGCTGACTATTACAAGGGATTTTTTGGTCTGTGTGAGATTTCTTTCTATTCGATGTCTGCAGGCGACATAAGCACACTGTTACTTGTGTTTCTGCTACCCTAAAAAAAATCTTATTTCATCTGTTGAATCCGTTATTTGAGGGAGGAGGGAATATAAGTTTGTCAGTCTAAACGGATTAATCCGTGTCCGGTTGCGGATTAATTCGTTATCAGGAACGGGATAATTCGTTATAAAGAGCGGATAGATCAACGAATAATGGATTTAATGAAATACCTTTATTTTAAGGCGACAATGCCATCGATGACCGAATGCATTGAAACTCTCACTCGTATCGAAGAGGACGTTGGTTCGAATCTAGTTGTGATCAGTCGGCTAAGGCGTTTTAAGTGAAATTCATCCAGACTAGACGCCGTCTATACAGGAACTCCAAGACATGAACAGCTTTGATTTAATGGACAATTCATGAGCGCACGAAAGAGCAATGAAATAAGTAAGCATAATGTTTAAGAGCATATTTTATCTTCCGCTAGCATCCACAGGCGAATTTTTTAAAGGAAGACAATTATTATGTATTGGGAAAATTGCCCGCAATCGCACGAAAGTGTCCATTTTATATTCATGAAATTTGACCTCGCAAACTAATGATCTAAAAAAAGTAGGAACTTAGTTCTTGTGTATAGCCATATCTGGAGATAAATAAACTTCGCCCAGCTGGCATAGAATGGCTATGTTGACTCCTGTTTGGACTTATGTCTGTGTGTTGTTATATCAGCGAAATCAAAGGAGATCAGGATTGGTGTGAATTCGGTTGGAGAATAACAAAGTGCAACTGCGCTGTGGGACCTGAATGATCCGGATGTGATAGACAGCTTATTGAGGGGCGGAGGGCATGGGGGTGTTTCAACGTAATGAGACTCTGGTAGAGTCAAGATGGCAGTCTCACGCGGGGATTGAATCATCGCAGGAGTTCTGTGTCATTTCTCCAAACATTTGCCGGCGTCAGAAACATGTCTGCCGCCAGCGCCGCGGAAAACTTTCTCGTATATTCTCTATCAGTGGCGAGATCTCACGAGACTGCTAAATGTTAGTCTGTTGGTTTGGCATTTTCCAGATCGAATATCTGCGCTTCCGTTTAGAAATCGATCAATATCTGTCTGATAGAACGCCTGCCTCCTATTATTTCACTTATACAGTTCTAAAAGCTTTTGATATCGCAGCAAAACACGTAATTTGACCCTTCTGTTTTCGCGCGTCATAGCGTCTTCCGGCTACAAAAATGTAAAACCAAGATGACAAACTTCATGGGAAAAAAATAACCACACAAGAACACCAGAAGTGAGTCCTTCTCCGCGTAGAAAAATGATGTCTGAGAAACCCATACAGTGATCGCTTGCATTGGCTGAAATTATAAAGGCCTTAAGTCGTCTACCAGTCACAAATGTCTCCCACTACGAATACACAATCAACTTGCCCATATACCAGCATCGCTGCAGCGTCCTTATCGCTGTAGAGCTAATAAGGGTGTTATAGTCAATCGCCTCTTAGATTGGTACAGCAAAAAAAAAATTCTGAGAACTGTGGTACAATATTATGCTTTGTGAGTGTTTCTGCTGCTGCAGTATAATATTATGTTTATGATAAGACGATACCCTTTTACACTAACAAAAGTATTCTGTTGGATCAACAGAACAAGCCTGTCATATGTAACATACTAGTTTGTAGCAATGACATATTCTCTTCTGGTATCACTCAGCAATGTATACATCTGCCCTATTTGTGAACTCGATTCTACAAACTGTTTTTTGTAACCGAAATCTTATCTTCAGGCTGACTTTGAATGGGAAATACGGTATATTCAAATAAAAACATGTCCTTTAAGGTCCCCTTTGGAGTGCGCTTTGTTTCGTAACATCATGATTTTTTTTCGAATAAGAACAGAAAAAATCAGTGAAGTAACCTTTCAAGGCCTTAAAGGAAGATATAAGGCTTTGTGTGTTCATCAACCACTACTAAATTCAAATCGAAAAAGCAATCTGTCTGGTAGTATACGCATTTCATTGTTTGTGGTATACTTTGTTGCGATTACTGCAGAATATGTTCGAGAAAGTTTTTTGGCAAAGGACAGTTTGAAATAAAATTCACTTTTTAAGCGTGACCGATGTCTATGTGGGATTCTTCCGATTTTATGTACATTTTTGTAGGGTTATTGTCATTGCATGTCTTTGTCTTGTCTAACTGAATATTCCAAGAAAATCCATTTCCTTCCTTTTCTTGAGTCGTTTTAGGCTTTAATAGATAATGTGTATATAAGGCGAGAGTGGTGATGACATTATGATGCGAGATGAAACAATTTCCTACATTGTAAATTTCGAAGAAGTTTAACTTTTAACACTTTTATATGCATCAGATATCAAATACCTGGAGATTACAGCATAATAGCATAAGCTTATATACCTGTTTTAGACACTTATGTTTAATACTTAAATATATGTGTATATTTATTAAACTAAATTAAACTTATAAGTATAATCACCCATCAAAGGCGTTGAGCGTTGGTCATTTTTCAGTGTAAATAATAAGCAAAGAAGTTCTCCACGATCAAAACAACAGATGAATTTCGGACAGCCACATTCTGTCGCTTTTTATGGTATCCTCGGATTGGCAACAGATCAGTTTCGGTTGACAAGTACTCATAAAGTTCAACGTTAAACGGCCGTCACAAATGAGTTAAACGTCGTGAGCTAGGCGAATGCGAGAAGTTTATCACGTCTTCAGGGGAAGTGCTGGAGCAGTACTGGTTGGCTGATCGCCTCGCGCGTCGCTCCTTTTCCCGGATAATGCCCACCAAACATATACTTAGCCCAAGGCAATGGCAGAGCCGTAATAACCGTCTAGCCCCTTTCTAAATTTATTCTCACTGTCAAAGTTTTCGCCTAGGAAATTTTCGGTGGTGTGGTTTACCAAGGTCGTTCATCACACTTTTCTCTTCTGGTTACCGGGTAATAAACGGTGTGGGTAAGAGGGCCCCATGATTACGGAATTACCGGCTCCGGAACGCGCCCTCCGCACTACTTTCGCGGAATGATTTGGCACTAATCGCACAGCACGCATATTTGCCTCACGCAATGCTTCTCGCTTCCGCCTTATAACATTACAGACTGTAATTTGGACTCGCTATTACCCTTCGCAGCAAACGGATACAGACGTGAAATGTTCGCAAATGTCTCTAAGTAGAGAGAACCACATGATGCCTCTTAGATGCTGATAGAAATCTGTGAACATCCATGCAAACTAGACGTTTGTCATCAATAAATCCGTTGTCAGCAATCGGTCAAATGCGTCATCTTTGTCGCCAGTTTCCTAAAATTTTGTATTTGTTTCAACAAAGTCATAAATTACTGAATGTAAACAAGTCATTTATAAATAATTTTAATAGCCAGTCATACTGTATTTGGAAATAGTTAAATATGGAATAGGTATATATATATTTGACTATGCTTGTATTAACAAATAGGGTGGAGTTGGAAGTAGAAGAATGTTGTCTAATCATATGTACATCCCATAGTTTTCTCGAGTAAAGGGAACCAATTGCTTGTATATCTCTTCGGCACTAAAAGAACAAACTTGTCAGCACAGGACTACCGACTAGTTTTTGGAAAAGGCTGTTTTTCGTCATCCAGGTGACAGAATAAGCATGCAGGATACATATTAATCTGGTGTTCTAGAATGGCCTATTTGTCGCCTGGACATTGCGACGTTTATTAAAAACAACATTATGTAACGTCAGTTCGACAAATACACTGTTTCAGAAGACCAAATTTATATATGCCATGCATCAGTTAGTTTGTTGATCATTCACAGAAATGTGCATGATTCTTGCCTTGATTATAGAAATAAATTAATGATCCAAAGAAAGGAATTACTGGTAGGAATTTCTCCCTACGCCTATGTCATCCAAACGGGTTCTTGTTGATTTTGATTCATTGGTTCATTTAGAGGTGCTGTCATGAATTTTCTTACATACACTACGGCGGTCGGTCCTTCGGAAACTGAAGGAAACGGATGTATATCTGAAGTAAACTACCGACCGTGCCAGATATTCGACAAATCCTATGACTTAGAGTCGCAGCCGAAAAAGCAAGAGTTGGATTCAGCCCTATGATTTCATTGTTCACCTGATCCAGCCATATCCCAATGTGCGGGTAATAATTGTTTGGGTGCAGAAGTTAGCTTACGCACCCCTTTATCCAGTCACTTGCACTGTTTTATAAAGTGAGCTGGAAACTTAACATGCAAAATAGGAAAAATGATTATGGACGTTATTTAAAAAACAATTTGAAACTACTTAATTATATAGACCTGTACCCCTCCCGTATATGGTGTTAATTGATTAACATTTCCCGAAATAAAATAGAAAATGGTAAAAAAAACCCTCACAGATGCGGTTCATCTGATCTTTAAATATGTACACTGACATTGTTTATTTCACAATTACGTCTACCAGACCAGCCTCTGTAATATGCATGTGCTTCAAAGTTATATTCAATATGGCTTATGCAATATAACATATTTTATACCCACATAGCAACGCTTAAGTGTCACGGCTTTCACTACACTGAGTTCTAAATTACGACGGTTTTTCTTATGTATTTGCATAGACTTAATACACTGCTTTTAACACGAAACTGAGTTCATGAATGATTTACACTTGCTTGGGTTTCTATGAACTCAACATGGCGTGAATGGGACCGGTCAGTCTAGTCTTGTGATTGCCAGGCCGTGTTATATATTGCCACCTCCCACCGCTTCATGCAATGCTTGGGATATTTCATTTCTGTACAGTCACCATTATTCGGCAGAAAATGAAAATCATGAGAAATGATGGATGGCCAGAGCAGATCGTCTAGGCCCTTGTCCTGGCCTTAACAGATTTATAATCATTTCGTGTTTTGAAATTCTCGCGTGACAGCTAGGACGTCTTGCAGCGAGGCTCTGATAATAACTTATTCACAGAACCCGTTATCTAAATATGACACCTTGGTAGATAACGTATATTTATTGACATGAAAAATGTATTGTAGAAAGTTGAAAAGTAGACAGTACAGATGACACCCTGTGAAGTCAGAGATCTGGCACAATGCCGACATAAACAATGCTAAACTCTAAATGATTAAAAAGACACATTAATCCATTTTCCTCGATTATCTGGTAGTTATTTAAACCGAATTGCCACTAATTCTGGCTTGTTTCGCTCAGTGTTGTTAGTTTGAAAGACTTTTCAGCAATTCCATATGATCACATGTCGTGAAGAGCGTCTGAGAGTGAATTCGCATGTAGAATATGAAAATAAATAAAACTGCCGGTACAGTATAGAGAGTAAAAAAACAATAGCAGCGACGACAGTTTGATATTTCGTAAATTGTCACACATAGCCGGCGAAATACGGACTCTTATAATTTTACCTCAGTTAGGAATTAATTTTAGCTATTCAAATGCATAAATAGTAACATTTTATGTACAATCCCAGCACCAGCAGCAGAAGTAAGTCCAAAAATTGTGCAGTTATGTTAAATGCACTTTTCTTAAACGTAACTGGTCTAGAATTATTCAAAATGCTGCGTTATCACATTTAATAACTACATCATATGGAAACATGGAAGCATGAAACCAGAATCGATCGACTTCATTACCGGGTTGGCTTCAAAACAAGGCAAGCTTCGATAAAAGGCCGACTTCAGTATAAGAGTGGCTTCAGTACTACATCGGCTTTAATTCCAGATCGCTTTCTAATCTAGTACGGCTTCATTGCTAAGTCGGTTTCAATACCAGACTGTCTTCGATACCAGACCAGCTTTAATGCCAATTTGTCTTCAATACAAGACTGAATTCACATCCAGGACCAGCTTCAATACCGACCTGTCTTCAATGTCAGTCCAGCCACAATATTGTGCAGAGTGGCTTCATTACCAGATCGGATTCAGTACCAGACCGTCTACATTACCAGACCGGTTTCAGTACCGGACAAGTTTCTATACCAGAACGGCTTCAAAACCAGGCTGGCTTCAATACTAGAACGGCATTAACACCGGAATGGCTACAGAACGGCTTCAATACCAAACTGCCCTCAATACAATATCGGGTTTCAGCAACCTGCGGACGGTCGTGGGTTTCCCCGGGATCTGACAGACTTCCGCCCACCATAATGCTGGCCACCGTCGTATAAGTGAAATATTCTTGAGTACGGCGTGAAACACCAATCAAATTAATCAGTAAATCAATACAAGACCGGTTTTAATATCAGACAGGCTTCAATACCAGACCGGCTTCAATACCAGACCGGCTACATTACCAGACCCGCTTAAACAATCAATATTCCAGACTGTAATAAATTATTAACAGAATAAAGTAAAGGAAACTGTTCAGACTTCTGAAGCTTGGGCATTGTTAATTTGAATGGCTCGGGCGGGAGATTTTGTATTTTGAGCGATTCTTGATATTCCTCACAAAACAACCCTGTTAAGTTAGCACGATAATGTATCGGCACCATATCGGGTAACGATCGATGCTGCCTTTGTTGTGATGTACCAAGTTATAACTGCAACAACAACAACAGCCTTTTGTCTGGCATCGAAAACACTAGCCTTTACAAGCAACAGGTCAAGTGAGGAGAAGGGGTACATCCAAGAACAGAATCTGACCGAAAGCTGATCTAATTGTTCTGAGGAGCCATGATAAATGAAAAGATGTAGTTAGTAGGAAGTGGCTTTGTCAGACAGTCACACGTCGAACGCTTAATGAAAGAGTTAAAGAAAAGACGAAAGGGCAGCCAGTCATCTCTGGGCAAGCTCAAACCAGTTACGTCACTGCCATTTTGTGCTGTATAATCCGGTTGTGGTTTAATCTTAAACGATGCTGTGCCAAGTTGTTAGATTTCAGCGCAATAATTAATTCACAAAAACCCCCGTGCTGGCAAATTCCCCCTGATGCTAATGACATTAGAGAGACTCCCGATGCCAACTTAGCTTTTAAGTTGATTCAAACCCCCGGCTGCTCCATTCATCAGTCATGACGCTGTTCATCCCAAAACATTGGCCATACAACTGGACAGAAAAATGGACTTATGCCGTCAAGCGTTGACTGATCTGAGCACACGCATATATGTGTGTATCGTTTCTTGTTTAGATCATGTGGAAGAAATATATTGCCATTGAGGTAAACTTATAACAACAGATATAATCTTTTATTAAGTCACCACTTTTGGCAATGAAACCAAAGCAGGAACTGTAGTATCTTTGTAAATGTGCCACCCTGTAACCGATATTGAAGTCCAATTGTCCTGGAATTTAGCTGCTAATTTCATTGTGTATAATTTAGGAGTTAAAAAACTGTTGTGCGTTGCCATGATGCCCTGTCCTGCTTATGATGGTGGGGTTTCCCCAGGGCTTTGCCCACCATGATGCTGGCCGCCGTTGTATAAGTGAAATATTCTTGAGTACGGCGTAAAACACCCGTCAAATAAATAAATAAATTGGTTTGTATATGAGAAGGCCTCATGGCCATAAAACGTAGAATGTTGAAGATGATAGTGTTACTGCATAAGACATTTAAATTTGCACTAAAAAGAAACAACTCGTAAATCGTCAATCAAGTTAGCAGAGGTAGGATAAAAACTGCAAACGATAACTGAAAATGACTTTAATTATTTTCTTCTATTTTTCTTTCTCAGATCCAAATGCCGTTCGATGTTCTCATTGTATAATAGTCTATACAGTCCATATTGACCGGTACACGGGTATATTCAGTACAGAATAAAATTCTGATGAACTCGTGAATAATGTAATGTGTACCGGACATTAAGTATCACTTTCCTCGAGACAGAAAACGTGGCTATGGCGTCACTGGTGACATACGTTATCAATATGGACGATAAAGTCCACGATAAAATCAAAACATCCGACTGCATTTCATGCAATGAAAAAATGTTAAAAATAAGGACAGCTTCTTTCTTTCCATTTAATAGTTAATTTGCTGGACATTTAAATAGAGAATTTAAAAAACGAGGTCACGAGCAATATTTTTAACAGGTAGCGTAACAGAATGGTTGATCAGTTGTCTTTCATTCTGTACAAATACTTGGTTTCCATCATGATATTGCCTGATTGGTACCTTTATTTAACATTTTCATTAAGTTACAGTTATAAATAATAAGCCACTTAACGTTTTAAAGTAAAAGACAGCTCATGACTGAGGTAGTGTTCTTTGAAAAGATTATAAAATTCTTTCTTACATATAAAAACCTGTTTGAAACTGTATGAATTCGTGGCTGAATTATCTTCGTTTGAGGGGTAGTGTATTGTGCTTCCGACTGGGGATCTGAAAGCGCCCAAGCTTTTAAGCTTATGAGAGACTGGCCAATCAGAGAGCTAGGAGATATCAGCTGTTTATTAGCTGTGACGTAAATGTTCTGAATTGTCTGTCAATGTAACATGTAATAACATAGGGACAGTATACTGTTTTAAAGTTATATGTTTTAATTATAACAAGTACATGAGTGAACAATACTGCAAAGTTTTTCCAGCCATTGTATTGTGACGGGAGTGAGTTTCTTGATTATTTCATGTTATAAATTTACATATATACTTACGTTTCAACCACAACCCTAACAGCTTACTAAAGTCGCAGGTGACAAGAGTGTTAAGCGCGTGGAAGAATTACGTCACAGCCCAGACAGAATTGCTGCTTTTCAAGCCAGCCGACTGAGCAGGGTCAAATGTCAATTTCCAATGTCATAGTTGTTTGGGAAAAAAAACTTTACCGAAATAAACTTGATATTGTCCAACCTTTTCGGCAAATTCAACTTAATACATGCGTTGTCTTTCATTTTACGGATCCTTTTGATGAAAATATGACACAAAACACAAAGCTTTGTGAGATGCGAGATAGTGTTGCTTTATATGACAAATAACACTTGGCAAAGCACTGAACATAATCCTTGTAACTTTCTCACTTCGGAAAATCATGCACAATGTTGCTTTACATATCATAAAAAGCTTTACATATCATAAATTTGGGTTCCGTATTTAAAGTTCTTTTTAGGTTGTCGATGAAGACCACTAGGTTTTGATCGATACTGCATATTCACGGTTACTGTTTTGGTTTCATTCGTGGGGAGTATAATTGTATTTCATTTCTATAAATTCGTTATCAGCAACGGATCAGTCTGTTTGACCAACGAAAATGCTATCCATCATCCATCAAATAGCGGATTTAACGGAATACCTTTTTTAAGGTTTGAGGCAGTGGGACGTAGGTCAGTGAGTAAGGCTTGCGACCTCCAATCAGGGGACACATTGGGGAGAGTTTATTTCCATCTCTGGACAGGCAGTGGTGAGTTTGTTCAAAAACTCTTACCTTCCAAGACTAAGGACAGTGTGTATGGCCCACGGGGAGAAGCTCAGTTGCATCTTGCAAAAGGGTAGAGGTATACCACAGACACTCCTTTGTTCTCAACTCACAGAACTGGAGGTCATCGTATTAAAGCCAAATAATTTTTTAGAACCGGTATGGCGGTAGGCAACAATCAAATGAATAAATGGGAGAACTGCTCATTGAAGCCCCTATTACCCAACTCGCTGAACTTTTTCCCCTTTAACAGTCAGTTACATTCCCAGAATATATGAAAGACTACAGCTTGGTCAGTAAAACCACAGTAGCGACTGCAGTCTGATATTTGGCAAAGAGTAAAACATGTAAACAATGAAAGCCAGCCTCTTGTAAACTTACCTCATTTAAGCTTTCTTATTCTAACTATTCATGTATATGCTTGAGTATACACGTTACGCTTAGAAGAAGGCTCAGATACTCATACGCCATAAACCTATCATTACGAACACTGTAAGGGCCCCAAGCCAATTCAGGTGTATGCCAGTGTACTAGGTTTATGGGCATACCGAATGTATGGCTTCAGGCGTCGAAATACCGTTTACAGGAACAAAAAAAAACAGGTAAAAGGCATAAGAAAGGTGCATCTTGATTGAATGATTGATTGCTTGTTAGGTTTGGGTTTAATAACGTAAAATTGCCCTTTTTACCCTCTCACGCTGTGGGACGAAGGTATTTGCAAAGAATGGACACGTGATGAAGACCCTCTAGGTAGTACTTTGAATTCTCTGCCACTGTCAGCAGCCAGCTTGATGTAAACTGTGCCTCTCTTTGTGTTCAAAATGGCTTAATATTGAATACCACTTTGTCCGAAATTGTTCACAGAAAATCGAATTGTTGGAAGGGCAACTGGCACTGACATTGATGCATCACGCCACGATTTTGTGTACTTATCTGGCACTATTTCCACGCACTGCTGACCAGGTTGATTCATTTCATCGAGAAAATCGCACCCCTATATTATCCAAATTGGTGACAAGTCAATCTCACAGCCCTAGCCTGTTGCAAATGAACCGCTCATAGATGTTGACATCGCTGTTTTTAACACGTTCCCTGACCGTTCCAGGACGTTGGGACGTGTCAGAGGATTTGATAGCATTTCGATTTAAAGACCCAGTCTTTATAAAAGAGTACAGTGACTCTGGTGAATTCATTCGCCTGTGGAAAATTGTTCGCCAACAGCGAAGATTACCCAATTTTTTCTAACATTGTAGACAAGCCATTTCTGCAGGAGAACTGTGGCAATTGCATTGACCAGATCTTTTCCAGTGTAAAGCTCCAAACTTCGTTACAGATCCCCAGATAGGCTTTATTGAAGGCTAATTCAGAATTACGATGCCTAAAAAAACTTAAACCGTTTGCTTACTTGCTCCTTGAACGTAATTAGTACGATAATTTCGTATGATAATAAAGAACATAGACCTCTGAATAACAGATAAATATGAATAGTAGGGCTACGTGAATACAGGCCTAAGGATGGTAGAGTAACATGACCACAATTAAGCCAAGAGTAATATGAACATAGTCTTCGGAGTAGTAGGGTTATATGAATACAGGACGATGAATAGTATGGATATAGTATGGAATAGGGCAGTATGGATATGGGCCTATGGATAGTGAGGAAAGATGAATATATGAATTTGAACTATGGGGTAAGGCCTTATCATATACATGCAGTAGCGCAATATAACATGGGGCGATGAACAGTAGGGTAAGATGAATATAGGCCTATGAAAAGTACGGTAAGATGAACATAGGGGTATGGATGGTGGGGTAAGATGAACATAGGCCTATGAATAATACGGTAAGATGAACATAGGGGTATGAATGGTGGGATAATACGAACATAGGCCTATGAAAAGCACGGTAAGATGAACATAGACATATGAATACCTGGGTGGTATGAATATAGGTCGATGAACAGTAGTGTAATGTGAACATTGAAAAAAAAATAACATAGTAGTACGAACATCGGACTTTGAATGGTAAGCTAATATGGACATTATACGTGTAGGCCTGTGTATAGAATGGTTGCCTAAATATGGGTATGTAACCTATATAAGCCGACATATTTTCATAAAGCTATCTTTAAGAACGAAAGCTTACGTACAGGGGAAAAAAATAAAACTTATATTCTAAACTGATCAATGTACAATGATTCGAGAAACCGATTCAGTTATACTCGGACAAAAGACTAATGTATATATTTGGTTCGTGATCACGTCATAATGGAGAATACTTCACTTTTATGACGGATTTCAGGTGTTTTGGCCGAGGAAACTTAACACGGACCAGAGAAAATCGCTTCACCTCACCAGGTACCCGAATATTCTCCTGATATGAAGCCAAAGTCCAGTCGTCCAGATCAGGATTCGAACACAGACCTCAGTGGTAAAACCATGACATAGCTAGGTCGCATCTTTCTCACATAACAGGTCATTATTACAGTACAGATTCACTCTAAATACACGCTCTTGAGTTAAAAACGCTCACTTCATGCGCAAATGACAAATCACAAAGTTTTGAAATTATAATTGATCATCCTTGACATTGTGACAAGGTCAGATCTTTCTCTCACATTATTTATTTGTTTTTTTGATCGGGGGCTAACACTGCATAACGCGACAAATTTCCACGATGTCACTCTACACAGCCACGGCTGGTTCCTTATATTTCTCTGTTTCAGAAACCTCTTAAAATGAAAGTGCTGAAAGTTTGAGCACTTTCGAATGGCCTTAAAGAATTGGGGGCCTCCGTGGCGAGGTTGAGAGCGCCGGCGCAGCGCAATGGCTCAGGAGCCTCTCAGCAATACGGTTGCTGTGAGTACAAGTCCAGTTCATGCTGGCTTCCTCTCCGGCAGTACGTGGGAAGGTCTGCCAGCAACCTGCGGATGGTCGTGGGTTTCCCCAGGGCTCTCACCGGTTTCCTCCCACCATTATGCTGGCCGCCGTCGTATAAGTGAAATGTTCTTGAGTACGGCGTAAAACACCAATCAAATAAATAAATAAATAAATAACGCCGTAATCAAGAATGTCTCACTTGTAGATGGCGACCAATGTTTGTGAAGGAAACCAGAGTGCCAGGAGAAAACACGCGAACGTTTCACCGGCGACATTTCTCACGAGTGGCATATCTCATATTGGTGGTACGGCAACAGTCTCCACTTCATGTAAGACTAAACAAAAAAGCGCCGTCCATGGATCTTGTTACAAAGGGCCTGAGGGGAGTGGAAGCCGGGGAATCTTGACAATTTAATGGAAAGGGTTTGATCTGATTGGTGTTTTACAACGTAGTCAAGAATTTTTCACTAATAAAACGACGCCCATTGTTATGATGGAAGGAAACCAGACTGAACCCGTGGGAATCTCAGGAACAATGGAAATAAACCCTATCCTTGGAAAATCAAGAGACAGAAGTGCTTACATAGTTCACACAACCTATGGCAAATGCACAACTCTTGCAGTGTCATGTGCTTTGACAATCTGAAGATGTTAGAGCACGAAAGAAACCTTTCACGGTTGAAGAAAATAATTCTACGCGCAAAGACCGACATTCTACGCTCAAAGACCGACATTCTACTCTCAAAGACCGACATTCGTACATCACTCTTAAACCGTGAAAAAAAACTTGGGACATCAATAACAACATGCCCCATTTCCAAAACAACCTAAAACACAAGTTTCCAAAGGAGAATGTAAGAAATAATAACGTAAAGATTAAATAAAACTGCTAACATGTAAAAGAGAAACAGTCCTAAATCCGTTCTCAGGATTACTGATGCAGTAAAGGAGTCAATCTTCCAGGTATGATGTCCAAACGAAATTTCACTCGCAATTCACAAATAATTTCCAAGTCGAAAACAACCATAGATACCTTTGTCACGTTTCGGTTGCAAATGCTCATAAAAGTTTAAGTCAAAACACGAGCGAACTTCATCCGCCTGTTCATCTCAGCAAGTAGTGTACAAAGCTACTAATGACTTCGAGTTCATCGCCACTGAACAGAATCACAGAACCGTGACTTAATTTATGACCTTTCATGATAACACACGCACGTCATCGGGCAATATTGAAATGAAGAAAACAGAAAGAATTTGTACAAGTCTGTGCAATGTCTTTATTCGACAAGACAAGGCGAATATCAGGGAGTTTGTTGCCATTTGCTTTCGGGTGCAGATATAGCTATATGTTACACTGTATAAATGCGTAGTTGATGATCTGGGGCACCCACTGGATCATACCGCCACACAGAAACATCATGGATTGGGCTTGCGTGTTATACATTTCTGTTTCTGTTCTGCTTTTCAATTTACACCGTGATAAACTATATTAGAATTTTGTCCGTTTTCAATAGAAGTGAACACTTTTTGCCTTTGGCTTCTACCCGCTCCCAGGAGGTTACTATGTTAACAAACTGCTGACTTAACTTTCAGCTGCATTAGTTGGACAATGGGGGCCATCCTGGGTTGAATTTTTGATATGTAGTACTTGGCTGTCGCTTATTAAACACCATTCATCACCACTGTTGTAGAAAAATGTGCACACTGCATGTAGTGGTAGCTCATACTGCCACAAGAACGTTTGACGATACGCATTGTTTAGCAGTAAGGAAAGTCAATGCGCTCATGTAATCACCAACAGATCATTCATATTCGTGACACTGAAAGTGGATGAAAACTGTAGATTGACTAACAGGCTAGGGGAGAGAACTCTTGTTGTCATCCTGTGTATCTGTGCATGTACAACTGCCTCTTTTTCTCCAAATAGCTCGAAGTAAATTTATGATGACATTGTTAAAAGAGGTCCTTAGAGAGTAATCCCAATGAAAATTTCCAGCGAATATTAATTTTTTTGTGTTAAATGTCATCTGTTCAATTTATTCTAATACGCGGTTTTCGATTCAAACGAGAGCAAATAGACATATTGCGGGAGAGCCCATCAGTTTACTTTAGATTTGCAACAATTAACACCACTGAAACATTCATAGGGTAGTTTACAGAACACTCATGTCAAAGTGAAAAATCCAGAGTAAATTGACAGGCCTTTCCGCAAAACCCCGTGGCTCTCTTAAGATTTCCGCACAGGCCAAGCAACGCTTATTAAGTGGTATTAAGTGGTATTAGGTGAACAAGGACCGATCTATATAAGTGATGACTCTTTCACTCGATCTGATAAAATCCCGAAACAAAAGTGAGGTTAGCATTTACCACACTGTCGCTGTCGACACTTCGGTGTAACTGGTACATCTATAAATTTTATTGTACAGGAATACTATAACTGTACCTGTGTACTTCTAAATTTAAATGCTACTGAAATATTGCCATAATAAGCTTGAGCAAACATTTTATTAATTTTGTGATGTTTTATGAGTATTGATTTTGCCCCAAAATTCGTCCAAATAGGTGTATTGCAATCATAACTTTTAGTGCTGATGGAGTAGCTTTTCCCACAAGGATATAACCCTACCTTCAACACAAACTTCAAAACACCTTTCTAAGGTCACCAGGACTTTCCACATCACGGAAAATGTGTAACTTAGTCATGGAGGAAATCTTAGGTCAAAATACACAACTTTAATTCACCACAAAATACCATTTGATGTCTCTAGCAAAACACATCCACAAATATATTTTACACCGAGATGACACACACTACACATACTGGTTAAATTGTACATAAATTGCTGAACATCGTCATAAGACATGTATAACTGTATCCAGTCGTAGTTTAATGTGAACTAGCATCGAGGTTTTCCGACTTGAGTCGATTTCAAGGTTCAAGGTCGTTTTGAGGACCCAGGTGAACTCTGACCTCTGACTGAGCAACTTATGTAGACTCAGATACTATAGCCTCTCTTATCACAGAAAGCGCAAAGTTCACGTCCGCCTGAGTGATGCACATTGGTGGTTTAATACGGAATACCTGCGGATAGAAAGGCAACGAAAACCATGTCATTCTGTTTATAATTTTTCTTTCTCGAGGGTGTTTTAAACTGCAATCAATCTGATACGGTTATAAACAGAGCTAACCTGCTGCAAATCATACTGAATCTAGCCATAAACCAACTACAAGATTTTTCTTACACGATTTACGTGGGAACTTACGTTTCCATATAAGCCACCTTTTCCCATCAGCAAGCCCATATCCTTCGTCTTTTCCCAGATTGCCGCCATCGTGGCCGCATCCAAGGGTTCCCGCGTCTCCTATAAACAACAATGGATACTCTTTATGTACATTTGAAAGGCTAAATGGTCTAAATTTCTACAAGATTTCATAAAATCCTATTTTGATTTAAGCTGGAAGAAGCTCTCGAAGGGGCTGTTAGAACCATCTTTATGTACCAAAAATTTTATTTTTGATACAGTAAATTAAGTGCTTTTCGGTGTGAGAGCCTACAATAACAATTACCTCACTAAAAGCTCATGGAAATCCGATGATAACTTTAGTAGAACATGCAAAAACAAGGTCTTCTTTTCAAATTATATCTTCAAATGACAATAATCTGAAAAATAGTCCACGGAGTGGAACCCCAAACGGACAAACATCTACATATAATTCCAAAACACACCTGCTAAGTTACATGGATATCCGTTAATACTGTTGGAGAAGATGTCTTTAACAGATGAAATGAACAGAATGAACTGAAGGCTATGCAGAAATGGTCTTCTAAACAAAGAAAACAATGACATTTGTTCAATGCACAGCATATCGTCAATACTCCACAAACTATTTTATCAACTGATGTTGAGAACATCTTTACACCCGTAAAAACGAACTGCTTTGGTTTACCTTGTTTTTAACCATTTCTACTCCAATCATTAGCCCCTTTCCCCTGACGTCACCAATAATTTCAATTTCACGTCGCAGTTTGTCGAGCTCTTGGATGAAATACGTCCCCAGATCGTGACTTCTTTGCTGGCATCCATCTTCTTCTATGACCTGCAAGAGAAATTTGTGAACTGACACACCCCAGAAAGAGAGCCTCCTCTGGGAATTTGAATATATTTATTGGCTACGAATGATAAGGTCTATATGTCATTGTGTTACTTTGTCTGTCTGTCTGTCAAATTTTGGACATTCTATCTTTCAACCTGAACCTACTATCTTTTCACATTGGGCTTTCATTTAACGAGGTGCCTAACTGGAAAGAGTTGTTCCCCTTAACGTCGTTGGGCCACATGATGGTGACTGGAATTGAATACACTTCATATTTATCAAGAACTAAATCAACTGCCCAGAGCATAGCTCTGGAAATGTTTTGAAGATAACTCACATCAAGAACCGCAGACCCGACAGCACAGGCCATAGGATTGCCCCCAAATGTGTTGAAATGAAGCGCCTGCGCATAACTAGCAGCAATTTCCGGAGTTGTTACAAGAGCAGCCAGTGGAAAGCCATTTCCTATCCCCTTTGCCATGGTAACTGTAACATAGATCAGTACGGGGTATGCGCGGGGAGAATGTTAGCTCTGTAGGGCTGTGATCACTTATACACGATCACAGTCCTGTCGCCTTCCATAAGCCTACCTTAAACACATCTGTACTTCCGGTGCTGTCCTCAGTACATCTGGCCTGGGGCCGGTAAAATATATTTGTCCATACTCATGGACGTCTTAGCTGTCTATTCCAGGTAGATGTCCCCATGCGTTATCACTGGTAAATCCACAGAAGCGTAAAACTGGCTGTAACTTGGACAAATTCCAAGTCTAACTGCCATGTTTGAAATGCATACTCCATACAGCACGGGGAACTAAGAACACAAGGGAGATTACCAAGAGGCAATTCTCTAGTCTAGCTCTGCATGGCTGACACCACTAGCATCTTTTGTACAGAAATCTTTTTATTGATGAATGCTGTTTATGGATTCTCTCGAGATCATTACTCGTGAGACTGGTCCTTAAAAAAACATCGCATTTGTTGCACAAAAAAGTCAATCTTGTCAAGTAGTGGAAGTGGTATCTTTCGTGATGTGTATGGTTCCGGCGCTGTGATGGGTATGCATTTCAAACATGGCGGTTGAAACTAAAATTTTTTCCAATTTACAACCAGCTTTACGTTCGTGTGGATTTACCAGTGGTGACACACGAGGACACCTACCTGGAATGGATAGCTAAGACGTCCATGAGTATGGACAAACACTTTTAAAGGTCCCAGACTGGATGTATTGAGGACAGCACGGCAAGTACAGAGTTTTTCAAGGTAGGCTTATGGAAACGACAGGGCTATGATCGTATACGTAATCACAGCCCCACAGAGGTAGGGTAATGTGTTTGACAATACGTCATGTATCAAAAAAAAAACAATAATACATGTAGAAAGTTATTTAACAGATCAATAAAATCATAAACTAGCAACCGCCGACACACCTGTTTGCGCAATCTACTGTTAGTTGAAGGCGACTTGTCTTCCACAAATAAGGTCTGTAAGTCTCCAAGTCTGCACATCACAAGTGAGAAAGTTCAAGAGTTTACTTGCCAAAGGTAGGCGGTTTTCCCCGGACACTCTAGCTTCCACCCATAAAACTATCCGTGTTAAACAACATCAAGTAATTAAACAAATAAATAAATACATGAATACGTAAATAATTAAATAAAGAAAGTTACTACTCCAAAAAAACACAACGGTTTTAATTTACAACTAAATACGACCTATGTTTCGTGTAAAAAATGACATGTGTGTCAAGTGAAACCAGAGTCTCTGATGAGACAGTAGCTCTACTGGTTGGGACAAAAATTATCACGGCGTAGATTACAAAATTATGTATGTATAACGGACAATGGACAATCAAAATTGAAAATCAATACAGCGATATATGTATCTTGATTCACTTGTACCAAGCTTTGCTGTAAATGGGCAAAAACTGTAACAGTCACTAGTACCATTTTGAAAGACATGTTAACATATGCTGAATAAACAGAGAGACTGACAACACTTAAACCAAGTTTCGCTGAAATCAGTCAAAAAACTGAGGAGTAGCGTTTTGAAATGTACATGTATGTTAACACATACTGGATAAACAGACAGACAGACGGACAGCTGATCATCGGAATGTACGAATTATGTATCTTGATGTAGTCTACACTTCACCAAAGTTTCGTTGCAATGGAAAAAAACTCTAGGGGAGTAGCGTTTTGAAAGATACATGTATGTTAACATATAATGAATAAACAGACAGACACATGGACATCCAATCATCGAAATGGAAAATCGATACTACGAATTATGTATCCTGACGTAGTCTACACTTGAGTTATGTTTCATTGAAATCGGTCAAAAACTATAGCAGGAGTAGCATTTTGAAAATGTTAACATACTCCGTATAAACAGACACACACACATCATCGAAATGGAAAATCGATACTACGAATTATGTATCTTGATGTCGAATACACTTGACCAAAGTTTAGTTGAAATCGGAAAAAAGCTGTAGGAGAAGTAGCGCTTCGAGGGAAAAGTTAACAGACGGACGGACGCCGGACAACTTGCTAATACATAACCTCTTCTGGGCCTCAACCAGTAGAGCTAAAAAGAAAGAAAGTCACAAGAGTAAACACTCCAGGGGCTCACCAATGTCTGGGATGACATCATGCCCCTCAAAACCCCAATAATGTGTGCCAGTTCTGCCAAATCCAGTCTGTACCTACAACAAGCAAGAAGGAACATGACTGCAATCACACTCAAACGTAGGCAGTATTTATTTATTCATCTATTTATTTATTTTAATTGTTTAACGCCTTACCCAAGACACCTTTATTCATAAGATGGCGGTAAGGCTTATGGGTGAAGGAAACTGGAGTGCTGGGGATAAACCACGAAAGTTTTGGCAAATTGTTGATGAACTTTGCCACGTGTACAGATATACAAAGTCATACGATCAAGAGCATGTAAAACCTAATAATGAAAAATGCATAAGAAATTTAACATTTGAGATTCATCCATTCATTTAGCCATGATCAAATTATAGAAAACGCAGACAAGATAAAGGAAATATAAGATCGACTTATTTAGTATATACCTCGTCAGATATGCACAGGCCTCCACGCTCTCGAACCATCTGGAACGTCTTTTTCAAGTAGCCCTTGGGAAATTGGACAGAGCCACCGACCCCCTACCAAAACACAAAGGCGCATGTCCATTCGTTGTTGTAATGCTGGTCATAAATCCCATGTCACCTATAACCTATCAAGCTCATTGAAGGCGCCAGTACATGACAGAAATGTACCGCATCCAAGACGCTTGATGTCACTCGGTCTGATATTGTACATTAAATGAGAACTTATTCAAAAATTTTCAGAAATAACATTTTGATATTTCACACACAATATTTAATGGATACGAGACATTTTTCATGAAAGTTTCATAACCCTTGAAAACCAGAGAAAACATCTGAATAATTCCGCATTTAAGAGGGTTCTCGCTTATTTTCTTCTGGCTCACCCGCTGTAGCACTCACCTGAATAGACTCTGCAAAGAATCCGGCCACCCGGCCTCCTTTGGGGACGGAGAATCTCAGTACGTCCTCAACCTGATCTACATACATGTCAGAAGCGGCACACTGACCGCTCGGACAGTCACATGACCGGTTAGTCTGACGGAAATAAGAAAACTGAGAGTGTAATGAGTGAAAAAGATGCATCTTAAGTTTGATTTTTATTTATTCATTTATTTATTTAATTATCTAACTGGGTTCAACAATGTTTGACTTATACAACGGCGGTCAGTATTATTATGGGAAGAAACCAGGCAGAGCCAGGGGAAACCACAACCATCCGCAGGTTTCCGGCAGACCTTCCCTTGGACAGCAAAGAGGGCGCCAGCGTGAGCTGGACTTGAACTCACAGCGACCACATTGTTCAGAGGATCACAGATCATTGGGCTGCGGTAGTACCCTAAACACCTCAGCCCATTTTGATTCATTAATCTAATGACTTGGATTTAACGCCGAACTCAATACTTTTTTTAACTTGCGGTGGATGGGTTTATGAGTGGAGGAAACTGGTATGCCCGAAGTAAACTTCCGCCTATTGTCAGACAACAAGCTTCAAGACGCTGCTGGAACTTGTTGGAACAAGATTCCAATCTACGACTTTAAACCCAGCGCAGACCCATGCTCTCAGCTTGGCAAAACGCCTCTCCTGACCGTTTGCTCAGCACTTTGCTCAAGTGTGGGCGCATTTTTATTGAGGTTTTCATCTCTTGAGAAGCGAGCTATCCAGTCAGCGCAAGGGGAAAGTGTGACCAATCAAGTGTGACTAAGACGTCACATGACGAAAAGGATGGTCTTGATTGGTCAAAGAACCGGTCACGTGACATATGTCAAGTTGAGAAAAGATTTTGTCCGACGACGTTGTGAGCCAATGGAACAGCGTGTGTGCTGAAACATGACTTGAGCAAGAGCTTGGTAAAACGTGCAGAAGAGGCGTTTTGCTAACCTGATGGCCGTGTCTGCGCTGGGCTTGACTTTTCAGTTATGGTAGTTTTAAAGTACATGTATCAGCCTAATGTGTGTAATTTATTGCTTTTCCTGCATTACATTTTGTAGACATGACATTGATCATTCATTGCAGGAGAACAATGGTCAGTACAGCTTGAAACCGAATGGCCATTGCCATACCGGGAAAATGCATTTCATTGAGAAGAGCAGAAGATCTGAGGTCAAAGGACGGTTGGTCTGCTACCTACAAGCACTTAAAAATGTACAGGAATCTTACACACAAAGGCTCACCTGAGCTGGAGAATCCCGGCATCGTGCTCCACCCCAGGGGCCTCGGTAAGGGTCAGGGTTCATAGTCTAAACATAGACCAAGAAACAAATACCATTTAAAATTGGTTCCAGCAGTTAATTTAAATACAGGTCCAAAAACAATTGGCATTTACACTTGGTTCCAGCAGTTACTCTTTTGCCAAAAAACAAATAGCATTTACGGCTGGTTCCAGGAGTTAGTCTAAACACAGGCCAAAAAACAAATAGCACTGACAGTTGGTTGCAGCAGTTAGTCTAAACACAGGCCAAAAAACAAATATCATTTGCAGTTGGCTCCAGCAGTTAGGCCTAGGCTAAATACAGGCCAAAAACATATAGCATTTAAAGTTGGTTCCAGTTGTAGTCTAAGTACAGGCCAAAAAAAAAAAAAAAAAACAAGTAACATTTACAATTGGTTCCAGGAGTTAGTCAAAGCACACGCCCAACCGCCAATAGCATTTACGATTGGTTCTAGAGGTTAGTCGAAATATAGGTCGGAAGGATAGTAGCATTCACAATTTGTTTCACCAGTTAGTTCAGTTGGTTCATAATTAAAGGAAATGGTCTTTGTGTCTGACTGTGGATACTGCATTAACAGCTGACGGCCGGAACAATGATTTGGAACACTCCGATGACCAATGCACAGAAAAGAGAACCTTGGGTCACCGCTCTGCCACAGGAATATTGCGAGGTTAACACATCTCTCTACGCTAGACGTTATTCCTACAGGATAGCGAAGTGGAAAATTATCCTCGACGTTGTAAATGTGGGTTAGCAAAGCTTCCACCGAATTTTTAACGATCGACCTGCACCATGTTAACGAACACTTGCATAAGATTCTCGAAACTTGACTTGAATGCCATAATGGCTTATGGATTTCTTACTTTTAACACAAATCTTCTTAACACGAAACCGCACTTCGCCGCTATAGGAACTCACCACACCCTCCCACTGGCACATAAAAACCTTTCTCGCGTAAAGAACATACATAATCTAAGTTTTCTTAGAAAATAATCTTATTTTCCTTGTAGCAGGCGAAACAGGGCCTACATAAATCAAATGGAGTTTATACACTCAAGCCAGCAAACAGCTGACCCGTGCTATGGTGAGATAGATAACTGATACTAAAAGAGTGTGACTGATCATTTATTAAAAACAAAAATGGATGTGACTTTATGACTATAACAAGTAGCAAGCTCAGTTAATACAGTCAGAACTTTTAATAGTCCTTTCCATTGATGTACGACATTCATTGTTTCGATTGTTGTTCGCATGACCATATACCTGATGAATGCCGAAGCCGGTAGGGACGTTGTATCGCCAGGTGTTCAGCGCAGTCAATCCCATCAGATGGGGACTAGCCCCGTGGTAAGCGTTTCTAAACAAACAAACCCACAACAAGTAAGGCAACATCAAATGCTCTGTTTATTTGGCTATTTATTTCAAGAAATAAACGCTACACTCAAAAATGTTTCACTAATTTGACGACGTTTATAGTATTATGGATGGAGGAAAGAATAGTGTCCGAAGTAAACGACCGACCCTCCCTGGGTACCCCGTGACAAAATTCCTGGCTTAAAGCCGAAGCCGAAACAGCCATACCTGGGTTCGATCACGCGACCTCTTTTGACTTAGGCTTGATATTATTGGCGAGTCAGCGGTTTAATTATCTGAGTGGTTCTCAAATGTTGTAAAATTATACTCAAAAAAGCGGTTAATAGTTGAACTGTCACAGATAAGAATGGTGGGTTGACAATGTTCAACGTCAACATGGTGCATGAAATGCAGTGGACTTACGCCTTCGGTTACCTTTCGAAATATAGCCTTAATAGTGGGGTTTTTTGTGCGCATGTATAGGTGCCCCTGTCTAATGAGTTTTCCTTGCGCAGGAAACATTCGGGGAAACAGCTATTTGATAGTGGTGATCAGCACATGAATAGAAAGATGTAGCATCACAAAGTGTTAGCCTCTTCGGTTACCTGGTGGAGACGATTTCAAACACCCCAGTGTGGAGTCTCGCCAGGTGTATAGCCATGTCGTTTGCCTCAGACCCGCTGTTTGCAAACATTACCACCTGGATAATGGAGAAGGCTTATTTACAAGTACTGGAGGAACTAATGTGCGAAAAGGAAAGACCTCGCAAAAATTAAGTTATGGCGAGTGCGAAGATCTGTGTCAGTCGTGACGTCACAAAACTTTTTGTACACCTGAATATTCAGCTCTGAATGAAGTTGTTGTGAACCGTACTCCTGTGACGTGTCCCTCTTTATAGAAAACCGAGCATGATAGCGTAGTTCTACTTTAGGGCCACAGAAAGGTGCGCGTGACGTCACGGTTGACACACATTATCAAAATGGTCCATGAAACCCACCATACAATCAAAACATTTAACTTCATTAAATCTGGTAAAAATATCAGAAAAAAATCAGTGAAGGTATTTTCAGTTTCAATGGTCTTTTCACTCACCATAACTTCATTTTCTCGGGGCCTTTTCCTTTAACTTTAATACAATATTTTGCTTTCTGAGTATTGCTGGAATAGATTATGTTACTACAACACCCTCGTTTGAAGAATAGGAAAGACTTATATACCAGATCTCGAAGAACTACCGGTAATGTGTTAAATTTAATACAATAATATGCTTTCTGTGTAGACTATGTTACTGCAACGCAGTACCCTTATTCTTCTAATTTTTTGCACACATATTAGTACCGCTGAAAGCCCCCAAAAATCATACATTTCTCTCGGTTTTTCAAATAAGTAAAAACATGCATATGTTTTTCATGGAATGGACTTAATATGTGAAGAATAAAAAAAATACGTATTACTATTACAATTCTACATATATAGATTTAAAAGGGCACACCAAGTGTCCGAACAATTAGAAGAATTAGCGTCCTATGTTATGCACAACCCTATACACAGTTACACAAATAACAGTATTCTGTTGGACTTTAAGAAAAAGTCTGTCAAATATAACACATGTTGTCATAATGACCTCTCTCAGAAAACAAATTTTTCTAACTGATCTAACAGAACAGTTTTCTGAGTGAGTTAATTGAACGAGAAGACGACTTGTCGGACACAGACGTGCATTCATTGGAAATGTTTTATCTGGGATTTATTTCAAGCATCCTTCTTTCGAGTTTTGCCCTCTGAGCACCTTGTTTTGCTGCTGCTGTTACATGGAAATCTGTCCATGGGCTAGCTTGTGGTACTTTGGGGGTGATTTTTAGCATTTTCCCAACATGCACTCCGATGAATGGGATATCAAAATGTTAATGCTTGGCTGTTGCAATTGATAGATAAGCCTATAGGTTACACTGAATTTGGTCCCAATACAAGTGTTCGCCTAGTGTGGATAGGGCATATAGGGCTATAATGGGTGATGGTTCAATTCCAGCCTCTGACAAGAAAAAATGTAGAACATCCTTTACTTGGTGGCAAACAAACAGTAGATAGCTGTCGTGAGGCCCTTCAAGTGGTCTTTCATAAAATTCCATACAGATAGCTTTGAGTCCAAAAAATACAAAGTATAAAGCCGAATGAGCACGTCTACATGAACATGTATGAGTTATGTGTCAGTTACTTCTCATAAGATGATTATACTTTGGTCACTCCGCTTTCCTGCACCGATGAAACTGACCATAAACTGTCACATAAGTGAAATGTTGTTAAACATAGCGCTAAACCCAAATCAAATCAAATAAATAAATCTATTTGGTTTGAACTCAATGGTGACCAAGGTAGTTTAACCCAGAATCTTCTTTCAGCCAATCAGCGTCGATTATGTAACTTTAACCTGAAGGTTAGTTGATGGGATTTCTGTTTATGTTACACGTACCTTTAAATTCCCCGGCATTTTAGCCGCTAATTTTTCAGCATACTCATGGATTGACGGATGCAGATATATATTTGTCGTGTGCCAAAGTTTCTTCATCTGTGCTTCTGCAGCCGCCAAAACTTTCCTTCAAAGCAAACAAGACAAGTAATCAATAACTTTCTTACTTTTGCAGAAACAGTTTGCTTATTTTTTCACCTGCATCTTACCTCGGCTCCTGATTTCCGTGTTTCAAAGTTTGGGTCTATGCATGAATGAAGAAAATTTTTCAGAAAAATCCATCCTTCAGGTTAAATTAACTGCATTTTGTTTACCTGATCAGCCATGATCAATAGTGTTGGATAGACATGGCAACAAAGACCATAATGGAAAAACGCTTAAAACTACATTCAACACTACATTATGATGGTCAAGCCCTACGGAGAGACTGTCCCAAGATGACTCCCAGAAAGCTACAATGAATGTTACAGTAGTGTGACTGACCAGTCTTACGAGTGACAGTGTCCCACGCTAATTGTCACGATATCCCTAAACAGAAAGCTACACTCAACGCTACACTGTGACTAACAAGCCTTACAAGTGACAGTATCCCATGCTAACCCCAAAACGAAAACTATGATCAATGCTACCTTAGTGAGACAAGCCTTGCGGGTGATACTGTCCCAAGCTAACCCCTCAAATAGAAAGCTACACTCAACGCCACATTAGCGTGACAGACGAGCCTTACGGGTGACACTGTCCCGAGCTGATCGCCACGACACCCCAAACAGAAAGCTATACTTAACGTCACATGAGCGTGACAGACGAGCGTTAGAAGTGAGAGTGACCCACCCTGATCATCAAGATACCCTAAACAGAAAGCTACACTTAACGCTACCTTACGTGACAGCTGACCCTTACGTGTGACAGTGTCCCACGCTGACCGGCAAGACACCCCAGACAGAAAGTTAAACTCAGCGCCACATCATAATGTGACTAGTGAGCCCTACGGATGACAGTGTCCTGCAGTGACTGTCACGCTGCCCCCAAACATAAACCTGCACTCAACACTATAATAGCGTGACAGGCAAGCCTTACGGGTGACAGTGTCCCACGCTAATGGTCACGATATCGCCAAACAGAAAGTTACACTCAATACTGCATTAGGGTGACAGGCGAGCCTTATGGGTGACAGGGTGACAGGGTGCCACGTTGATCGTCACGATACCGCCAAACAGAAAGCTGCATTCAACTTTACATCAGCGTGACAAGAGGGCCTAACGGATGACAGCACACCACATTCTTAGTGACCATACCCCCAAACAAAAAGCTACACAAAACGCTAGATTACCGTGACTGACAAGCTTTACGGGTGACAGTGTCCCACACTGACCGTCACGATACCGCCAGACAGAAAGCTACGCTCAACGCTTCCTTAGCGTGATTGACAGGCCTTTCGGGTGACAGTGTGTCACAATTACTGTCACGCCACCCTCAAACAGAAAGCTACACTCAACGCTTCCTTAGCGTGACTGACAGGCCTTTCGGGTGACAGTGTGTCACAATTACTGTCACGCCACCCTCAAACAGAAAGCTACATTCAACGATATATTAGCGACAGACGAGCCTTACATGTGACAGTGTCCCACGCTGACCTCGACGGTACCGCAAACCAGAAAGCTAAGCTCAACGCTACATTAGGGTGGCAGACGAGCCTTACATGTGACAGTGTCCCACGCTGACCTCGACGATACCGCAAAACAGAAAGCTAAGCTCAACGCTACATTAGGGTGGCAGACGAGCCTTACATGTGACAGTGTCCCACGCTGACCTCGACGATACCGCAAAGCAGAAAGCTACACTCAACATTACATTAGAGTGACATACGAACCTTACATGTGACAGTGTCCCATACTGACCAACACGATACCGCCAAACAGAAAGATACTCAACGCTACATTACAGTGACAGACGAGCCTTACGGGTGACAGTGTCCCACGCTGACCGTCACAATACCGCCAAACAGATCCAGGTATCTGTTGCCGTCCATGTCAAACAACCACTGCATGTGACCCTGGTGTAGCATCAACGGCTTCTTGTAGTACGTCAACATCGGGAACAAGTGAGCTTTCCGTATCCTCAACGCTTCCTCATAACTTGGACCCTGTAAAGAGGCAAAGAGCAAACCGCTCATGACTTGTATTTAAAGCATTGTTGTGCCTTCTGTGTCTACTATGTTTCAATGGTCTTTTTCATAGGGAACAATCTTTAATGCAAGAAACTTGCCTTCAGCAAAATCGAGCATTACTTCGTGGAGGGAAGATCCTAAATACTATTTTTTCATTTATTTATTTAGTTTGATTCTTGTGTACGGTGGTTTTTAACGCTATGCCAATGTACAGATGTATTCATGTATTTGGTTGCTTTTTTTATTTATTCACTTATACGACGATGGCCAGCATTACTGTGGGAGGAAATCGGGCAGAGCCCGGGGAAAACCGCCGACCATCCGCATGTTGCTGGTGGACCTTTTCACGTACGGCCGCCGAGGAACACAGCATAAGCAGGACTTAAATGCATTGGTGAGAGGCACCTGGGTCTTTACGCTGAAGAATTTTCCACTTCTACCATTGCATTCATTTTTGTGGGTGGAGGAAACCGGACTACCCGAAGTCAACCACCGACCTCTTGGTAAGTTAGAAGCAAACTTTCACACGTGTGACCTATGTGGAGCAACAACAGGAGCGTGGTGATCTAGGCTCCATAAAGATTCAGATGGGAGATATTTGCCATTCCCTTACTGCATACTTGTCATCCCCTTGCCTTATACCTTTCCTGCCCTTACCTTATACTTGTCTTGGGGCCTCCGTGGCCAATGTGGTTATCGCGCAAGCGCAGCGTTATGACTTCGTGGCTCACAACAATACGGTCGCTGTGAGTTCTAGTCCAGCTCATGCTGGCTTCCTCTCTGGGAAGATCTGCCAGCAACCTGCGGGTGGTCGTGAGCTTCCACTGGGTTCCTCCCACCACAATGCTGGCCGGCGTGAAGCATTATACTTGTCTTTCCCTTACCTTATACTTGTCATCTCCTTACTTTATACTTGCCATCCCCTTACCTCATACTTGCCATTCCCCTACTTTATACTTGTCATCCTCTTAACTTAAACATGCCATCCCCTTATCTAGTACTTACCATCCCCTTACCTTACACTGTCTTCCCCATACTTTATACTTGCCGTTCCCTTACCTCATATCTGTCAGGTTTAAAATCACACGGAGGCATGGTTGTCTGTGGAGCACTTAACGACTTCGCACTGGTCACTGCAACAGAGAAAATCACAGCTTGTAAGATTTATGCAAATCTGTTTGTGAAGCGAAACATATTCCAACGCCTAAACAATGAATGAATGAATGATAATGGCTGAAAGGATACTTGACAAAGAATTCTAAAATACAGAATATGGCGTTAATGGAAATGAAGACAATTATACTGAAACAACCCAAAAAGTTGTTCTTCAGGCGTATTTTACATTTGCTAATAGCAATTCTATATTATGCATGTTTTTAGTGGTCAAGATTTTTCCGAAATGACATCATCCATGACCATATGTCTGGAAAACTCAGCGCACCCATTTTGGCTGCCCCTAAGAAATTGTTGCTTTGACAGCTATCATCGTTGACTACTGTAGGATACTTAGCAAAAATCCATCTCTACGTCCCAAGAAGAAAGCTGTTTTGTACTTTTATCCGTCAGAGCACATCCTAAACTGATGCATATTATAAAATATATTAATGTAATATATAAAATGTAATAAATATCAATATATTAAAATATACATATTAAAAATATAGTAATATATATAATAATATTAAATGATAAGAACGTTTCATGGATGGTTTAAAGCTACTTCATCAGTACTGCAGCCTTATCGCGGGGATCTGATTATAGGAGAAGTGTTTGTTTGGCAGCATATCAAGGTGTAATGGACAACTGTCACAAATATATACTGAACAAATTTATGAAAAATATTTGGATAAAATTAACTGTGTTATCATATTCCTTTCAATACCGTTTTTCACGGGGGCATAAAATGGACAATACATTTCCATAACTGACAGATAAACGAACAACCGATAGTCAAGGTAAGTAGGTTAGGAAACAGGGGAAGGCCTTACAAATCACTGAATACTACAGATTGGGCCACACCTGTTTGACGGATCAAAATGATTGATAGGCTTGAAATCGACAACAGCTTCGTTTTGGAGACTGAAATGTACACAGGTGTAGGGGTTTTGTTCTTGGCCATCCCTCTGTCCTATATAGACAAAAATCACAGTATAACCTTGTGAAATATTGCAAAAACAGAAGTGCTGTGTTTATATTTTTGTCCAAGAAGGAGGGAAGGGGGCTCACTGGTGGTTAATGCGCTAGTGCAGCGCAGCGACCCGTCAGCCGCTCACAAATGCGGTCGCTGTGAGTTCAAGTACATCTCATGCTCGCTTCCCCTCTGGCCGTACGTCTACCAACAACCTGCTGATGGTCGTGGGTTTACTGCTGGCTCTGCCAAGTTTCCTGTCACCATAATGCTTGCCTCTGTCATATAAGTGAAATATTCTTGAGCCAGGCGTAAGACGCAAGTGACATAAATAAATAGTAAATAAACACCAAGGATCCGATCATATTTGTCAAATTTTGTCACAGGATTTTTCCCATGCATAGTTAGTGATAATGACATCTGAGAATCGAAGTACATGTATATACGTGGCCACACACGAAAACATAATCTAGAAGACCTACAAGTGACATGGATTTTTTTGAGTTCGCAATTGCTAGTACTCTGTTGGTAAAACGGCAACAAGACTGACGAAACTTGTAGGGAATGCTCTTCAAGATTTCTAGGTGTCAACATTGACCCACTCTTGCCAAAATCTGTGTGACAACACAGGACAAATGTTGTTGGTTTTAGAACCGGATAGAGATCCCAGATATATCCTATAGACGGATTTCACATTTAACCTGTATATTCCGCTTTATAAAATATAATAATATGGGGAAATGATAACGACGAAGAAATGACATTATACAACGATGAGAATGTGGTAACGTAAACAATCATGCTAGCGCTCTTCCCATGCAAGCACATGTAGCTGGTAACCTAGTCCGACGCGACCTGCGTCTGTTTGCGTATTTAATATACTGACAGGTCTTGCACATTTATTTGATTGGTGTTTTACGTCGAGCTCAAGAATATTTCACTTATTCGACGGCGGACAGCATTATAGCGAGAGCATTAAGCGAGAGCTCGGAGGAAACTCACGAACTGCTGGTAAACCCAGTTTTTCACGTTAGAGTGCCTACATGTATACGTGATGAGAGCTCTACAGACTCGCCCCCGTGACCTATGTAACGATAAGAGTTACCAGCATGCAAATACGTACGGTTACTTGTATTTTATGTCCAGGTCGTGAACATTTTACGGCCGAATGCCGAACGCTAGCCTCACCTGTGGCGTACGCTCGCCTCATGTATCCCATCCTTCTGCAAAACAACATCTCTCCTTCCGCTAGCCTTTACGTTCTTACAGAAGTAAACACTGTGTATACGCCACGACCTCTCCGTCCAGCTGAATGTAGCACAATGCGGGTTTGTCCCATGGATGTCAGAGCTGGTCTTATCTAGTTTAGTAGTGTAATCTGTACACTAGCCCTATGTTCGTCTCAAACGCTAGAAATTGCCATGCAGCACACAAGCACACACGTTTGACAGAACCAGTTAAAACATCCAGGTCAGCCTGACCCAGATTGTTAGGTGGTTCATATTACGGAAGCCCGTATTTAACATTGTTTCAACAGATTTTATTAATAGATTTTATGTATGCAGCCAAAAAAGGTGACGTTTGTTGTAGTTAGAAAAAAATGTCAATAGGACGGTTGAGCCACAGCTACGACTGTTCAATAAAACTGTTATTTGGTACATAGTGATAAACTACAAAGACAACTTCTAGGCCCTTTCTCTTTCAATTATCGGCTATCTGTCTTGCAATGTAGGCCTACAGAGCACATTTTACTTGTCATGTTTTACGACATATAGCATCTTGCGTGACTTAATCGGTCGTACAATAATTTACTTGTGTAAGCTAATATTATATGTTTATGACTTTAAGGCGTTCCAGTATAAACGGGAGATAATGATTGATGGATCTGAAACCTTTCAGTTCGTACTTTGAAAGACCTGCACTTCAAGTGCATTCTCGTGCCGTGCCTGTCGAAAAGGCATACGAATTTTGATAAATACATCCACACAGTTCCATAAATACGATATACAGTCATGAATCTACACAACGGGAAACAACCGCCTATGCTGCAGTAAGGGAGATTACCAGAGCTTTACGTAACGTTTTTTTATTGGCCAGTGGCCAGCAATATTGTGGAGGAAACCAGGTAGAGTCTGGGGGAAACCCACGACCATTAGCTATAATTGCTGGCAGACCTCGCCACTTACAACCAGAGAGGAAGTAAGCGCGAGCTGGCACTTGCATTACTATGACAGGCTTATAAAACAACACATTAACTGCATGAATGAGACACTTCTCTGGAATATACATGCTTTACTTATTTGAAACAAAAAGAGGGAGTATGTATTACTGACCGTATAAATATCACCTTTTCGGTAAATATCTAAAATGTTGATTTGGAATAGCTAAATATTTTAACTGTCTTTTCCTTTAATTAGATACGCCATTATGCATGCATCACCGCCAGGTTTCCGGGCGTAGGTTAAGTTTGAGAAGTAAATTGAGACATGAGTGTTTAGTGATGTAGTTTGTAACTACATGTAAGTTCACCAGGGTCCTACAGATGTCGTTGATGTCTGGTCCTATCTGGCTTCCGTACAACTGTTTCCCCTTCCATATATCTAAGAGTCCACACAGTTTCCTGTATATAAGCTAGCTATATCTGAATTACCCCTGTGCGACACCAAGACATGTGTTAACACACTGTAAGGTTGTGAAACAAACCTAAGTAAATGGCCTTGTCGGTGATGTCGCCCTCGAAAAAAAATCTTCGGTTAAATCCGTTATTTGATGGGATGACAGATTGCCTTTCCGTTGATTTATCGGATTAATCCGTTCCCGGTAACGAATAATTCATAACTAACCAATCCGTAATCAGGGACAGATTAATCTCACGGTTATAAATCAACGCAACGGCATTCCGTCATTCCATCAAATAACGGATTTAACGGAAGATTCCTACCCGATCGGCTGTGACTTGTGTCAGGTCATTGGTTGTAAGCTGTTAGATGGGATGCAGGGCCTCTTCTGGTGCTCCTAGTAAACATCTTTTCAAAGCCCTGAAAATAATCAAGAGGACAAATATTAAGTACTAGTTAAACACTGAAAATTACAAAGTAAAATAAATAAATAAATAAATATTAAATCAATAAATTTAATGTGCATGTGATTAAAGGATTTAAATTCAAGACAAAGTTTCATATCTATAAACGTCACCGGGCGTGCGAGCACTTGCAAATATGGCTTCCGTTTTACATTTTGGCGCTTATCCTTTGCTGTGTACGTCTCAATTAATTGTTAGATACAGGGGGCCCACATTAGCTCAGGCAGTTAAAATAGTGCATGACACGCTGCAAACGTCAGATCTTTGGAAAATGAGGTCGAGTGCTCAAATCAAGCTCTCGCCTTTTCGTCTAGCTGAGATTTTACATCAGGAGGTTTGTCAACAAGTCGGTGGTTTACCCGTCAAAGGTCGACGGTTTTCTCCGTTTTCTTCAAACCACACAGTTTAGCTGATACATGTATAACGTCACTGTAATAGGATTACAAAGTTTCATTTTTCTCACAAGGTTAGCCCCTCTAATGAAATTCACAATTATCCAGATCTTTACCTTGTAAAAAAATGGCAGAGAAATTAGTATTTTGCTTTCAGCAGCATTACTATCGGTCTCAATAATTAGAAGAATTGGGTTAAATATCATATGGATCAATGCAGACAAATACAATACACCTCAGTTATGGCAGTGTATATCTTCAATCAAAATTAAAGTACAGCATGATCATGAAAAGAGCATGCGGTAAACCCACGACCCTCCGCAAGTTGTTGGCAGATTTTACCACGTATAAGGGTGGAGAGGATGCCAGCATGAGCTGAACTTGAACTCACAGGGATCGCATTGGTGAGAGGCTCTTGGGCCATTACGCTGAGCTAGCGCGGTGGAAAAGAAGAGGGCTTCAGTCAAGACTGCGCAAACGCCCCCATGCAAGAATGCAGTGGGCCGTATATTGTTACCATGCAGGGCTCAATGGCAGCCTCCGTATCTGAGGGCATCAACGCGCTATCAGTTGGTTGGGCGTCCGCTTTCGGACGGGGAGATCTGGGTTCAAACCTTGGTCGGGTCATACCAAAGACTTTAAAAAATGGTACATTCTGCTTCCTCGCTAGGCGCTCAGCAATAAGAGGATAGAGGGTGGACTGGTCGGCCCGGTGTCAGTATAATGTGACTGGGTGAGGGGGCTTGTTGGGTGTCTTCGGCAAGTCGTCTCGGTGAGGCAGCACCAGATAAAAGATACGGTGGAAATCCGTCCTGCACCAAGGAGACACCGCCTTCGTATAAGTGAAATATTCTTGAGTAGGGCGTTAAACAATAAGCATTCATTCATTCAACGCGCTATAGCTCACCCATGAGCCCCTCACCAATGTCGGCGACTGTGAGTTCAAGCCTAGCTCATCCAGTAAAGCTAATTCCTCTCTGGCCATACATGGGAAGGTCTCCCATGGCAAATGAAAACCTGCGGATGGTCGTGGGTTTCACTAGGGCTCTGTCCCGCCATAATGCTGACCGCCGTCGTATATGGGAAATATTCTTGATTGTGGCGTAAAACACCAATCAAAGATTAAAAAATTACAATGAAAGCCGGAGAATTAATTCCCTGTATATGTATGTGCAATGCCGTGTCTTTGCAACCATGCATCCTAATAAGGTAGCTCGCGACAGTTTTATCCGTACCATCTGCGCCGATCCCTTGGGGGCAATGATTTCACCGGCAACTAGTGTTGTATTCCGAAGTTCTCAATCACGAACTTTAACAGAATTGTATGCAACATACAAAATCTAGAATAGATGATTATGGTTGAACGTCACGGGGGTCAAATCTAGGAAATTCATATCCGAAAGAGGTTGTCAAATATAGGTAGGCTAGGCCTATCTGTGGAGTTGTTATCATCTGTATATAGATTGGTCCAATACAGTTTTAGAAATTTGATTTTTCTCAATAAAAGCGTATTGCTCTCACTTGATGCGAAATAATGTCTCGGTGGCTTTTTGTTATATTTTTTTCCTCTCTGGCGAAGAGTCTTCTATAATTTAGCAGATATTTTCAAAATACGGATTGTAAAAAATGTAGATCTACACATGTATAAGCCCATATATTAGACATAGAAATGCAACTCTCCTTGACGGAGTTATTTAAAAATGAGAGCCGGGATTCTGTATCGAGACTATTTATATATGTTTATTTATTTGATTGGTGTTTTACGCCGAACTCAAGAATATTTGTTTTATACGACGGTGGCCAGGTGGGAAGAAAACGGGAGGCGTCCGTGGGAATACGCCTACATGAATAGGTCTGTATATATGTGTACAATACCGGCTTATGTCTTATATGCAGCATGTAATTGTGTAACATATATTTGGGATCTGGTAGCGAAGCGGACAGAGCCCTGCAAGGGCTGCATTCCTGTAGCATTATAGCTAATGTTTTCATCTCGAGAAAAAAATAATTTATTTATTTATTTATTTATTTATTTATTTATTTGAATGGTGTTTTACGCCGTGCTCAAGAATATTTCGCCAGGGGGAAACCCACAAACATCCGCACGTTGCTGGCGGACGACAAAAATAATGTTTACTATAGATAGAAGGGGAGTGTAATCTCGTACACAACCATAAGACATCATATGACGGCATCTTATGTGTTCCAAGCTATTATTATTGTAAGACGTTGGTCATATATATTTGTATTGAATTTGGAAAGGACATGAAAGGTTTTAAGAAATAACAGAAAAACTATCGAAGAAGTGAAGACCATTCTAGATTGACCAGAGCCACATACATCTGGGACATCTGTCCCCCGGGGAACGGAAAACACCAAATAAATCTACTACCACCACCACCACCACCAGAGATAGGAAGTGATGTGTTGTGATGGCTTCACTGAAATGGTAGGCCTATAGGTAACAAAAACAAAAACGAAAGAAAAGAAAGAACACTTACATATACAAATCAATTCAGAGTTTAGATCAAACTACATTATATCATTGCACTCGTAGACCTGTACGTAAATTCACGAAAGTCCGTCCGCTAGCCAAGATTTGGCGGCAAATCTTACTTCCCACTTCTGTGTAGGCGCACATTTATTTTACCATGATGACTTAGAGGTCAAGGTGGAGTTTTTGACCGCTTCGTCAATTTCCAACAATATTGTGGTCGTTGTTATCCCATTTTAGACTTGTACAGGTTTTCTGACTTGTTTTCAAAAGTTGGTTGAGGTATTGTAAACTGAACGGTTAAAATAAAGTTTGTCAGGCCTCCTTGTGTATTATTTATAGTAAGTGGAAATTTTATCAGCGACTGCCGTCCTGAGCCCGACTATAATCTGGGGTATTTACAGATAAGCTCTAGTTTCGGGCCCCTGTATTCAATTTACACAAGCCCCCTGTATTTCAATTTAGCTGTCTTTGTTCAGATCTGGACTTTAAAACTTTTGCAAACTTTATTCAGAACGCTGTTACAGTAGTGCATTGAATTGAAACTAAGTATACAACTTTAACATAATGACTTACAGGTCTGGTCATTTCGGTTCTGGTCATTTCGTCCATGGCAGACAATTTTTTTTTCTTCTCTCCCTCTCTCTCTCTTACTAAACTTCGCTCAAATCAATAGGAAACATGTATTGTTTCCACAATGCTTCGACAATGCTTGTATTCATATACAATTTGTAAAACAGAATTTTAAACAACCTGCAACACTCCTGAGGCCATTTTATACCGAACGATCCTGCAATTGCACTAAACGAAAACCAGATTCCTTTTAAACCTTCAGGTTCTAGTTATTATAGCGACAGTAGGAGATAAAGGACAAATTTCACGCACTTGAAGATATCATAAATGACCATCAGACAAAAAAGTATTCCCCTGACCCTAGTTTTTTTTCAGTATTATTATTTTTCTCAGTGAATGCTATCACTTAACTGACAAAATTGAAAAAAAAATGAGCCATTTAAGTAAATTATAGCGAGATTAATATCACAATTCAATCAGAATGGCATAGATAGGCATCTATGCTTCTTTCACATTATGTACACATGTACAGCTGTATGTAGTAGATGTACATAAACTCATGGATATGTACAATACATGTAATCAGAAGAAGTACACGACCATAGTGCATTCTCCATCCTGTGTGATTATGGCAGCTTTGCAAGTTACTTTGTGTGGAGAGTGCCGTGTACCTTTTGAACCTTCACAACAGGAAGTGTTTAACCCCAACAAGGGCGCTCTTAAAGGATAGTTGAACAAGTCAAACGTTCCACTGCTACTCTTCGACCCAGCAGTATAACGTTTGACGACTTAACCCCAAGTACCACGTGGCAGTTTCATAACATGGATAAAATGAAAATACCTAAGTCGATATCCACCATTGAGTCTATAAGGAACATTATCTGGCTTCATTTTGAAACACACAGTAGTAATTTTACTTCGTGAACAAAATTAATTAATCTGTAACTGTCACAGCCACAACACCGTGCTTTGCACCACTTCAAACTGAAACGAATCAAAAACATAATCTGAATGTTAAAAGCCTGGACTGCAGAAAAACACGAAAGCCGCACTTGACTTGGACATGTCCTTGGCAGATTTTCTGGTCAAGAAATAAGCCTCAAATTTAATGTCGACCATGTAGAAACATAAGTAACCTAATGAATACGAACTATTATTTTTACTGAAGATATAGTTACTTTGTATCGTTTTTTCAATCACCTCGTAGTCAAGTCTGATATTTGTATTAACCGAAAGCGAAATCGCCGAACCCAATGTTCGGCGATTTTGCCACGGTGGATGGTGATTTGAAACGGTGACTAACTTAAAGGGATATTGTGATTTTCCATCTTACTTTTGTTGAGTTCAATATTTTTAAGACTCAGATTACTGATATTGTTGGTCTGAAATACCATTGCTCTTTCAGTAAAATAGGGAATTTGTGTTGACAATGACTGCTCCCTGATATCATCACAAAGATGGCGGAAGGTGGATCAAGTGACCAAGAGGATAATCCATTTTCATTTCAAAAGTTTGTTAAGAAAAAGAAAAAAGATATTGATGGCGATAGCTCAGAAGAAGAGGGAGAGGAAGTAGACGTATTTGATCTGCCCGATGTCTCCACACCAGCCAGGAAGAACGTTCCTGACTTATCTTTGGAAGACGAAGGTCAGTCTGAAATAACAACAACAACACGTAGATGTTGTCATTTATCAACCTACACAAGAAATCACATGGCTTTCCCACTACGCTACAACGCCATGAGAAGGTCCCATTGAACACTATTGGCGCAAATTCGGTCAGCTACCGTTCGGCTTTCACCCGACCTATTCGGGTGTGCTTCTGTGCTGCATTTTTCTCATTAGGGTGACAGCTTTGTATCCGCTACAATTTCCGACCTCTAACGCCCACTGTGCAGTCATAATAAACTCGAGCTAACTCCACCGGGACCTCAGTATCGCACGAAGGCGAAATGTTTGATGACGCAAAGCATTATAGGTACAACTCTGTCTGATCACCATCCCGAGCTCAGTAAAGTTGTTATTCATTGGTGGAATATCTAGACGAAGGCGACATTTGGTCCTCTTAAACATCTGAAGTATTTCACATTTGTTTGCAGCAATGGCTGCGAAGGTTGATGTTAAAGAAGTTCCTGGCATAAAATTCAATGAGCCCTTGATCGGCATGCTTAGCTTTATCAAACATCGCGAACCCTGATGTGTACCGAGAGAGATAGAATTTGCTCGAGTTTTATTATGACTGCTGACAGTTGGCTCTAGGGGTTGGAAATTGTAGCAGATGCAAAGCACCCAACCTAAAGAGTAAAATGCAACACAGAAGCAGAGCTGAACTGGTCGAGTTTGCGCCATTAGTGTTCAGTTGGACCTTTCCATGGCATTGTAGAGACTAGTGGAAAGGGCATGTGATTACTTGGCTGTTATCAACCCTACAGCACTAACATTATATAGCACCGATCACAGATCCTGCTTGCCATTTTCGGGCAACTGTTATTCAACTGGTGGAAACGACATGCCACACGCCAAATTTATTCACTCAGTCATCTAGTAGCACGCTTCCGTTCAGTTGACACCATGATGTTCAGTGGCACATTGCTGTATGATACGTCAGATCAAAGGTTCCATAGTTTGTTCGAAAAAAGATGGGATAAAATCAATTTTTAGTACCAGACGGAGATATCGATTGGTGCTGTTGCCATTACTCCGGTGACAGGTGTAAATTTCCATACCTGTAAATAACAACTACAACTGATGTGCCAGTAAAATGGCCATTACTGTTTATACTGCTGTAAATTTGGTACTGGAGTAAAAGTAAATAGCTAAGGCATCTATCCTTGTTAGCTGCAACTGCTCCAATGGCTACTGAACAAACCTACGTACCATCGTCGCCAATGCTATCCACTTCAAAATTGAAAGTTCCTCCCCGCACGTTTCAATTTAGCCTGGGCTTCTCTGCAGCTGCACTCCAGATGAAGCAGAGACACTAGGAAACCTCCTCTCCCCAATCAAAAATTTCCCACATCGCTGCTGTGACTCTCTAGGATGGAAATATCTCCCACTCACTCACCTGAACAGGTGACTGTTAGCAGCGGCCACATGACTGAATTTCTTAAGTATGCCTTTAAGCAAAAATGATCAGATAATATTATCCGGGAGATCATTATTTCGGCATAGGGAGCTTTTCCACAAGTCACTCAGCGATTCTGCCAACCAGAAGTACATTGTTAAATTTGATTGAGTACTTACAGTGTCAAAAATTTTCATGACATGATCAAATCAATTTACTTGTCTTCTGTAGCTAATCACATTTGTGTGAAGTTGGAAATAGCACTGCTACATTTATTGGGAATGATAACAATAAACTTGGCTTTTCAGTGTGTGGCCAAAGTTTGTTAGCAGTTGTTTTGGGTGGGGTTTTTTTTTTTATATGTTTTTCTCAAAGTTCATTTCTTTGAAACCCCTTATTGTAACACACCTGTTTGTGTTTGTATTTATTTGATTATTAGGTAAACTCTGTAGAATCATATTCATGTACATGTATGATAACTCTCTTCTTTTATTTTTTTCAGTTGACCTCGCTCCCAAGAAAAAAGGAGCAAAGAAGAATGATGACGAGAATCCTTTTTCTTTTAAAAAGTTTTTGAAAGGCTCTGGGGGAGGACCCCATTCGAAAAGGTACAGCAGTAGAAGCAGGAATGGTCTGGCAGCTCCAGACTTCGCTAGTGACTTACCAGACTTCGTACAAGATCACTATAGCAGTGAAAATGGTCAGGAAAGACTGCCGTTCAGGGATCCTCTGGAACTGCCTGATTTTGCATTAGATACTTCTCTGGATAAACAGACTCGACAGAATTCTAGTCATAGCCCTGACAGGAGTGCAGACAATTTTGATGTGATCGGAAACAGGACTCGAAACTTTGGGTCACCAGATGTTCATTTGAACGCTGTAAACGGACAGCCACCTGATATTAATGTGTGTAACCGAGTGAGTCATGAGAGTGTTTCCGATGAGGAAACAAGTGATGTAGATGAAGGTCCACAGTTAGCATCTAGTCTTCCAGATTTTCTCTCCGATGGTGCAATAGGGAATACAGATGGTGGTTCAAATCCAGCAAGAGCAGGGTATTCAGGAATTACAGTCCAGGTCTCCTCGGGTCGAAATGTCACTGCGTTTGAAGTTAATGGGGACTTGGAACTAGAACTTAGAAGGGTAAGATATTTTTGACCTTGGCTATTATAATAGTGTTTTATTATGAAAATTGTTGCAGTCAAACTGATATATTACATGAAGGAGCTACAGATGAAAGTTAAATGACAGCACATTTTGGTAGAACATTTAGCCAGTGCATTTGAAAAGTTTTGATTCATCCAAGTGGTGAGATGTCAGTATATTGAGTAATCCAGTTTAACATTTTCAGTCAGAGGTAAATTAATCTAGTGGTTATTTTTATTCTTGTAATTAGGTATTCTTGAAAAATGACTTAGTGTGGTTGGTTTTTTGTCAGAGTTTGCTCATCGTATGTGTTTTATCTACAGTTGATACGCAACACTCCGTTAACATGATTCATGACTTCTTTTCCAGGTTCGAGAAGAAAACCATCACTTGCGGGATCAAGTTTCTCAGCAGGCAAATATGTAAGGGGAAGAAAATGATCATTACTGACATGACAAGCTTTCTACCTGAGTATAGTTTTTAACATCACGCTACTGAAATTTGTCCATGCTTTTTGTGAGATACATTGGCATTCTGCGGCAGCAAACTAAATTAATTTATTTTACTTCTTTTTTTGTCTGTCTATCTGATGGCAATTTTACAGAAAAAGTTATGTACAGATTTCCCCCCTGCACCAAGCCATTGCATTTTGATGGTGATCCAGATCACAATCCCTGAAGTTTGTGAAATGTTTAGTCACTATTACCAGATAGGACATTGTATATATGTGTATATATTTTTTGTTTTATCTTATTTTAGTACCTAGCAGAGTATTGTCCCTTTGTTAGGACTCCTCTTGCACTTTTGTCGCATTAGCTGTGTGTACACAGCCGAGGCGTACTCTTCTAAAAGTGCCTTCTAGTTGATTACTTTTTTTTTTCTTCTGAAAAGTCATAGCTGCCAGTTAATGTTTGAGAATGAAAATACCTTGTACTAATTGGAATATCTTTTTGCGGTTTGGCATGATAAGGTTCAAAGCTGGACTTCACTTAAAGCTTGGTATGTTAAAATACACTTTCTTAAGCACGTGAAGGCCCTAAAATGATATATTTTATGTCAAAACTTAATTTTTTTCTTAAGGAATGAATCAAAATGCACTAAAAAACCTCTTAAATGGCTCTATAAAATTGGTTGAATTAATCAAGAATCAAGGAAAATGAGTTGCTTGAGAAATGCTAAACGTGAGGTGAAATACTGTAATCAGTCTTCTTGCAACACATGTGTACAACATAACCAAGTTTCCCATAAAGCATCATGGCAAAGGTATAACTAAACAACAGACTGTTTAGGCTTGAATTACTTTAGGCGGGAAAACTCCCCATTATTTCTGTCTCGCATGCATGTAGCCCTGGAACGTATTTTAATTTTTCGTTACGCAGGTTAAGAGAGGCAGAGCAGCGAATCGAAACAATTCAGAAAAGAGAAGCTGACGATACTGCAGCTCTGGAGAAAATGGTGCATCAAGTGGAAGCTAACTTAGTCACAACAACAGTAAGCAAATGTTGCTGGATCTATGTCAACTATGTTCAGAAGAAACCGTTTGTAAATTGACTGACATGTTTGAAACATTGGCTGACTGTGAGGCCCCATGTTTGAATCCTGCTGTCACTGTTTTGACTGAAAAGGTGTGTCAGGTACCCTGCGAAGATTGGTGGTTTACTGCAGGCATTCCAGTTTTCCTCCACCCATAAACCTGACCACCATTGTATTATTGAAAAATTCTTAAGCAAGGCTTTCAACACCAATCAAACAAAAAAAAAAAGACAAATTTGTGAAATGTAACCATAGGTAAAATCAAGCTAAAGTAGCGATTCTTTCTTCCTTTGATATAGGTTAAATTAATGTCTCTTGAATTTTATATGCATGCATGCATAGTGTAGTTGTGTAGGAATGATGCTGGTGTTGACAGTGGAATTTTACGTTACTGATACAATTTTTCTTCTAAATGATTTACCCTGTATTAAACCACAGTGGTTTCACCCAGACTGATTTTCTATCTGTAATCAGCCAGTTGTTTAGCATGCTAGTGCAGCATAATGACCCAGAAGCCTCCCACCGATGCAGTCACTGTGTCCAGCTCATGCTGGCTTCCTCTCTGGCTGTATGTAGGAAGGTCTGCCAACAACCTGTGGATGGTTGTGGGTTTCCACAGGCTCTGCCCAGTTTCCTCCCACCATAATTGCTGGGAAATATTCTTGAGTATTGCGTTAAAACACCAATCAAATAAAAAAATAATAAATCTGTGATCAGACACAGTGGTTTCACCCAGAGTAATTTGTATTGGTAATGAGCAACAGTGGTTTCCCCTAGACTGATTTACTCTGTGTAATGAGCCACAGTGATTTCACCATGACTGATCTACTCTGTGTATTGAGCTACAGTGATTTCACTGTTTGTTAGAAACATTGTTCAGTTAAATTTGTAAGTGCGTGTATCAGTACTGTAACTGTACATTATACATACTGTAGCTTTTATTTTGTTTTTCTTTTGCTTTAGCAAAGAGCAGTCCAGGCTGAAGCAACTGTTACAAGGTTAAAACAAGAAGTCAAGTCATTACAGGTAAAATTTTTAACACCTTATATATATCTTATAGTTAGTGATTGGATTGTATCTATAAAAATGATAAAAGCCTTGCAAAGATATTTTTTAATGAGGAGAGCTATAGTTTGGCAGTATAATTTGATGTTCCCTGGGCTGGTTGTGAGGTAAGGAGACAGAACCTGTTGTTTTATCGCACCTCTGTTATATTCCATGTTTAAAATGATTTTCTTTTTTATTATTCCACGTGTTTCACTGAGTTTTATTTTTTTATTTCGTGTGTTTTCAAGGGACAGCTCAAGACAGCTAAGGGAGATAACCCTGCACAGTCGGCTGATCAGACGTTATTGAGTATTCAAGAAAGAACAAAATATGCCTCTGAGCAGTTGTCAGCTGCAGCCAAGACAGCCGAGCAAACTTTAAAGTAAGATTGTCTTCTGCATATATACGAGGATTGTGTCCGGCCAGGTTATTTACTGCAAGGCCATTGACCTTTATCATAAGATATAATTTCTATAAGTATATATACATTTTTAAAGAATCTCATATTATTAAAATATTGTGGTTTTTGGTTTTTAACTGAAGTTTTGGTTTTTTTAAAAACGTTCATATGTTAAATTTATTTTTGACTGTTTTTATCATTTCAAAAACCTTCCACTGCTTTTTAATATGAACATGTTCTTGCACAGTATGGCTGAAATACTGCTGATATGGCCCTAATCATACGTTCATTTATTTACTATGAGTCTGTAACCTTTTTACCTATCTGCAAGGTTTTTACATGTATTAATACATATTCTGAACACATATTTTTGTGTATTCAGATAAAATGATACTTGTTCTGAAGCCCTGAAGTTGGCCAACAAACCAGTGTAGTTTGTTCTCCAAACTCAAGTTAAAATAGTAGAGAAATCATACTGGTAGTTGCTCTTCATACATGAAAAGTTTGCAGGATTAGCGTATTCAGCCTACATCAAAGTACATGTAAAAGAGATTGTACATGCAGAAGTTCAAAAGCATGGAAATCTTTTAATCTTGCATTTAAGGCTACCAGACTACAAGATAGATACTTTTATTGGATCATTTAGTGAGTTGTGCTGCATAATAAATAGCAACTGTAGATTTCAGATCCTATATCTAAATTAGGGCTTTGCATGGGCCTCTGTGAGAATAGTGTATAGTGTATAGCTTTTATAAGACATTACATCTACATGTTGAAGAAAAAAAACACAGATTTCCACACACCCCTTGAAGTACTTGTACTTACAAGATGGCAAATCAGCTCCAAAATTGAAAAAAATAACTGTGTTCAAATTTGTTTAACATTTGCAGTTGCATTTGTGCAGTTTTCTGTAGCCTTACATTAATAAGAATTGTTTTCCAGCAAGTCTGTACATCATAAGGAGAGAGAGTTGGTCAGAGGGATCTGTGTTCCAATGGGAGTTAGTGTGCTGTTGCCTCTCACCAATGCAAAGCCATACATGAAAAGGTCCGCCAGGAACCTACGGATGGTTCTGGGTTTCCCCTGGGCTCTGCCTAGTTTCCTCCCATCTTAATCCTTGCCACTGTCATATAAGTGTAAAACCAAATAAATAGAAAAATATAAGTTCAAAATTGCTGTGGTATCTAATACCCTGATTGCATTGGTTATCTGTTTATTTTGAGCTGTTCCCCTTCATTTATGATTTCAGACAACTTTTGACTGGGGTGGACTCCATGAAACTTTTAGCTGAGGTGCTTGCTACAATTGATAAAGTCACAGAAGAAGCTCCTTCTGGTGAGGCAAAAGGGGGACAATCCTGACTGGAAATAGCCAGTACATATGCCCTTTTGTTCAACAAATCTACTGGTATAATATATGTATTTGTAAATGTGAATGTACAGTACATGAATGTCTATTTTTTTAAGCTATAAATTGTCAAGACCAGTGCTTCACTGCAGTGCCAAGTCGAAATTATGTGTGCTTTTTAATATTTTTTCAGTCGTTAGAACTGCACTGAATTGAAACGTAGATTTCAAATTTCAACATGTCGAGAAAACAAAGGTGAAATTGTTTTAAAGCAGAAAGGGTTTGGATCATCTGCAAAAGTAGAAGATTGCTTTTTACATTTAAGTTATGTACGTTCAAGTACATGTACGGGTGTGTACGACTGATGTACATACATGTATGTATTGTTTTGTTTTTTGTTTTGTTTTTGTTTTTTTGCTGTTTGTTTTTTTTTCTTTTTTGTTTTTTTTTTTGTTCTGTTGTTTTTTGAGTGTGTGTGTGTGTAAATTTTAGCTACTTTGATGACCCAGGCCAGGAGTTCCCTTGTTGCCACATTTGTGCTCTGTATTAATATCGTGTGGTGAAGAATAACTTTTGTCCGATGGGCTCCTGCTGTATGTAAATTCTGGTTAGGCATCTCTTTTGGCTGTTGTGGCTGCATACTTCGTACAGGTTGTTGTTAATATATGAAATGAAAAATGATTTGTACAGTTACATAATGCTGTATATAGGTGTATGCCAGTACATGTGTATGTACATTTGCGTGTATTTGACACTGGAGTTTTGTTCAAAGTTCTCGAGAGGGTGTGGTTTCATTGAGTACTTAAGTTTTTGTATAAGATTGTGGTTTTACTGATACATACTAGGTACATGACTGTTCATTTCTTCATTCTTCCACCTTTAATTAACTTTGATAAAACAGGTATTTAATCCGATTTGCAGTTTTTTCTAAAATTAAGTTCTTGAAGATGGAAATGTATCGCTGGAGTGAAATCTGGCATAAAGCACTTAGTTTAAGTTGATAAATTTCAGCGTTTTGGTGACGTTTCAGTATGTGAATAAGTCCACATACTTTTCATTCCATTTCTGCTGAGCGAGCACTGGCACTGTTTTGGACGTACCATGTGCTGGTCAGTGTTCTATTTAATCTCTTGATAACGGCCTCGAGAGGTTTGTGGGTCTCATATCTTGCTTTTAATGAATGTATGTGAAGTATTTGTAATATCATGAAACATATTTATTGATAATGAAAAAATACATTTTGCCACAACATTTATGCTTTATAATGAAACATTCGAAAAGCCTATGTACATACCTTTTTGCTCAGAAAATGACCTGTGGATTAATTGAATTGTCTGACTAGTACCGAAAGTTATTTTTGAGATTTTGAGAAATTTTGTATTTTTCCTCCTAAGTTAATTTCTTCGAAATCCCTGTCTTTTTCCTTAGCCAAAAGAAGGAGAAGAAAAATGGAATTCCCTACTGACCAACCCTTATTTTTTTTTTTAATTTTACTGATAAGGCTTGGTTATGCCCAACAAAGAAATTTTGAATCATGGTCTTAGACTGCAAATTAGCGTCTGCTTTTTGACCCGTTATTGATTATGTGGCAATGTTTAGCATTTTTTGCATCTGTTTGTCTATGCATCTGTTTGCCGTACACTGCACCGGTACATTGTCTGGCTGATAGGGTTAGTCAGGCTGTGAGCGGAAGGGCCGCACACTGTCACATATGGGGAAAGTTTTTCAGTTATATATCACTTGCTCAGTGCAATCATAATGGTAACGTTCGGAAGTACACTTGCCAATCAATCAATCTATCATTCAGTCTCTCAACCAGTCACACATAAACAGTTTTTGTCAGGTTCAGATATTATTCATCGAAAAGAATTCTTGCCTCTTCAGATTAGCCTAGGTTTACTTTTTCGAGTACAGTGAAAATTTAGACTGGTTGGGTTTCCTGAGTTCGTACATCTTTCCTTTGATAATTATGACACACTGACTGAAGTGTTTAGCAAGGCGTCTTAGCGAAAAAGTTGAATGCTCCTAAAGACAATTTTGCTAATTGACCAGAAAAACCAGAGTCATTAGCCGTAAACTACAAGAAAAAAAAAATTTGTTTGCCTTTGGGTATGAGAAGAGAGAGACATTATACATGTGCTTGACTTTGAGTTTTTTTGTTTCGTCTTTTTTTTTTTTTTCAAAACAGATGCCTTGCTGTTTTAATTTCCTTGCTGCCTACTTAAATTATCGCCAGATGAATTCACATGTATAACTTATTTATTGGTCAGTTTTCAATAAACATTAAATACAGGTTTAGTTTGTCACTGGTAATCTTTTTGACTGCCATGTTTTACATGAAGTTTTATATCGTTTACTAAAGTGACACATTTTGCTTGATTCTGATTGAATCATTTTCCTTTAAGATAAGACAGTTCTAGAAATTTTTGTTTAGTTGAATTTGACTTTTTCTTCGAAAAACTTAGTGTTGGCATCTAAGGTATTATTTTCAAGCCTTTTTGTGCTTCTGAAAGTTTGTTTTTATAGGGCAGAGTTCATATGAAAAACAGTTATTAGTGTATACTGAGTAAGTGTTCTCACTAAAATGCAAGGCCTATGTGGGAAGGTCTGCTGGCAACCTGCAGATGGTCGTGTGTTTCCCTTGAGCTCTGCCTGTTTTCCTCCCACAATAATGCTGGCAGCCATCTTATAAGTGATATATTCTTGAGTACAGCAAAAACACCAATCAAATAAATAAATAAAAGGCAAGGAATCCTGGTAAATGCATGTACACACTGCAGGCAAACACATGCAGCAAGCACCTGGATGTTAAAGGACTGCTGAGATTTCATAGCCTGTGACAGCTAGGTTGTCACACACCTTGTCAATGTGGAGTAATTCCCATGTAGTTCAAGGGAGTGTTCTGTTGATTATAAGGGGAGAGAACACTCTTTTCCCAGTGTTTGCTTTATGATTGATTGCTCAGAATTGGTATTGGATATGTGTACGAGATGTGTTTGTATTAAAATAAGACACTTTTTCATTCACGCTTAGGGGAGTAATGTGTTGTGCTCCAATGAGTTTTTATGAACTTTCCTTATATATCGCAGCATTGTTTTTACCCATAAGATGTCATTTTCGAGTGAACAAAGAATGGGGAGAAAATGCATGTTTGGAAGTGGCCTAATGATTGTAAAATTTGTTGAGACATTGATTATGCTTATGATTAGCCGGTGTCCAGAGCCAAAGCTTAACTTTCTGATGAAAATGTCATGTCCAAGACCATGCGTAATCTTGAACAGCATAATCATATATTAAAGGCAGTGTATTCTGTATTTGACTTTTTTTTTTTTTTTTGATACAAACATAAGCGAGGAGGAGTTAATTTTGTACTGATTTTGAATTCCTTTTCCAGTGTTAAATAGGCTTTTTGGTGTTTTAAATGAAAAAAAAAAAATGAGTGACAGTTGTTGTATTGAATAAAGTCATGTGTCATGTTGTATATTTGTCGATATCTTTAACCTCAAATAAGCCAACAGCAGCCATATTGACCAAAATTGTGACTGAAGGCAAACTTAAGTCTTAACCTCAAAATAGTTCACTGCGCTGAAATTGTGACTGACCTTAAGGATTTTGATTTCAGTACTAAGCTTTCTCCTAGACCTTCATGATGAAAATTATCATTTACCGGTAAGCTCAAATCTAAGTTGAGGGTTAATGGCACAAGTTAAGACTAAGTCTGACTTAAGTCTAAGATAGGTTCATGATCCTGGGACCTGAGTCACACCAGGCAGATATAATGTTCAGTGGGAGGTATATTGTAAATACATGACTGTGTACTTACTGATCTTGTCCATGTTAACCTGGGCCTGGTTTCACAAAACTTCGTTTAAGCAACATAGTACTATACTTTAATTTGTAACGTTTCATATAAGTTTCCTTTCTTTTTTTTTTTTTTTTGTTGGACGTAAAAATATTGATTAATAAACTTAATCAGTTTACTGAACTTAAGAATTTTGAGGAAACCAGGCCTGCAATCCTCCTATATTTACGGTCAGATTTTCTTGGAAGCATATGACAAAACAGCTCCTTCAGTTCCAGCATGAACACTAATTTTTTGGCTTCTGATGTTTCAGCTTTTTAGTAAATTTTGATTGTTAACTAGTACTTACATGTATATGTATTCCCAGGTGTTATGAGAAACTATGTGCCAGTGTCTGAAGTAAATACTCTTTGCAGGTTGAACATATTTGGTCAAGAAAATCATCTTGAAATCATTGGGTTGTTCTTGTTGTGAAAGCTGAATGTTAGTTTTGATATTCAGTGTAATGGATGTGTTAATTTGAAATGATGGTTGTAGCTGCATGTATTGTAGAAGCAACAGTTAAAAATCTTGCAACAGCTGTGACTGCATGGCTCAGTTGGTTAATTATCCATTATCCAGCCACTCATCCATTACATGAGATTGCAGGACCAAATTCAGCACAGACTGCATGGTTCAGCTGTGTCAGGTGACTGCCAAAGGGAAGTGGTTTTCTCCGGAGCATTCTGGTCTCCTCTACCCATTGACCTTAGTGATCGTGATCGTATACAAGTAGGTGATTAATCCTCGAATCCACAATCTTTTAATAAGAAATCAAATAAAATGTCTGTCAGATCCCATAGTTTTGCCAAGGTTTCGGAAGTTTTATTCCACCGTTGAAACTGACTGCTATCAGATAAGTGAAACATGTTTTTTAACAAAGTCCAGCTTATGCTGGCTTGCTCTGTGGTTGTAGGTCTATGTGGAAAGGTCTGCCAGTAACCTGCACATGGTTGTGGGTTTCCTCCCATCATAATGCTGGCTGCTGTCGTAAAAGTAAACTATTCTCGAGCAAGGTGTACAACACAAATCAAAACAAAGCACAAATAGATAAACAAATCCCCACCAAGGTTTACTTTAACCTGATGAGGGTATCCAACTCTTATCACTTCTAAAATTTGGGCTTTGGTAGAAATAAGAGGTTGACAACATTCAACATGTGGCGACTTTGTGGTGTTGCATGAAGCTCATTACTGATCACTTGCCTTCAGCCAGTGTGACAGGTTACATTGAGCTTCCTCTGGAGGGGCAAATCAGTGTACGTGGGAATATTTCACTTCCATGGCAGTGGCCTGCATTCTTGTGGGAGGAAACCAGCGAGAAAGTCTGTGCGAAGAGCGTATAGAAAACTGTGCTGATAACCTGGTTCATCTTTGTGAGGGGACACAGGAAGACATGCAGAAGTTAATTATTTATTTATTGATTGATTTATTTGGTGATTTACACTGTACTCAAATATATTTCACTTATACAAGAGTGGCCAGCATTATGGTGGGAGGAAACCAGTAGACCTGTAGAAACACAAGGCTTAAGAAACCAGGATAAATTGGTAATTTTCACATGTTAATGAGGTTAACAATAATTAACAGTAAAAAAAAAAAAAAAGAAAAACACTTTTAATATTTCAATCATAAAATTGACATCAACTAATGTACCATACCACAGATCATAACCCTTCATCGAACAATTTGAAGAATTAATAGAAACATTTCACCGAGTTGGCTTTAAATCATTTAAAGGAAAATGATCTGGAATCAACAACAACAAAAAAAAAATGAAGAAAAGTTATATGTCACATAGAAATGCTGCTCAGATCTGAAACCATAAATACATATTCTGAATTCCACATCAGTCAAACATAACCTAATTCTGTGAACATTACACAAAGAAATAAACAAGACATTTTCTCCTGTGACGTAATTTTGGGATACATGCTGTCTATCAAGGGAAAAGTAGGCTGGTCTAAAAGTGCATAAACCACTACGAGCCCTTGCTCTAAGCACAGTCACAAGCACTGTGTTGCTATGGTAGCACCACAAGTATTTCATTTGACGCATACATGATCACTTTGAAATTATGAACATACATGCACTTCAGGTACAGTATAAAATCAGGAGTAACTTTCATTATGATCTTTTCTTCTCTTTTCATAACCACGCTCCATTTTATACAAAGACATCCAGCTGTTAATCTGTTTTCTAATTTACATGTATGGTTACTAACTTTCACCCTTCAGTAAATTTATTTACTTATTTATTTGAACGTTGTTGTTTGGCAATGCTTAAATATGTATTAATTACTATTAGGAATTAATCACTCAACATTCCACCCAGTAAAGTTTACACACCCATGCAGATGCAATTATATTGATGCCACATTGATTATTGCACCATATGTCCTCCAGTAAGTGCTGGGTGAAACTTTGTCGGTTGCAGTCAGTGACAGTGGAAAACACGGAAATGTTCTTAACCAAAACAAAATTTGCCCCATTAGTGTATTTAAAGTGTTAAATGAAAGTCAAAAACTTCACTCGGTGCTTTCTGGTATTATTTTGGCGGGATCGCACCCACCCTCCAAACAAACCTCGTAATAGCTTTCTAAGATGACTACATCAGAATCCAGCCAAATGTATGATTCAGTCATGGACAAAACATAGCATCAGCTCAAAAAACACCTTTAGTAAAATCTAGGCGATTATATTTTATCCACAAAAAACATTATTTTTAACCATACATATATCTTGTGCACATGTGCATGTATGAATGAATGTGTTGATGATTTAATGTACCCATTATTATGCAGGACATCGGTAATGAGCATCTTGCAACTCCATTAAAACTGATTATAAATTGATTTTTACCCCCAAGTATTTATACAGAACTTTCATTTAAATTGATATATATAAGTGCATGTAAATGTACAAAACAATACGAACTAAAAGGAGCGCCCTAGAAAAAAAAACTGTGATGACCAATGAATAGAGGTACACATACATATACATTAAAATTAAAACAGTAAGTCAGTAAATATTAAATTACATACATTTGTTTAATTAGTCACACTACCGTAATAGAAGCAAGTTTTATCTGGGGAAAAAAAAAACACACACAAAAACAACAAGAAGAGAAGAAAACATAGTCCTTGTCTTGGCTATTGCAAGGAGTTTCATTCACCGGAAAACAGCTTCAATAGGATACTCAGTCAGTATTCAGAAACTTAAAACTCTGAAATTTAAACAAACTTACTATTAACACAATCTTACTATTATTACAACACCCAATAGATATATGCACATACCAACTGAACAAGAGGTTATAAATTACATCATATAGACAAAACACTGTAAAAAGCAGACAGGTTCTGTACTTCAGTACAATAAAGTTGTTCAGGAGCTACACGCATTGCCCATGAGGTATTGAAATGTTATATAAATTATTTTGACCTAGGATCTCGATTCTTGAGCAAGAACTATGCCTAGGCTGATAATACATGTCTATCACAGAAAAAGAGGTATACAGACACAGGTCAAATAGATTTGCAGAATGCAGTCTCTCGAAAGCCGTGATTGATTGTATCTACTTGTCAAATGTGATATTCGGTGAAATGAAAATAAAGCATGTTCTATTTCAAATGACTTGTACTTTAGGACAAAATTCACGCATTTTGATTTAGTCAAATTCTGCAATTTAGTGTCACAAATCACATTGTTTTTATGGAAAATAAAGCTTTCCATTTGTCAAAATGAAGCCTGCCTTGATGAAAATGGAGATTACTGTTTACCATAAATTTGAAGCCTACTTCAAGGAAAATGGGTCTTAATATATTCTTACTATAATGGAGCCTACCTCAGGGGAAATGAAGCTTGCCGTTTACCAAAAATGAAGCCTGCTTCAAGGAAAAATAGAGATCAATTTTGACATGAACGAAGCCTCCAGGGAGGCAGAGATCAATTTCTAATAGATCCAACACTCTGGCATGTCATAAAGAGAAGTAGAACGCTTGATTTTTACCAGAACAGGTTGTCTCAGTGAAAAAGAACAGGATTTTTACCCGAATTGAGCATGTGCCTGCGAAATAAAGCCGAACTGTTACCAGAATAAATCTCACCTCAGAAAAATCAAGCACAAACTTTACATATTCACCAACATCTGCTCAGTACCCTAAAAATACAGGAAGTCGTCTTAAAAATCACGCAAATAAATCCAATCACGAGAGATTTGTCAATGAATGATTGGGGGACATACAACACAGTTTATGTACTACATATAAGAACTTTGTACACTTATATCTACATAATGAAATAGCAGGTCAAAACATTTACAATAAGGTTGTCATTTGGTTTTGGAAAGATGACACTATATATATGTACAAGCAAAGTAGCGTCAGAAAAAGAATAATCTGTCAGCTCAACTTCTGATAAAATATGTAGTCCATATAGATGAATTCAACGAACGATATATTGTGATCATTCTCACATTCATCACAACACTGAACCCATCACCCCGAGTTAAAAATATTGCCGCAGATTTCCAAACTCAAAGTCGATGAAACTGCTCTCAGCGAGGTCCATGCTTGTGACACACAAACTTACTGTATTCAAAAAGGAAATTTTGTTATGTCCTTCTCGGTTGTATTATGAAGGCTAAAGTTGTGTTCCTGTTGATGGCAACGGAAACATCATAATTTTCAAGATGTTTTCTATGACAGGATTGTTTCTCACAGTTAATGTGTCCACAAGACTGCAACTTAATTAGTTTCATCAGTAAGTGTAGTAAATTAAGAAGACAGTATTTGAGATTTAGCAATATTGGACACCGAAATGGGCAAAAGGGGTGTATTAGAGTGCCACTCGGGTCCATAGGAAATCTGATTTTTTTACAGTTTGGGGTGACTGAACTCAAATTTTAAAAGTTTAAAATCATACACCTTAGTCCATCTAAGTGGACTAATAAAATATGATTATGACTTGTATCAAATAACTGACCACTTCATTTTTTTTTCTGATGGATTCACAATGACATTTTAGTACAGTCAAAGGCTGAGAAGACAATTAAGGCACACTTTCAAACATTAGCACAAAAGGGTTTGGCTGGAAGGTGGGAAGATTATACACCAACATAAATACAAACAACACATCTATTTACACATTTAAAGGTGACGCATTTATGACTGCATCTATACATGTATATTGACCCTTAAGCCATAGATTTATGCATAAAACTATAAACTGATTCAGTCATCCCAGGTGATGAAAAATATATACTCTCTAATTTGAACAATAATGAATCGGTAAATCAAGCCTCTTTACACAAATTACAGCTTCAGATTTGTACATCTACAAACATCCTAATGGCATTTAAATAGTCAGCATCCCAATATTTTGTTTTTCAGATTTAAAGGCCAAACATACACATGGACATGGGTCATTGCACAATAACTAGGAAATTCATGTTACAAAAAAAAATGTTCAACGTATCTCCTTTAAACCTAACAAGACGTATTATATTTCAAAAGTTTAACAAACATGCTAACACATGCTAATTATACTGTCTTGAATTTAACTTGACAGACCCCTGTGGGGTCAATTTGCGGCTAATACAAACTTGAGTCTTAAAGTTCAAGCAATGATCCTTGGCATAATACGCGTACAAATTGGAATTTCGATAATAAAAACACTACAAGATGTACACAAAGAGTATCTTTGCTTCAACACAATGTGATGTAACAATAATTTTAATGTAATATTTTAAATATTTATCCTCATCACTAAAATTGATGTCAGTGTTGTTACAACATAGAGAAGCATAAAAAAATAATGACTTCTCCCTACCTATTGCCAAATTTTGCTGCTAGGTGGCTGCATATACTTGTATAGCGAGTCCCCTAAAAGCTGGGTGTGTTTTTTGTCATTTTATGTTTTGAGTTAAATAGTCTCTTAAAAGTGTCTCAAGACATTTTATTATTTGTCAGAGGTTTTATGTCTTTACAGCTTCAATAAGAGTGCGGAGAAGAAATACAAGAAAGAGGCCACCCTTCTCCTACTTTTCTGGCCACATGTGACGAATAAATCTGCAAGAGGTTGTTACACCACTGACACAAGTGTAACACCACTGACATAAGAGTTACACCACTGACACAAGTGTAACACCACTGGCATTGTGCCATTAAATTACGGATTGTTCCACAAATTTTCAGTATTACATTAGCCTTACGTATTTTTACTTGTATTTGTTGGCATTTTTAACTGGAGGTTAAAACAATTGCATAAAAAACACATGCATACAGACAACGACTGTATACTACATATACGGGCTACAATGGGATTCACTACCAGTAGATTCTAGGTGCCAGAACAGACATTCGTACACTACAATGGACCCTCTGGCTCGAAAATCGTAAGATCAGCTTCCAAAACAATGTTTAACACAAACCACTGAAGAACTAATTAAGTATGTAATGTAAAAAAAAAACAGGACGGATTTATACAAGAGAAGCGGTCTATGGTTTCTGTGACGACGGATAAAAGCAACGCATAGAACCCTGTGATGGAGAAAAGTATTGGGCAACAAACTCAGAATATTTTTCCTTCATAGTTAGCTCTGAAGCTGAGTTTTACGAAAATTGTGTATGGTACACGTACATTGCTTTTCATTGGTAAGTCAACTTGTGATAGACACCTTTCTTTTCATACATGCTAATTAATGTAGGCTAAAGCAGAAAAGCTTTTCTTTGGGCATTTCCTTGAATTCTTTTTCAGTGAAAGCACATTTTCAACTCTGAGAACAGATAAAGAAAAACTATATTGCAGGGGTATTGCACAATGACTGAAAAGTCAAAGTTCAGGGTTTAGATTTACCTGATGAGCTAAACTTCATCAAGGAATAAATGCTCCACGTGTTCTCTTATTCTTATTTCATTTTAAATAAGACAAAATTTACATTATTTCAATATTCTCAGTATCTCAATAAACTATTTTGTTCTCTGCAAAATAATTTGCAAACAATGGTCTTTTTCCTGGTCATAATTCTGCAAAACAATTTAACATTTTGGGATCTGCAGACATGGAAGATGGAAACTTTTCTTAATTTAAAAAATTTATGAAAATTCAGGAAAATGTCCGAGAAACATGACATGGTTCCTCACAATCTGATGTCTGACCATAAAAGTATAGAAACTGAAGTAATCAGTCTTTTGGTGTGTACACTTTATGTACAGTTTTCTTGGTGTAAGTCAATGGTGTTGCATAGTATCAGTGGTGAGACATTCTTGTCAGTGGTATTACAACCACATAATAGGCCAAATTATTTAAGACAGGCGTCTGATTTTCACTTTTTTAGTCTTTTATAACATTACATTGATGCGAGCTTTCACTGATGAAAATTGTTTCATTGCCACTCTTTCTGTAAGGGTTATAGGTGGCTGCAGAGGGCTATTTGTATCAGTTGGAGAGCTTTTTCTTCCCATTTTTCTGAAATATTCCTTGCTCAAATCCATAGGTATGACATAACCTAATTATAACAAGCCCTTTCTCCTTCCTCTAAAGGAAAATGATGCAACTGCCAAATGAAATGGTGTTTTTCTATGGTAGTCTGTGTGACATGCTTGGCACATTGGGCCAACTTTCTGGTGGCATTCACATGCATGGCCATCACAGTTAGTTGTGAGTTGACTAAATGCTGCACCACCAATATCCAAAGAATTTGATGTTGTAAAATGGCAGCATTTACTGGCTTCCTTAGCTAACCGAGTGGTAGCTTCTAAACATCCTAGTTATTGCAGAATGACCCATGATGCAAAGTGACATTTGAAATTCTCAATAACAATGCTATTTAAGCTTGATTCGAGGAAATTCCTAAAAGGGTAAAACAGAGTTGTTGCCCTTCTTTACCCAGGTTCTTTGCAAAGGACAGACCTGTCGAGGGTGTGACAAACACGCACACGTAGTACCAGTGAAAAAGGCTCGTTGTCCTTCTCACCCAGGGCTGTAGTTTCTGGATGAAAACTACGCCAATATCGCACGTTTCTGTTTCTAACTTTCAGGAGAATTGTCCCCTTTGGAAACATGAACATTCCACTCTCTTCCTTTGACACTGTAGGTCAAGGTCTTAACATTATGCAGATTGTTCCAAACTGCTACAAGGATATATGCCCACACACACACGTATATACATACACATACACACTATTCACAAGGGAGGTAATCATAACTTTGCTATATCTGTCTGATCAGTGGCTGGCCCAACTGTATTATCCATCGCCTCATATTCTAACTCTCTTTCCCTCTCCAACTTTGCATCCACAGCATTACAAACTTTCTTCACAGCATTGTTAAAGCTCTGAGGTTTATCTGCATACACGTGATGGCCAGCGGACTTGACAATCTGAAAAGAGGGAGAGGTCAAAACAGACTTTCAGTATTTCGGTAAGATTTATTTATTTGATTGTTTTTTTTACACCATACTCAAGAATGTTTCATTTATACCATGGCAGCCAGCATTAGTCCTACATGAACTGCACTGTCGCTCCAATATTTAGGTGTCGCTATACCAGTGGAGTCCTACAACCTGCCATTTAATTTCCTGGGAGTAGTGTCAGAGTTTTGATGCCTCCCAACTCAACCACTTATCTTATGTCTCCTGCCAAAGACACTTGCAAACATGCGTGCTACAATTTCAGCGGTCTCGCCTTCATTATTCAGGAGCTGACTGGCCTAGAAGCTCATCGCTCCATGTTAAAACAGATGACGCCATATTTTATGGTTATGTGCTACAATTAGAAGTGCCACCATAAACGACATTGTAGTGCTCATGTTCGCAAGTGTCTGTACCATGGCAGGAGAAAAAAAGATAGGTGGCTGAATTGGGAGGTGGCAGAACTCAGGAACTACTCAAGGGAAATTAAATGGAAGGTTGTATCGCTCCACTGGTATAGCGATATCTAAATATCGGAGCGACAGGGCAGTTCCTGTAGGAATAGGCCAGCATTATGGTGGGAGAAAACTGGGCAGTGCCCTGGAGGAAAACTACGACCATCCACAGGCTGGTAGCAGATCTTCCTACCTACGGCCAGGGAGGAAGTCAGCATGATGTGGACTTGAACTCACAACGACTGCATTGGTGAGAGACACCTGGGACATTATGCCATGCTGTCGCGCTAACCCCTCAGCCATGGAAGCCTCTGTTTCAGTGATGTTTCATACTTACATGTAGCTTGTGGCACTAATTATTTCACCCAGTAAATTGTAACATATGTTTATTTATGACTTCTAATGAAGTACATGTATGTAGAAATGTTTTATTGATCGTTCTGAGGTTTAAAAAATGCAACTGTGTATACCAGCATTGTTTCTTCTTCTTCATGCATTGTTTCATATGGGGGGCCAACGGGATGAGCAAATTATGCCCCAAAACTTGGTTTGCTGTACCTTGTATAGCTTGTATAGCTTGTACACGTGTGACAGTCCTTGAGAATGAAAATTTTGTCTTCTGTTGTATGATCAATATGAGTGCCCTGATTCTGAGTATGAAATTCTGTCTTCTTTGTTATATGGCCAATATAAGTGCCCAGATATTGAGTATGCAAAGTTTGTTTTCTTTGTTATGTGAACAATATGTGTGTCCTCACTTTGAGTATGAAAACTTTGTCTTTGCTGTACTGCTAGTATGACTGCCCTGATTTCAAGTATGAAAACTTTGTCTGCAATTCTACGAAATATCATGCAGAGATAAAAAGTATAAAGAATAAGCAATTTCAAACAGAGAAGAAAATATGTGTCAGAAAGACGATGAATAACTCAGATGTGGTAGCAAAGCTACCAAAGAGATCGCCTGTTGGGGATAGATTCTAATATGCAGTTCAAGTCAGGAATTTGGAAATTTACGGTATTTAATATGCACATACAGAATTAACGATGAAATATCCCCCTCATGTTATTGTACTCTACATGTGCGCAAACCCTGAGTTCAATACATGCAGTACTTTTTTATGATACAACCCCTAACATTCTGTTTAACACAGATTCTAATACACAGTACACTAAGTCAGTAATTCGGTAATTTATGGTATGTAATATGCACACACAGAATTAACAATGAATTATCCCCCTCATGTTATTGTGCTCTACATGTGTGCAAACCCTGAGTTCAATACATGCAGCACTTTTGAAGATACCACTTCTAAGATCTTGTTTAACAACCATTCTAATACACAGTACACTACGCCAGGAATTCCGTAATTTATGATATTTGATATAAGATACATGTACCACCCCTATCATTTTGTTTAACACTGCTTTCCCTGTTATTGGGCGCCGACACCCAGGGTACTAAGTAAGCTACGCCTGTACTTAGAGCTAACAAAAACTTATAAAACTTGAATAATTTCAAAACCAAAACAGAGACAGTATTCAGCTGTGTGTACAAGTAGCTTAGTGTATAAGTACCTGTACATCCACATAACTCTCTTCCCGGAGGAATTTCACCTGGTACCCAGTACCACTGTCAATCCATGACCTTGAGCCATACAGCATGGTGATTGGAATGTCCTCATGAAGGTCAGCTACGCGACGAACCATGGGATTTTTGGCCCATCCGAATGATATTGTTAGAGTTTTAAATGCTGTCTCCCCACTATGAAAATAATAATAAAAAAAAATGCTGAATGCATATATGTATAACCCTCAACACACATTTGTGTCTCTTCCAATTACAGACCAAATTTGACATTTTTTAAGAGCAAAGAAACAGTACACTTAAAGTACATATATATATAAAAAGTCACCAAAGACCATTGAACGCTGTCCAAAAAAACAGACTGATTGCTTTTTTTAAGAATTTTTTCAACCACACAAAATGCATGTGTTACACTGGATTCTATGGTGGCGTTTACTTACTTCTTTAAGTCACAGCCGCTTAACACACAGACACTACCAGACTTTTGCAGTACAAAAGCAAACGCTGTAAATTACCTAAAATTTTGTCCAGTAAAGTGCATTTTTAGATGCAAATAAATGTCATGAAATATTACATTTGGTGTTGTTACTTACATTCTTCCAAAAGCTTATCATCCTACCTTCCATGCAACCCTCAAACCACCTTAAAGTTTCTTAAATCAATAAACTTCTGAGAATCAGGAAAAATATTAACTTGATCATGGGTCATTAAGATTATTAGTGTAGTTAAATATACACACCTATGAATACATTTGCTGAATGGATGTGTGCAAATCTGCACAGCAGCAAACCTCTGTATTTAAATGTTTGCAGCATATTCTTATGTTGAGATGTCAAACCTTATGCATATTTTGAAACCATGTGTTAGGTGGCCATATTTTAATAAGTCATTATAACCAGCAATAGAATTATATCTTCCTTATTAGTTCTTGAAACATTTATGCCGATACTTACCTTGCTGGGGTTTGGGCATTGCAGTGGTAAATGTATTCGAAAATTGTGTCATCATCAAAAAGGTTTGAAAATATTCTCTTAAAATCTGGTCGAAATCGCTTTACTAATCCCGGGCCTGCATATGCAAGGGACAAAAAAAAAAAAAAAAAATTATCATTGCACAAATTTTGTGAGGTACATGTGATAAAACTGATCAACAGGTGGTAAATTTCTGGTTAGACAGAACACATACAAGTCACAAATCAAAAAGGAGACCACTGCGGGTCATACAGGGCCTCTGACCACCTGGGTACTGGATTTGAACTGCGGACATGATTCAACAAGAACTACTGGACTTTTGGCAGAATAAATGATAATGTAGTACAATTGCAGCTATATTGTGACAAAAGACTTTTGGTAGAAAGCATAACAGACTGCTTTGTAACCCAAGGCTCTAGGTTTTGTTGTTATGTGTAGTTTTACTTCTCCTTAACACACTGATGATAAATATTTTCCTTTGTTAACACAGGTTTGCTGGTTTGCATTTTGAAAAAAAGTCACAATTTTAGAAAACATGAGACATGCACTGGTCTTATCCATATGTATTTCTTTATTTGACTGGAGTTTTGGTACATCATACTCAAGGATATTTCACTTAGATGACAGCAGCCAGTATCACGGTGTGAAGAAACTGGGCAGAGCCAGTGGGAAGCCCACAATCCTTCCCAGGTTGCCAGCAAACTTTTCCGAGTACGGCTTGAGAGGAAGCCAACACAAGCTGGACTTGAACACAGCCACCACAATGGTCAGAGGTTTGAGTCATTGCATTGTACTATCACCCCAATCCCTTGTCCTTTTAATATTTCATGGGACAATGCCCTTTCCTTATCTACATATGTGTAAGCGCTGTCTCCTGCTGGTAATTACTTTATCATTTTGCTAAATACAGAACTATATATACAGAACTATATATACGACAGATGGAGATATGGCTTACTGTAATGACATTTATAGCGGAAGTGAAATCTGAATCTAGGAACATGGGTCAGAAAATGGTCTATTTTATTAGGTCAACAATTAGTCCTAAAGTCACCATACATCATTTTGACTTGAGTTCCCTTACACACTGTACCCTTATCAATCGCCTAAATCAAATATCTTTAGCTTTTTCAGTTCCAAATTAACACAAGTACGACTTCTTGATAATCTGGATGTCCCTCTTTTTAAATTGAGGTTAGAACTGAAAGTAATGAAATGCATGTATATGAATATCCAATATTAGGCCAAACCAGTCAATTCTAAATTTACATCTACAATGAAAACAGTTTAAAAATTTTTGTCTTCTCTTAACTTGGGATATACCCTGTATATAGTTTGGTGTATGGCTGGGACAAATTCCACAATACCATTCCTGACTTTAGTCAGAATGTGAAGTTCAGTTTTAATGAGCTCATCTGTGGCCCTAGGAAATATCATTTTGACCCCTTCATAAATACTATCTAAAAACAAATCTGTAAATCTTTCAACTCCCAGTATCCAGAAGGAAAAAATAAAGAGAAAGTGTTGACCAGGTTTACGAAATTTTGACCTTGCATCAGAACCAGTTTTGCGAAATTCACCTCCGACACTTACCCCATGGTCCTGCAGCTCTGAGGCCAGCCAGGGGGTTGAAGGGCTTCAACATTGAGGCAATGACCCTGATCCACACAGGAATGGGCCGGGTGTGCTCGCTGTCCACAGGGCGCTCCTGAAACCCCCAGGGGTCCACCAGCACCAGGTGTTTCACGTGTTTCGGGTACTTCAGGCTGTATGAAGTGGCCACAAATGCTCCAAGGCTGTGTCCCAGCAATACAAACCTGTCCAGGTGCATCTGTTTGCGCCACTGCTCAATGGACTCAACGAATTCCGACTCAGCCACCGTGGCATCAGAACTGAACTTTGGACGGGAGCTTCTTCCAAAGCCCAGAAGGTCGAACGCGTAAACGGGGCGGTTCTCCGCGAGGGTGTCCAGGTTCTGAGCCCACAAGCCCACTCCTCCCCCCATTCCGTGCACTAAGACCAGGGGGATACAGTTTGCTTTGTCTTTGTTTATTGTAACCGTCCATAACTGCCTTTGCCCACCAGCAATTGATACAAAGCTTGAGGTTAGAGGGCTTTTGATGCCTGTACAAAAACAACAATAAATGATCAGACATACCCTAAATGACTTCATATTTCCTCCATGAAGGAGCTGCCGTTTCTTTCCTGGTTGTGAGAGTTCTGTTTACTTTCGAAGGTTAGGTGATACCCTACAGGCAAAAATAAAAGTTTCAGCACCAGCAGTAATGTTACATGATATTTACTTATCTCTGAAAACATTCATTTCATAACTAAATTCTAGGTTATCTAGACTATATCTGGCAGATATGTAAACACATAGATGTACACAGAAAAGATCTACAGGCAGATGTATAATATTTATTGAATGATTTATTTATTTCTTTACTTATTTAATTCATTGGTGATGAATTTTTAAAAATATCAACTCACAATTTTTTATACATGCAGCATGCTCTTGTCTTATTCTGCATTTCTTTCTTTATTTTATTGGTGTTTTACACATTACTCAAGAATATTTCATTAATGTGACAGCAGCCAGCATTCGGGTAGGAGGACACCTAAGACCATCTACTGTCAGGTGTATCCACATACAACAGGAGAGGAAGCTAGTCAGAGCTGGACTTGAACTCACAGGGGGGCCTCCATGGCTCAGTTGGTTTGTGCTATAGCCTCCGACCGCTGTGGTGGCTGACATATTCTTGAATACGGCGTAAAACACCAATCAAATAAATAAATACATTCAATTCACAGCAATGTTCCAGCAGGAGGAAACATAGAACCATCCACGGGTAGCCGGCAGACCTTCCCACACACTACCAGAGAGGAACTGGACTAGAACTCACTTTGACTTGAACTATCACGCTAACCACTACAAATGTATAACAAGATAGGCAGGTTTGGTTTAGAGGCTCAAAGTCTGTGGCTATACGCGACATGGCTAATACGTAAAGCATTTGTACAAATACCAAATCCAAATAAACATGCATACATGTCTGAACTGCTAGCAATTTTTCACAGATTCATGCACCCATGCATTTTTAAGGCGTTAAATTGTTTTGTTTTTTTTCAAGCCCAAATACTCAATATCCTTCGAATAAATTAAATGTACATGTAACTAAATATTTAGTCTTATGTGCAGGTGCAATGTATTATTTTTTCCACATTCATTAGTGGAAAGTTGTCGTTCATGCCTTTACTTGGCTGCCATGTTTTGAAGTGCACTCAAAAATACATTCCTTATTTAATCGACAGCAGTCATCAGGACAGACAGGAGCAAATCAAAATGCCCCTAGTGCATTCGCCAGTGGGTATAACACAAAAAGAAGAGATAAATTCTCACATTTCAGTATTTTCTCCTCCGTTCTTGCCAGCTGAGCTTTGGATGTGGGTTTCCACTGGAACCAGCTGCTAAGGCTCAGCCAGCCCCGATACCGGCTGTACAGACAAACAGACAAGGCTTTCATAATCAACACAGACAGCAAACTCAACATGTCAGCTGCTAACAACTGTAACAATCAGGCTATCCGTTAAAAAAAATGTTTGTTTTGCGTAATCTGACACTATCTGGATAATTAGGGTAGGTGACCGGTCAGGTGAATTTTTCATTTTTTGTTCACTGTTTTAAATAAAATTTTACATTTATCTAAAGGCAAATTACTCTGGAGCTGGAAAAACCAGGCTCTCAAATACAAAATCTTCTGTTTGTTCTTTACTATTTGTGTGATTTGTCAAGTGAAAATATTCCTGAAGTCAACATAGATTCAAATCATCCAAAATGTTCCATAAGCATACTTTCAAACCCATACAATTCTTCTTGGTAAAAAAAAAAACAACAGAAAATCTCTCCCAGGAGTTACATGTACATAAAGGTTGCAGGGAAGATAAGGCACATGTCAAGGAACATGCAGCTTTTCTAAATGTCAAATTTCCTTTTATTTTTCACCTATACTTATTACTGTGAAAGGTGTGTAAATAGGCATGTCACTTCAACAGTCTTACTTGCAGCTTTTTCGACGAATATATTAACCATGGCTTGACACGCAGGAAATCACAAAGATGTGATCAATGTAAACAGCTAAGAAAGTTAGATAGATTTCCATGAGTTAAGTCTGTTCTTAAATGTATCAGTAAATCCCCATGCATGGGTCAATCTAGATAACTGTATGGATTTGCCGCTATCTTTTCTTCATATGTTGGTAGACGGAGAGCTACAGACCGAAAGCCGACTAATCCAGTCCGGTCCAAATTGATGCTATATGACAACATGGAGGGTTTCACCTGGAGAGGGAGGAACTACAGTGGAGCAGAAATATTAGCAGGCAACCTGTGGTGAACAACTAAACCTTGAAAGGTGGAGCAAGACTTATATGTAGGTTTCTTGAAAACAGGCGTTTATACTGAGCATAGGCCTTTACTTTTGATCCGTATCTAAACAGCTTACTGCCAGCCTCATTTTGACAGTTTAATTTCCCTCTCTAGCTATCCGTATATCAAAATATAAATAAGAGCTACAGTTCTGGGATCAGTCTGGAGATAGGGCCTATGACATTCGATCCCTAGGCTAATGAATTAGACTTTGCATATGCTGCGTATACAACGTCTAACAGCAGTCCATTTACAAAATGAGGGGTATTTTCCTATCTGTATTTAGACGCTGTCTACCCTTTAAAATCTGTATGTCTACCACGTAACATCACCCTCATCCTTACTACTGACGGTTTAGGCTCTTGACTTTCAGTTTGGGATAACCAAATAGACAGGAAGTGTCATTTCAATTCACTCTAACTTTTGATGATGCATGGTAAGGACCTGTAATGCCTGTAATTATCTTTCCATCCACCCCATCCTTCCCTAACTGTAACTACTGACATGGCTGGGCCTGAATTTCCCCTATCCGAAGTTAACATTCAAAATAATTAAAGCCCGTTAGTACGGCCTTTCAGTTCCAGCATCAGTTTTGTAGCAGATTCTTTAACCGATGACCTGGCATCAGTACCTTTTAACATAATAATCAATGCCTGATTACTCAAACGGTTATTAACTTTCCCAAGTCGTTACGAAAAGTGCAAGTGCACCAAGGCTACAATGACTTGACAGATCTCGGTCAGTTATAAAATACTTTACAAAATCCACCCGTGCAGAGCAAACAGCAACCCAGGGTCGATGCCCTGCAGACTGGTCATATCCTTTGTCCACAGTTACCTCGTGCAGTACCCTGGCTGTGAGATGAGTTAAGCATATCTCTGGGTTGTGAGAAATGAAATAGGTATAAATGTTCGTACACACCGATCACTATACCTGTTCTCCTCAAGGTCGGCCATATTGTTACAACTGGGTCAGCTGAGCGATGGTCACATGTGTCTCTGACGTCACGGGGACGCCCTGCTTGATCTAAAAATAGAATTGACTGAGGCCCCTGTGATTCATGGGGCATTGACCGTTTATACAATGTAAGCCATTCTTGGAATTTTTGGGTGGCTCAGATAGTATGTGTACTTTGCCGAGAGTTCGGATTTCAGCACGAGAGCTGTCTAAATTCACGAAATGTGAAATACGCGGAATTAAATATACAAGGCGAAACACCCACATTGCAGCCATGTCAAGAGATCACGCTGGTTAGGGCGAGACACGGTGGGGGCTCTCGCGAGTTACCGTGATTGCACGGAGCCGAACAACAACAGCAACATAGTTAACTTGTGGCTTCTTAATAGCACACGTGTGTGTTCATTTTTGCTAAATATTTAGGCTTTACATTTATGCATATTTAATCGTTTTGATAGCTTTTTTTCTCCGCTCACGTTCAAAATTTTCTCTACTCAGGACAGGCGAGATGATTTCTGCACAAATGAGATCTGATTTTATCCAGACGTGAATTAAAATTTCCAGCCATGTGAAAAGAAATTTAAATTTTTTTCTTTTCTGTTGCACATATCAGAGATTTAAACATGCTGTCACATGGGAAGGGATGGATTGGCAGCAGCTGATCTAGTGAGAACAGTGCCTAAAGCCTAACTGGGGGCTAGCATGCTAGTGCAGTGTAATGACCCATGTCCCTCTCACTAATGCGATCTGACCACCTTGGTTGTCTAATAGTGGTTAGAGCATCCACCTCAAGGTCAGGATATGCAGGTTCAAGTCCAGGTCGTGTCATACCCAAGACCTTAAAAACGGCACTTCTTGCTCTCTTGCTTGGTGTTCAGCACTGAGAGGTCAGAGCAAGAAAACAGGCCCAGTGTCAGTGTAATGTGACTGTGCGGGGTGTCATGAATGGTGTCTTCTGCATGGTGCTCTGGTGGTGACAGCACTTTGACAGCATGGACTCATACATGCACACACATGAACAACTCGCAGTCGTCCTTTGACTGAAACATTGTTACGTACAACGTTAAACACCAAGCACTCACTCACTCACTTATGCGATCTCTGTCAGTTCAAGCCCAACTCATTATGGTTTTCTTCATGTTTGTACTTTGGAAGATCTGCCAGTAACCTGTGTATGGCCGTGGGTTTCCCCTGGGCTCTGCTCGGTGTATTCCCATCATAATGCTGGTCGCCATCATATAAGCGAAATATTCGTAAAACACCGATCATATAAACAAATAAATTTATTAAGTGTAATAATAGCTGCATTAGGCAACATGGAGTCTTAAAACTATATCAGACTTACAGTGCTGTCTCACAGAAGAGTGAATGAAAGAATGATTATGACTTTGCAACATGCCACTTTGAGGAAAAATCAGTTACAGCTTTCGGCCACTTTAACTTTATTTCAACCAAACCATGCCAATAATACCAAAGAATTACAGATAAGGCCGCAGTGACCCCAGGTAGTAATAGCATGTTTCAACTACACAATGGCGATGATGCCTTAGAGTCACAAGTAATTTTAGTTCAGGCCATGAACACAGGCAGTATTTCATGCATATCATGGCAATCATGACTCCTGATCATGAATCAGACGTAATTACGGTTTAGGCCACCAAAGGCAGTATTTCAGCCTTATTATGCCTGATCACAAGTAATTATGGCTTACCCCCCCCCCCCCCCAGGTAGTCTATTTCAGCTGTATCATGATTATGTATGCCTGAAAGTCACAAGTAATTACAGTTAGGCCACCCAAGGCTGTATTTCAGCCATGTTATGGCTAAGAATCACAAGTTATTATGGCTTAGGCCATCCAAGGCAGCATAAGCCTATTTCAGCGACACCATTGTAACCATGCTTAAAAATCACAAGTAATTTCAGTTTGGCAATTATATCCTGGCAATCCTGTTGCAAGAACCACAAGTGGGCCTAATTACAATTAAGGCCGCCCTGGGCAGTATTTCTGCTGTTTCACTGGTCTGAAATGTTTCACTCCTATCAAAGCACTCATGTTTGGTGTCAACAGAAAACCAGAGTGCCTGACATAAATCACCAACCTTGGCCATGTGCTTGACAACTGGTTTGCTTAAAACTTGTGCCAAAATAGCAAAAGCTGAATTTGAAGATATGAGCCCATCATTTTTAAAGCAGTTTTGAATTCAGCTTTTAGGGATCTGTCAACTGATACTTACATTATATTTTGTTTTCCATTTATTTTTCTTTTAATTGAAAAGTAATGGCATTTGAATAACTAAAAAAAAAGTTATGAATGAAAACAACACTTTATTGAGTTCCTCTAGGTATATATATTTCTATCACACATGGCTGCAAAACACATATACTATGCAATACTTGAGGCAGGGTTAGGAATATTGGCCATTATTGGACAGAGGCTGCCGAACATACTACATCTCTATATACAGGTTAATACTTTATCAGCATGAACTTAAGGTACAACTTGTTTTCACAAAGTCTAGTAATCAAATCTATGTGTAAAAGTCTATACAATTTCTTTAAATGACAAATATACAACTGGATAGCTAACAATCACACTCTGGAATGATTTCTGTATAGTTGACAAACACATTCTGGCACTGTACTATAACATAACAGATCAAGCCTGTTTCGACTGGATATTACACGATAATTCCATATATTTCTAAGCAATGTCCCTTGGAAGGCGTTCATCAGACACATCAACAGATTGAGCACTTGGAGGAGGAGAACATTATATGGTATCCCATTATCCTTGCCCAGTACAACCATCAGTATAACCCGTGTGAACGTCTCCCATGAAACTATGCCTCAGAAGCCCAGCATGTTGCAGTTTATTATAATGAAGTCCGCTGTTTGGTCACCTATCTGTGCTCTTTGTTAGCCTCAGTAAATTCCAGCTGTCACCATCTTTCAGTATTTGACTAAACTGGCTGCACTAAACATGTGCACACCTAAAGCCTTCGTGCCAAACCAGCTGGCTGCAGACTGAGTCAGCCCAGACATATGTGCACGCTTATGAGCCAGTCAGCTCAAACAGTTGCTGTCCACTGAGTCAATGCAGAGGGTGGCTACAACCTTAGCCTGGATTCCCCTAAAACATCTACAGAGCATGTGCCACCCAAAAACATCTGCACAATAACTGAGCCTCCCAAAAACGTCTGCACTGTATGTGAGCCATCCCAGAACATCTGGACAGTGATTGAGCCACCCAGAACATCTGCATAGTAACTGAGGCACTCAAAACATCTGAACTGTGATGGTGTCACCCAAAAACATTTGCACAGCAACTGAGCCACCCAAACACATATGCACAGTAATTGAGCCACCCAAAAACATCTGCACTGGAAATGAGCCAGCCAAAATCAACTGCACAGTAACTGAGGCACCCAAAAATATCAGCACGGTAACCGAACCACCCAAAAACGTTGACAGTGATTGAGCCACCCAAAAACATTTGGGCAGTAATTAAGCCAGCCCCATACATATTTGCCCAAAATCTGAACCTCTTAGTCAATCTATTAACTGTCTGTGAGTCTGTGCAACATATGAATTGCATACACAGAGCCAGCACATATGCTGGCTCCAGTAAATAAGCCGAGGGCGGTCAGGTGGCAATGCTGAACCATTTATTATACAAATGTCTATCACACACACCAGTGCAAGAATCTGTTATTCATTACCAACAAAGAAAACATTAACACCACTAAATCCACACATATAATATGGTAAATAAAGTACATATATAGCCAACAGCTCTTTAAACACCTGAGTACATTATATCCAATATAATCTCAGAAATACAATCCAACACACATGTAAAGACCTTTTTCATTAATTTTTTTAACGTATATCTATATATTAACACATTTTGTATTGTTATATTTGTGTATTTCTCAATTAAGACACATTGGGCATTTTGTTGAGAGAAAAAAAATGATGCCAAATAGATCTTTTCAAATGCAATTCCGATGAAAAAATTCCAACACCTGATAAACTGTGACAAAGCTGCATATAAAAAGCAGAGCTAGTCAGAGCTGGATTGTAACACATACAAACAGACACTAATTGTACTAGTATAAAAAAACATAATAAAACGTAAAAGAAAGGACATGATTTCATTTAGGCTGTCAATGAACACAGAGTTTTGAAATAACCTTAATCATGAGTGCTATCTACTAAACAGTTTCAGGCGAGACAATTTTTGCGTGTGTTTTCCTAATCATTCAGAAATAAGCATTGAACACTTAATATGGTTACCAAATATACAGATATCCCTTCTGTTTCAAATGATTTTACTCCTTTTGAAAGTAGCACATGTAACAAAAAAAAATGTATATATATAAAGTAAAGAAAAAAAAAACATGTTAACAAATTAATGTGACACCACCACAGTGTATTCTAAGTTAACAAGACAGAGAACACAGAGTCGGTCATAAGCCACTAATTCCTCAGTACATCAAAGCTGGATTTAAACTAAAGTCATGGCATGGATGGCAGTTTCATGTACAATATAACCTCTGTTTGTGTACAGGCTGTCACATAAACATAATGAAGAGTTGTCTTCCCCTGCTTTATCAGTCTTTAACCAGATGTGATAAGATTCCTTGGTGAAAATTCTGAGTAAAACAACAGAGAGAGATGAGTTTTCCTTCTCTGGAAATCTAGTATTCAAATGGATTAAAAGAAAATACAATTACAGACAAAGGACAAAAAGGAAAAAAACACAGTGAAAAGCATTTCTATTCTGTTTGTAATATGAGCAGGATGTTTACAGCAATATTCAAAGCAGATGCTGAAGCAAACTAAGATCTGTCATAACATGTTTCATTTTGACAAGAGAATAATTCACGAATCCCCTTTGTATAACAACAAGTTTCAATGTTTCCATAAAATACAAAATACCAAATCATAACTGATATACATCTCATATACTACCAGAGCAACAGTCATAATTCTACCGTGTATATCTAATATATCGCAAAAGTACACAGAATACAAACTGAACACCAAAACTCCTGTTCATGTAAGGAAACTACCGAATGGCAACTCAATCCGATATAACCCTACATTAATAAAAACAAGTCCACTGATAAGGATAGTAAAACTACAAAGTAATAAAGACGAAAAAGAGGAAAGCATTGACTCCCTGTACATAACACCAAATATTAATGAATGCAGAAATGGCCACTTCCCACTACACTAAGCTTAGGAAAATGAGAAAATGGAGTATACATACACAGCATCACAAAGCAATCAATGAGCCCATGCATACACCCTTCCTTAAACATGATTTTTTTTTCTCGTTATGTATTTTTTTGGATCTTCTTAATTAGTCTGACAAAAGGTGAGCTCTACCTGCATGTAGCTGAGCTCACATTTCAGTAAAACGCCTTCAGCACAATTCAGACATGTCAACATTACTTTTCATTGATTTCATCTTAGAAATCAACTTATATACTTTCCATGCTTGTTGAATTGCATTTTGCACGTGAAGTCAAACACTGCAGTAATCTGGCTTACACAAGAAGCACAGTACAAATAAAGGTATTAAAATTTTCTGGTATACTTTATTGGATGATAACTGAACTTTGCGTTTCACGAGTAAAACTTTCTTGACCATACAAAGGAACACAATATAATTGTATAACTAACCTCAGGAAGTTCTAGAAAATCGAAAGATGGCATAGGGGAGGGCAACTCCCTTCAGCTAAGCACAAAGAAAAAAAAAACAACACACACACAAACATCCGCACACAAAGCTAAAAGCATTCCATTCCCAAACCTTCAACATAAACCTCTATCAGATTGCTTCACGGACATTAAAGGTCGGGTAGATTTTCATTGGTTAATGGAGGCAGTAGAGATCTGACTGCCACCTTATTTCTCTGGAGCATGATGGCAACACTGATTGTGGACAGCTTATAGCAGGGCCCAAAAACACCATTAGATGGCATGCACATCCCCAAAAAACTGATATCTTTGGCCACATAATCGCCTCTCGCTCTCTCTGTCAATGATCAGCTTTACATTAAGCACTGTCTAATCCAGCTGGCTTGTCCAAACATTTGGCAGCAGCCTTCAGTGTAGCATAAATGTGAACGCTGGCCTGCAGCCTCCTGCCAGTGAACCAGGATGAGCTCCTGCATTTAGCCTGTCAGCATGTGTACCCCCAGTCCTTATCATCAGTGATACAGACCACAATCTACAGCAGTGGTCACTGTTTCCTATCAGCATTGGCTTTATTTTTTTTTTTTTTTTTTTAGGTAGTAAATATAGTAAACCATTAAAGGTAAACTATAAGGGCAAAACCTCTTCATCACGAGCCAAAATCTACCCAACAGCAGTAAATGCATGCAGCATGCAAGGATGAAGTACAAAAGCCCATTATCTTGCATTTCTCCCATTTTTGCAGTCAGTCAACATGTACACAGTATTAAGGTGAGCAAAAAACAGCAACAGCACTGGGCACAGTTAGCCTGGGTAGCAGGACAAAACAAGGATCTGATATGGGCAATACATGTACACTTAAAAATACTATCGGTATAGATTTATATAAAAACACATACATAGTCTGAAAGCTGTACACTTGAAAATATTCTCAGCATAGTTTTAAGCACATAACAGAGTACCACTACATTTAAGGTTACTGCTTATAATATTGTGCAAGCATGTAATGGTGTACAGAGGGTGTACCTGCATGTAATGATGTACAGAAGGTGTCCCTGAATGCAATGGTGTGCAGTGTCCCTGCATGTAATGGCACACAGATGGTGTAGCTGCACATAATGGTGTACAGATGGCGTACCTGCACATAATAGTGTACAGATGGTGTACCTGCATGTAATTGTGTACCAGCACGTATGTAAAATTCTGTCAGCAGAACACATGCACTATATATTTTATTAGAACTCTTCTGCTACAATTCACTCAGCCCATGGTTTGAGACTGTCAACAACCCCATTCTGACTTCCACGTACTTTTGCCATGCTGTCAAGTTGAAATGTGCTCACTGCACGTGTGGTCTGAGTAGAATTACTTAATACAAACATAAAATCTCTGGTACTGGTACCTCTGCTTTCGTTTTGCAAGTGATAATGATAACCTGTGACTGATGACTAATACTAATGTCCTAGACTGATAGCTTGAGTGCAAACAAGTCAATCAAGTACAGCTTGATAAACTATGCCCCTTAGCTTTATCATATCGAGGTACCTGGGTAAGAGCAGCTTTGACATATCCCTCTCTTATGATACATACACCACAGAGCTGGCGGTCTTTACTGCGCACGTGCGACAATAAAATAATGACATCAATAAAGCATCTCTCATTCTCTTACAAGGCCCTGGGCTAAGCATGGCTTTTGCTTCTATCAGATGTGTTAGACCAGCCTGTGATACCGAGGCATAATACTTGGAGTTTCAATTTATTTATTTTATTTGATTGGTGTTTCATGCCGTACTCAAGAGTACAAGAAAAGTACTCAAGGAGGAAACCGGGCAGAGCCCGGGGGAAACCCACGACCATCCACAGGTTGCTGGCAGACATTTCCATATACTGCCGGAGAGGAAGCCAGCATGAGCTGGACTTGAACTTACAGTGACAGCATTGGAGAGAAGCTTTGAGTCATTGCGCTGCGCTAGCATGCTAATTGACTGGGCCACGGAGGCCCCCTTGGAGTCTCAAGGCTAAGCATGACTTTTGCCTTTATCAAACTGCATTGGATGTGAGTGGTGCTACTTAGGGCATAATGTTTCTAATCTTGGGGATAAGCATGATTTTTGCAATTATCACCTATGTTCAGCCAGGTGTATGATGCTAAGGTATCTTGCTTGCACTCTGGGCTTATCATGGTTTTTGCCATTACCTGATACCTTTGGGCAAGCAAGTGACCTGTTTGGAGAATCTGGGCAAAGCAAGAGTTTTGCACTTATCAGATGCCATAGGACAAGTGTGCAATGCCAAGATATTTTTTTTTTTTAAATCTCTGAGCTAACCAAGTGTTTCGCAATCAAATATGCATTTTAAGACAAATGAGCAATGCCATCAAAGCATCTATCTTGCATCATGATCGGATGACATGGCAGCAATGTATCTTTGAGCCCAAAGCCCTACCACAGTGGGGTGGAGTGCACAATGTATTCCAGCCAGGTACTTTCATATGGTCATGTTACATGCTTGTGTTTTTAGCAAAGCTACAAATGTACAAAGTTCCCAAATCATTCACATTTATGCCAGGAAGCCATTCAATTAATACACTTCAGTCAGAACAAGAGTACAACATCCCTTATTCATTTAAAACAATTTGCGTTAAAGATTTTTGCCTGTATCTCATGCATTAGAAATGTAGCTGTGGCCAGATAAGGTATCAATGCTTTTATATTGATATTCCACAAGCTGTTAATACAAGTATTAAAAGTCAATGATAAGAGATCAAAAGTAATAAAATGAACTGACTAATAGGCCCTTTCTGCATAAGCTCCAAAACTTACGCAGTGCTGGCTTGTATGGCAAAAGATCGCAACAATCGCCAATAATAATTTTTTGGCTATTGTTGAGGCAACTTTGTATCAAAAGAATGGTTACCTCAACTATGAGATTGCGACTGCAGACCACATCACATGGCGCAACAATGGAGTGACTTCAATGACTTACAAAATCGAACAGTGTCATATGTCTTGGTTGATATGCCAACTCGTCTATGGCACATTTGATGAACTCCTTTATGCAGCAAGAAGTTTCCATATCATAATGGACAGTTATCCAAAATCGAACGAACAGATAACAGATTACAGGCTGAACCAACCCTTAATGGAACCTAATACATGACAAGCAAGAGCTGCGCGCTGGTAGAAGTGAGAAATTTCAACCAAATATAATAACCATATGTACCAATCAAAACTTGCAAACAGACTAAAATTTACTTAATTATACGAAAAACTTATAGGTCAGAGTTTTTTTCAGCACACTCTCCTGATTATCACACGAAGTCCAGTACACACTACACATGGACATATAATAATGAACGGTTACAATCAAATGATGATCAGTCAATCATATTACCTGGCATCATCCTCATTTTGAGCGATATATGCCTAGGTATGTAACACATGATGTGATCGTCAACCCATTTTGATATGATTGTCCCCAAATTTCCTCTCCTGGTGATGATATTCTCTCTGATCAAGCCCAATGAAACAGACTGTGTGAGATTATTATAATATTTATTTCTAAAATTATTACTGTTTATTACAGCCTTGCATTCCAAAAAGTTAATTTATTTCATTTAATATTTCACTTATACGATAACATCCAGCATTACAGTGGGAAACCGAGCAGAGCCAGAAAAAACCCACGACAATGTCTGCAGGTTGATGGCAGACCCCAAAAAGTTGAAAGAAAATCAAAAGATCCAAGGAAGTGCACAAGAACTGTTTCTTTTCGAGTCATTATCGTTAATTCCTTTTAAAAGACATAGGTGCGGATAAACAATTAACTGAGAGATAGCTACCCTTCCCTCTTTGGAGTTTTGGAACTTGGAAACGTATGTGAAGAATAGACTTTGTAGATATATGTTATAACATAACAGGTCAACATACTGTACATGTGTGCGTAAAATACTGTTCTATACAACATTTTTCACCATCCAACGGTACTTCTAAGCTTTGCATATATCTGTATTCTGTAATTCAAAACACAGAATGATGCCAATGCATACAAGTATGTAATTGCTGTTTATCTTTAAAACTTTAAAACACAAGATGTGGATTTTCATGGATCCTTGAGCAAATTCAACACTCTTCTTCTTGTTCATTCTCCCTTAACACTCTTCTCCCTGTTCATTCTCCCTGAACGCTCTTCTTCTTGTTCATTCTTCCAGAACACTCTTCTTTTTGTCCATTCTTCCTGCCCACAGCATTCAAGCCAGCAAACACCTTTTCAGATATATACATGTATTGCACCAGACTTAATGAATCTCGGATTTGTGTAGCTGCTTTCAATAACAAATACCTGTCTGAAGCAAACAGCTCTCTGTAACAAATATTTGTCTGAAGTGAACGGCTATATATGACAAACACTTGTTTGAAGCAAACGCTATTGGTAAGAAATACTTGTCTGAAGCGAACAGCTATCTGGTCAACGCAGACATTGTTTATACAGTCAAAGTGAGTAATCCAGATTCACTGTGATGGCCAAACTCAATAAATAACCAAAAGACAGGTCATTCTAGTCTTTCCCACAAATGCACAACAATTAGCTGGTAACCACATTGGACTAGCTCTTCTCTAACCAGATCAACCTTGACAAAGAAGTAAAGTTGGCGTTGGCATAAACCAAGATGACTTTTTGGATGATCTGCTAAAAAAGTGACATGCTAATTTCTTGTATAACATGCCCATTACATGCACATCAGTTTTTCTGTGCATAATTATACACAGCACTCACAATGAATTGTAAGGGGGCATCATTTGGCAAGACTCAGCTGACGATTCTAAAAGCATATATCCAGCTGGGGTCCTGTGAGATGGACAGAATACTGAATGAGCTGTGGGATACCTAGGCCAATACCAAAATTATAAATAGCCTATTACACATAACTCTAAGCAATCACCTTCACATTTAGTCACAAAACAGTTCTGTGACACAGTCTTCAATGTAACCGCCATTACGTGCTGTTGACATACCATGCATGACCACAAGTAGTGAAGGCGTTCATGCACTCTAAAACTTTCACCTGATCAATGACTGGCCTCCAAGTGGAAAATTAGTAACAGCTACTGTAAATTTCGTCCACCAAACGAAACTGGCGCTGAAGCTTCCATTTTTGTACTAGCATGTCATCTTCCTTTCCAAACAAACCTCAAAACACCTTTCTACAATCAGTAGAAATCTCAGAACCAGGAAAAACGAGCAACTTACTCAGGAACAAAAGGTTAGGTCATATTCACAAACAAGGCTGGCAACGAAAAAAACGTAATCTTCTTTGTCATAACATACTACTGCTAATGTGATGGACTGGTCTCATCAGGAATTTTAGGTACAAAGCACACCATAGTGTTGAAGTGCAGAGGTGTACTGATTTAAATTTGCACTTTTAAGGTACATTTAAAATTTAGTAGCAAAAAGTGCATTGTTAGAAGCAAATCAATGTCATAAAACATCATTTTTGGAGCTAAAACCTACATTTGTCCTGTAGGAATACATCATCCTACATTCCAAGCTGGCCTGAGAACACCTTTCTAAAATCAAGACAACTCCCAATCGGGAAAAATGAGCAAATTAACCTTGGATGAAATTTTACGTTATTTAAGGGTAGTCCAAAAGAATCAGTCAATGGTGATCATTTTTCCAGCTTCCAGGGCTCCAGCTGCAATGTGGTGTTATGATGGGAAATCGATTAATGTCATTGATTCTAAATTCACCGGACAGCCGACAACCTGGCAAAGCACGAATTATCTGCAGGTGTTACAGATACAAAGAATTATATGCGTACAAAGGGGATCGCTAACACACTTATAAAATGTAGTTGGCTAATGCCTGTTCATGATCAAGAAACAATGGAGATTACATACGAAAAAAAACCCAAAAAAACCCAACAAACTACTAAATCGAACAGTTGGATTGATTACTGAAAATGAAAAATTGTACATGATTCAGAGCATTCTACCATGGATATAAATAACAGTTGCAGAACAACAAGTGCAGAGTGAACTACTGGAAATGCGTAGTTGTGGTAAAAGCAAGTGCATCCTCACACAGTGTACCAGCCAATGTCACTGAGTTACCTGATAAAGACACAATCAACCAATCCAGACAAATGCGGATCATAGTTCAGATAAGGACGGTTGAAATAAACAGTGTACAAATCTCCCCAAGTTAAAAATGTGGATTCCTAATTCCTGGTGGCCACATCAGTCGAAAATTATCAAGGAATCTTGTAAAACAATAACAAAGTCATGGACTTCAAGTAAATTTGGATACAATTAAAAAAAAAATTGCCACTGATTCAATGAAATAGTACATATACCTGCTGTAGTAAATCATCTTGATGCCCCCCTTTTTGTATAAGGATTAATGTCAACACTGCACATGATCTAAAGATCTAAATAAATACTTTACAATTTAAAATCAAACACAATCAATCACCCTAATACCCTGATGATGAAAGGAAACAAAAGAAATAACATCTTAGACCTTGCAGGGTAGGATTAGAATCATCACAACAACAACAACAGCAACTTCAACATTTGAAGAGACTTACTACAGACTGGATGGAATACACCATAAATATTGGACACCAAAATATGAGATATCTGTTGGGTAGATGTAATAATTTGATGATGGGTGGTTGAGAAGCCGTCGGTGTGACACTCTCCATCACCTGGACTTCACACCTGGTTGACACTCTCCATGACCTGGACTTATTCTTCTTTGTCGCGGATGATGGTTCCAAATGGGTAGTCCCAAATCTTGCTGGAGATCCCGAAGCCTGCAGATGAGAAGCATACAGGTAGAATAACATCAACACTTACGACATCTTAACATTATTTTGGAACGCCTGACAGTTAAATTGGAATTCCACTGCGTCACACAGGTCACGTTATAGTTTTCTTATCAAAGAATATCCAGGAAACTGTATTCTGATGGCCTGAGCAACGAAGTGTTACCCACAATGCCCTGCTACACCCAGGTACAGATACTGTAATTCTTCAACTTTTTCACATGTTTCCGGGGTGTTTATTCAAGCATATTCTCTGAGCATTATTCTGAGTAGACTGGTAAAATTAGACCTTTTCATGAAGCTCTGATATTCGCCAAACCAGCCGATGTAAACTTGCTCATAAAATCAAACTAAAATTAAATCAAACCGAAAGTTGCTCTGTCTTCAGCAAAAAAAACCCCATAAAAACTCTGAGGAATCAGCGGGGATTATAAAGTGACACATACCATTCTGCTGATCCACATAGTGATGCATGACGTGATATCTTTTAAGTTCCTTGAAGTAGCTGGAAGTGGGCGTGCCATGGTGAAGGAAGTAATGGGTGAGGTCGTACATCAAATAGCCCATCACCGAGCCAGCCATCATGGCAAAACAGATGCCCTTGATGAACATGGCAGAGTACACCATGTAAATGGTCAGTGCAAGGCCTGAGGCAGGGACAGGGGGAAAGACAAGCCGGCGTTTGTCCATTGGAGTCTGAAACCAGCAAAAAGACATATGAATACAGTTTGAAACACACGTAATACACATTCTCAACTGACTTAATCAAATGGTATAATGCCATATACTCAAAGCATGTTTCACTTATATAATGGTGGTCTGGTTTATGGGCAGACGAAATACAAGCGCTCTCAGTATTGAAGCCTCTGGCCTTCACGAAGTACCTGACAAATTTCTTTAATATAGTGTATGTGTATGTATGCTTTTGTATATCCTACTCAACAGTTTGTTAGTTACATGACAAGGAGAAGTCCTTAGGATATATATATATATACACTTCACCTTCTTGTGGCAGGGTGAGTCAATGACATCAAGTGCTGCTGCCAATGGAACATCACGCTGAAAACACAAGACACGACATCCCACCCCAGTCACATTATACTGACAACAGGCCTACACAGTGGACAGTTGTCAACGGTTTACCTTGTGATGTTGTCCATGCATGAGGGAGTGGAATTGTGTGAGCAGTGAACAGTTGTCAACAGCTTACTGTGTAATCTTGTTCATGCACGAGGGAGTGGAATTGTGTGAGCAGTGGACAGTTGTCAGTTGTCAACGTCTTACCTTGCGATGTTGTCCAAGCACGAGGAAGTGAAATTGTGTGAGCAGTGGACAGTGGTTAATGGCTTACCTTGTGATGCCGTTTGTGCATGAGGGAGTGGAATTATGTTAGCGTGGACAGCTGTCACCAGTTTAAATTGTGATGCTGCCCATGCATGAGGAAGTGGAATTGTTGGAGCAGTGGACAGTTATTAATGGCTTACCTTGTGATGCTGTCCGTGCATGAGGAAGTGGAATTGTATGAGCAGTGGACAGTTGGCCGGAGGCTGGAGGTGGAAGAGCCAGCGATGGATGATGTATTCGGCCAATGTCCAGCACATGGCCCCAAAAGCAATAAACACTGGCAGGTAGTTCACGGTTAACTGGACATCTACATAAGCCAAACAATAAAGGAAGAAGTCAGTGAACTGAGGCAGATGAGGTGTTAACAAGACAGGCACAGAGAGTCCACTTAGCTGTTCAGTCTGTCAGGTACATGCAGATAGGTAAATGTTGGTAAACAAGCAAATTCACAGAATCCCTATTCCACAGTACACATGCAAAAGGTAAGTATAGAGGAAGCTGGTTTTTGAACTTTATCTGAGGAACTACAAAATCAATGTGAACACAAACATACATCAAAATCCAAAGAAATTTGTAGTAGTTATTGTACTGAAATCAGTGACCAGTGACAATCACGTAATTTATTAAATGTATATTAAAATTTTCGATTTTGAGAACATAAGTACTAAATTAAAGATCTTTAAAAAGGAAAGTCCTGTAAGTGTTTCCAGGTTTTGTGAGAATCAGACCTCAGCTGTCAGGACAGAGAGATTTGCTACCGTTTGTAGCACTATTCCAAAATCCCGAAGTACCATGACAAGTTTTACACAGTTCACAAAGAGTGTACCTCCCAAAAAAACAAAATCTCATTCTGATTATCCACTACAGTGCCAAAATACTGCATCAAAATGAGGTCTTCGTTTTTTCGACCTACACTATCTGTGTGTTATGAGCAGTGGTTAGCTACAGACGATACTGCCCACTTACTTCCAAAGGGTGTCCTCCAGATGCTCTCCCCTGAGCTAAACCTCTTGTAGCTCATCCAGGTGAAAAAGGCAGCCACAGGACACCATACCATCGGCACGATGTACCATGAGCACATGGAGAAGTATTCCACCAGGTCCGACTTGAACAACCGGATCTGCCGATCCACCGGACGATGCACCCAATCAAAGTATTTCTCCTTCAGATCGGCCACTTGCCACATGAGCGGCTTGTTCCAGTCCACCATCTCGTCCTGGGGGGAAAGCAGGTATTTGATGGTCAGGTACACTGTTTGTATTTGTATGTATTTTAGGACATCATTTAAAATATAAGCATGTCATGACAATCTCTGCATAGCAATATCACCATAGTTTTCACTAACAACAACTCTAACAAATAACGTCAGATATACCCACATGTGGCTGCCAGGCGCACGGCATGCTAAACTTGGAATGGAACACCTCAAAATTCCTTTCCAAGGTCAAATAGCACATATTTGTTCATAAGAATGATACAAACATTTGGACCATTAGTAAGGATCATAAACATGTGCACACTATAGGTGTATCAGTCACACACAGGCGACAGGCTTGTATAACAGCATACAGTCACTACATGTGTATCAGTCACACACAGGTGACAGGTTGTATAACAGCATACAGTCACTGCAGGTGTACCAGTCACACACTCACACAGGTGACAGGTTGTACAACAGCATACAGTCACAACAGGTGTACCAGTCACACACTCACACAGGTGACAGGCTGTATAACAGCATACAGTCACTGCAGGTGTACCAGTCACACACTCACACAGGTGACAGGCTTGTATAACAGCATACAGTCACTGCAGGTGTACCAATCACACACTCACACAGGTGACAGGCTTGTATAACAGCATACAGTCACTAGATGTGTACCAGTCACACACAGGCGACAGGCTGTATAACAGCATACAGTCACTGCAGGTGTACCAGTCACACACTCACACAGGTGACAGGCTTGTATAACAGCATACAGTCACTACATGTGTACCAGTCACACACAGGTGACAGGTTGTATAACAGCATACAGTCACTACATGCGTACCAGTCACACACTCACACAGGTGACAGGCTGTATAACAGCATACAGTCACAACAGGTGTACCAGTCACACACTCACACAGGTGACAGGCTGTATAACAGCATAGTCACTACATTCATACCAGGCCAAACTCACACAGGTGACAGGCTGTATAACAGCAAACAGTCACTACAGGTGTACCAGTCACACACACAGGTGAGAGCCTGTATAAAAGCATACAGTCACACACACATACAACTGACAGTTACACATACACTGTACATGTACACTGACAAAATACTCACCTCAAATAAACAGCTTCCATCATTGTTATTGATGATTTCTTCACCAATGGATGTAGAATCACCCTGTAAACAAGCACACACCAGAGTCAGCAAAAGCACATCCTGCCACAGGCAACAACAACAAACCAGCGTGAATGTACACTGTACATGGCATTGTGGGGTTTAACATTATAATTCAGGACTACTTTTGAATAAGGAATGTAAAACCACATACCGAATACAAAGTACACAGATCTCGGTACTGCTCATGTACACCTCACATTCAATGCAATGTTGATGTTAGCTGCCAGTAGACGACAGCATACATGCATGTAATAAAGGAATGGACACAGTGTGATGATTTACTTCACCTGTGAGCCAAATCAGCATTATAATATCATACATCTACATCTACATGTATAGGCATCAATCAAATAATTACATAGTAACCAATCCTCTCAGGGCAAAAACAATCTGAAGTCTGACAGATTCTTTGTCTAAAACATCTGAAAGCATCCACACATATGAGCAACAACAACGTGGAGAACATAGATGAGGGACATATTTGAGGTCATGTGTTTATGATATATTAAACAGCCTGTTGTAAAGAAGCGTGCCAGAATGACCCAGAGGTGTAATTCATTCAAATATGACCTCAGTCATCACTGATTATACAGTATGTGTACATGTACATGCAGCTTAAAACAACTACCTTTGAAGTTAAAATGACAATTACACATACATGGCATAAATTATTTTCCAAATGCATCTACATGTAGTTTGAATTTTCAACCTTTCCACATCACAATTCGAGGACTTCTTTGTTCTAAGTTGTTATTTTATATGTAAAAATGAACATGTACAAGTTTGTGGATGAATTCTGATTCAATTGTTTCCACATTAATCATTACAAGTAAATAACCAGAATTACATAAATAAATCCAGTAATTTCCTTAGTTTCTCAACAGACAACAGACAAACAGCCAGTTCTGTGGAGAGCATAACACTGGTTTCATATGAGAACTACACAGAATTCAAAATCAGACCTCTCACTGGGGACATGTTATTACAGGAAATAAATTTAAATACTTGTATGTACCTGCAAAATACATTTGATTCTATTTATTGTATTTCGAGCAAGTTTAGTATGTAAATATGTACTTTCAGAAGCTCATGAGCGCCTTAAAATGATACTGTTGATGCCAACACCTAATTTTTTCCAGCAAAGAAATTATTAAAACTTCACCAAAAAAAAAAACAACTTTTAAGTGGCCTTATAAGTTGGAGGGATCAATCAGAATCAAGCTAAATGTGTCACTTGAAAAATATTAAACTCTAGGTGAAATGCAGTACATGTAATTTTTATCTTTCTTTCTTTTTCGGGAAACACACCACCACCCTGTACAAACACTGACACCTTCAGCTTTAAGGGACCACATAAATACTGAGCGAACAATGTCATACGTGTACATAAACGCTCCTCAGCCAAGAAAAAACAAGCAACTAAGAACATGTACACGTAAAGTAAACCAGTGTTTTGGGTAACAAAAAGCCCATTCATTTCAGTTCCCTTAAATTCGAGCCATCATGGGACCGTTGTATGGCCCATGTATGGTTACTGGGCGCACCCTGATCCACCGCGCAAAAAGAAGGATCTGGATTTTGCCGTATGCAATTTTATTGTGAAGTATTCTTCTTATTTCCTTAAAATCAATATATCTCTTTTATTAGCCCCTACAAAGGAAGAATATAAAAAAGAATTCCTCACAAACCATCCATATTATATCTGAGATGTACTAATTACACACAAGAAAGAATCTGTTCTTTACCCATGTAACTGAGCTTATTGACTGGGAACACTTATCCAGGCACATGTACCTCACTACCCCACCCCACCTTTACCTGATACCTAGCCACCGGCCTAGACATGTGTATTAGGGATGCCTGACAGTGAAGCCATTCTAGTATATGTGTTTGTGTTTTTAATTAACATAAAGGTCTTTATAAGTTGTAAAGTTTGTGTCCCTCAGTGATCATCTATAAACCATTTTGTTTGTCTTGAAACAAGCTTTCTAATGATGTAAATTAAGTGATGTTAGAAACTATATAGAATACATTAGCAGCTCAAAGAGGTGAAAAACTACTAGGAAGGCTGGTCATTTGTGCCTTTAGTTGGCTTTCACTTTTTGACCTTTGATTGTGTATTGTTTATTTTCATCAGTTCTAATAGCTTGTCTTTTTCTGAATATTGTGATATGTATATTTACCATGCTGAAGCTACACTTTGTTTTACAAATCAACTTGAAACCTGTTAAAGTAAAACAACTAGGCTTGTCCAGCTGCAGGCTGGTAGCTTATCAAAACAATGCTCTCAGGGAGGTCTGTGCTCTCAGTATATAAAGGGTGGCCTGTGAGCCACTAGGGCAGACCATGATAGACCAGTGAGATGATGTCATGCTGATGAAAGTAGATAATGTTCAACAAGGAATGGTATCAATGCACTGGTGTTTCCCTCTTTTATTCCCTGATGTTAACTACCTTGCAAACTTTGAGACAACTCGAAGACCCTCATAACAGAGTCAATGTGGCTGATTCATACACCACACACATGTGGCAATCAAAACAAGTTTCTCTGCACTTCCCAGTCCACTTCAAAACTGATGATGTTATGAGTACATATTCAAGCTTAAATTACACATGTACATGTACACTGAAACATCTGTCCAACCAAGAGCCAGATGTTACTGCTTGCCTTCAGTATGACCACAAACATAATGTACCCAATCTACTGGTTACCGTGTGCAGTGATAATATTTATATACAGCATGACACACCCTACAATGTATGAATGTCTCATTCCATTTTCTTCATTTCTCAATATTTTTAAAGACATAAGACATTTGAAAACCCGCTGGCAATGATGAAAACGTGCTGAGTTCTCTATGAAAGGCTACATGCAGTTTATTAATGTGCCTTTAATTAACTTCTAGAACTACATGTACTCATACTATCTACTACTTACACCTTTGGCCCAAACGTGCATTTTTAGAGGCAAATAAAATGTCATAAAATATCACTTTTATTGCTGTAACTTACATGTACATTTGCCTTGTAGGATACCAAATGACTTTACGAACACAAATCTACAGTACAGGGCAGAGATAACTTGACACCTAGCACGAAAGAGACAATAACGCGACCAAAATGAGAACCATAGCGCACTGGTCCAAGCTTGGTTTCTTGGCAGTTGTGTCAGTGGCAAAACATTTGCAAGACTAAAAAAAAAACTGGACACGTCACATTAAAATCAAGACGAGTCAATAGAAATTAAGGCAAGCTGGAAGTCATGATTGGTATGTGGTCATATGCAACTTCAGCAGTTAACGGTGGCATTCAGCGATACTGTACTAAACGCCGGCTGTGGCACAAGTGACGACGGCTACGTTTTGACTCGTCCCATCAACTGCTGGATGCTGCGATGCCCACTAGAGTTTGTATGAGACAGCGTACCAAAGCAGCGACACACAGTCGGTCCTCTCTGGGACGGACCTGGCGCAGCATGCTGGTGTTTGTTAACCCACAAATATTGGGGCTAAGCGATGTGCATGAGATTAAAATTAAATTCTGGTACGTGGAGGAATGCAATGAATCAAAGGAAGAAAAAAAAATTAGAATTAATGCTGCAGGTAATTTTGCTCAGCAACTGACCCAATTATGATGATAGATCATGGCATCAAGTGGTGTGAAGTAGCGATGTTGTCCCTACAACATCAACCTCTCACAGCTGCCTAAGTTTCTTGACTTGACTTTCTTCACTTGCGTCAAGATAAAATCGCATTGCATCACATTTATTTTCGAGCCAGCTCAAATTGAGCACAGAGAGATCGCGCTGATATTATTAGCACATTGGTCTGCATCTTTACAAAAACATTCATCCAAAAATAGTCGTGTTTTAGTCGCGATTTCAGTGACATACTGTCAAATTAACTCTGCCCTGTATTGTAAACAACTTTCTAAGATCACACTCTGAGAATCAGTAAAAATGAGCAAATGCAATACTATACGAACAAAATTTTCTGTCAATTAAAATTTTCACACTTTCAGAGCGAACAGAAAATATTTAGATATAAATATTCCTTTTCCTAAATGATGTGACCTACATTTTCCAGACTGAACAACATTTTCATAACACTGGCCAATAAGAAACAACTTGACAGTTCAGAGATGCAATGATTTCAGATGTGAAATTTCCTTGCGACAAATGAGCTATAGTAATGGCCTACCACTATGCAGTGCTCTGAACATACATGCACAGGACATATACATGGGATATACATACATATATATATATATTCATACATATGTGTACAGTACAGAACCATAAAACCTGGTTGACAAAGACTTGGAAGTGTACAATAATAGCCATGTTTTTGACAAAAAAAAAAAATATCAACCAATTCTGGATAATGCAGAAGTAATTCATTCCAATTGTGGTATCTTCAATGCACCTGTGTGCAATTTATTTCAGATTTCATTTGCTCGATGTAACACTGTTTTTAGCAAGTCTGCCATAATGAATATAACAGGCCATCCTTAAAAAACTGTTTGTTGGGCATAACCAGGCATTTGTTCTGGTTTTTGAGCAGGAATGTGATTATCTCACCCCTTGCAGAAGACCGGGGGTGTGATTTGCACATGTGGATTCACACAGGTGTGTGTTTTTAGCATACCTAGATTTTGTTTCAGGAGTGTGCTAGGTGTGGGAGTGTGGAGGCACGCCTCAAATACGAAGGCCTGCATAACCCACTTCTGGTTCTTGAAAAAGGTAGAAATTTTAAAGCAAATAACATGGAGAGAAAAACAACTTTTAGCAAAATACCAATTAAAACTTTGAGTACGTGTAGGCTCATTTTTGAAGGGCCAGTGGGGTAACGTCCAAATAAAACATAGTTAAGGATGGCCCTATACACTTATTTGGGTGTATACCTCAGAGAGACGAACAATACGGGTTATCCATTTGGACTGACAAATGTTAATACTCTAGGGATAGATTTCGCAATGATAACTCCCTTTAATCCAGTATCAAATCAGATCTGGGACACCACAATGTCAATGGACTAAAACAACCTGCTGTACATGTTGGTGTGCAGTCTAACTAATGGAGCACGTTCCATCCACTTCATGGTGTTGCAGTAATTTACAACAAAGTGTGCCGTCTAAAAGCGGATGATGTCTCCAACTGTTACTCACAGCAATTTATTATCCGTACACATCCATTTCAGTAGACTGCAGAGCTTCTGACAAAAGAGGTACATCGGTCAGGAGCCTCTGCTATCAACAAGCTATTTGTTGCACACATCCGTGTACCCATAAAATCAGCTCTGAGATTGGTTTGGCCATGTTCCCAGCTTAGCTTCCACATTCACCGCTCTGAAACATTCCCTTTACAAACCTGGAACTCGGTCCTCTTGCCTATGGTGTCCTCAAAGTGTCCCAGCTTCGCGCAACAAAAACAGGTGTCCAGTAAATCTTATAGAAATCTGAATAATTCATATCTCCTCAATTTGTGGGGGAATTAACAGCTTGCAATTCACACAAATGTAACCGACATACCCACTCCGACAGCATCCAAACTTTGTTAACTGCTACTTGAAAGTTACTCTTTTTTTTGTTTTTCCTTCAAAATAGATGTCAATACTACAGCTGTTTTTGTTCAATATCAAAAGTTGTCAATCACCCTTGTAACGGCATACACCTTCTTGGGTTCAATCCAGACATTCCATCTTTTTTCTAAGAAGTTTGCCTTGTTGTCTCTGCACCAAGTATATTTGGGTCAATTGTAATGTTATGGTCTTTCTCATTCACTGTTAACTGGGTCATACTTGTATGAGGTCAAAATCACTATATCATTAAAGTAAACATGTCTTTGTATCATATAGCTTAGACATTTTGAGGAAATTGCACTTAAAAAAGAACTAGTTAACCAGGTTTGTGAATGGCACAGTACTATAAATTATGAATGTACCAGGGTGTTACATGGGTATAAGGCCTAATATTTCGTCGAGAAGATTAATATTTACAAGAGCCCGAAGGGCAAGATCTTTGAGAAGAAATATCAGACCGTATATCCATGCAACCCATTGGTATAACAAATTTGTCACAATGAAGAGCATTTCAGGCAACTATTTTTGACATTTCTGTCAAAACACTGCCGTTGTACACATGTAAGTGAAATACTCTTTATTTATTTATTTACTTGATTGGTATTTTATTCCGTACTCAAGAATATTTCGTTTATAAGATGGTGGCCAGCATAATGGTGAGGGTGTGGAACCACGGCTATCCGCAGGTGGCTGGCTGACATTGCCACATGCCACCAGCGAGGAAGCCAGCGGGAACTGGGCTTGAACTCAGAGCAATCGTATTGGTGAGAAGCACACGGGTCATTACATTGCCCCGGTGCGCCATCCCTCTCAGCCCCTACCTACATTTACACATGCCTCCATGATGTAGATCTAAGCTTTCAAAGAACACTGTTTATTCATGCCCACATGAACAAGTGTACTTTCTTATCTGAGAAAGCACCAGCTGTTGTCATCTTCAGCTGTACCAGGGCAGCAAATCTGTCGTACTTTGCAAAAATACTAGTACACTTTGTAACAGTACCGTACATACACCAGCAGTTCTCTGCAATCCACAGCACATGTCCAGTACTCCTAATAATGAATGCATACATAGTTTTTTCAGACTTAATACATGTATTTAAAGATTTATTTAAAGTCAATGTTGCTTACAACAGACAGATAGATGCCAGTAACACATTGCACAATTGTTTGCAAAATAAATATGCAAAAATTTCCTGAAATACTTGCTTTAGGGGTTTTAAAAGATAAGAATGGTACCATGAAAAAGTTATCTTTTGCAGATAATGTTCATTATTGTATATACCTGCCTATGTTAAAGCATGCTGATTTGTCCCATTGTGCCGTTAACTGAAAACATTTGCGGACAGATGGATGTTGTTTAGTCAAAGCTTAGGTTATATAATGCTATTTTGATTTGAATACAGTAAAAGTTGATAACTGCAGTAATTTGTTCTTACTCAAGGTCCACAGGGCTTTTTCCAGCCACTTTCTTGTCAGACAAAGTTTTCGTGATACAAATTGAATTTTCGATTCAATGGTGATGAAAACATATTGTTTTCTGATTTGTTCAAAATGAGTTTTTAAAGAGAAATTGGGTAGAAAAACACTTGTTACTATACAAAATATAAAATTTAATTATACAGTTGTATGATATACAATTTAAAATATAGAATTCTTTCAAGCATCTTCAGCTGAACATATACATGTATTTTGCAAGAACAAAGAACAAAGAATTTTCACCATAAGGGAAAGTACACAAAAAATATGCTTAAATATTTGAATTTAAATTTTAATTACGCAGACAAATGATTTTCCACCAAGTAAAAATTTTTTCTTTAGCAGATATTAAACTGCAAGGAAAGCTGCAGCATATGTGTGACATCAAACTCGGCTGACAGCTGAAAAATTTACAAGGTGATCAATACACCCATTAACATGACCTTAGAAATTCTGCATAGAGTTAGAGAGACACTGACTCAGACTGGCATGTCACAATATCTGCAGCAGTACACGTACTCCCCTCTTATGACTAACGTATTACAATAAAGTTACCACTATACCCCATGCATACTATCTCAGCCAACTGGTAGTCATCACAGGTTTCCTTAGTGTAAATGCACTGGTACACATACCTTTTATCACTTCAATAAGCCTAAACAGGAGCTTGCTTCTACATATTACACACGCCTTTGTTTTTGAGAACAACTGTGATAATGACACGGTGACACACCTTGCAGATAACCAAGAGTGTGATTTGAACACCTAGATTCACATTTCCTGGACTCTTCATTATTTCAGATCTGTTTTCTAGCATACCTAGCTTGTGTTTCAGGAGAGTGCTACGTGTGGGAGTGTGAAGGCACACCTTAAATATAAGAAGGTCTGATTATCATTAATATCAGCATGGGATCCCTCATCGATAATTTGCTATTAGTTCAATCACAGAGGGCACTACATTGATGTCTGAGCATGTCCAGAAAGTTCAAAGTATGTGTAAATACAATAGGTTGTGGCTATTCCCTCTAGGCCATGACCATACTTAATACATGTACATTTCAGAGCTCTGACCATGTTGAATGTGAGGTGTTCTGTCAATGGCACCGCCTCAGTTGCCTTCAGCTACAGCCATGTGCGCACATGCGAATCCCATGTTGTTTGACTGTCAAAGACATACTGAAAGAAACATGCAAAATAGTGCAGAGCTCAAGTTTGACTGAGGGAACTGCACAGCTTCAATTTGGGTGTTTTCACGTATGGATATCAGTAAGCAAAATGAATTTGGGGCCTTAAGAGCTACAGTCCTGTTGATAAAATAATCACTGTTGCCTGACAATACAATCTTGGAACACATATATACTGTTGATTATGCCGAAAGGTAAGCTGAATCGGCAGTAACACCAGAACTACTTCCATTAAAATGATATCAACACCAGTTATAGCACGAGGCACCAATGCAAGGGTATCCCTGACTTCAGACAACATTAATCTAAACATCAACATGGCAGGCCACAGGGGACCACATCAATGCCCTCTCTCTCGTGTTTTAAACATCAATGAGCAAGCATATCCGTAAGCTTTTGCTGCTTCAAGTTTTCCCAAAGGAAAGACATTAATATGCTGTTGTCGGTTTGAATATGCATTATTAAAACCTGTCTGAATGCCAATAATGATCACCTCGACGGGCAATCTCCACCCCCATGGCAACAGGTCATAACAGTAGGTACACTGTAGGACAGATACACCTATCAAGGTACACTGAAGTTATTGTCATGGTCTGGTGCATTAACAACAATATACAGTATGATCCATCAGCGGGTTGCTGGTGGACCCATGCCAAAAGTAGGTCATATACCGAATGAAAATTAGTACCCAAGTTACGAATGCACAGACACTTCAAAACATTTAACCTAAAAACCACGACTATCCAAAATGTGAATGTTGCTGGTTTTGAAAAGTATGCCTTACCTGTATTTCAGTCAGGAATTATCATATTAAGTGTCTGTCCTTGACCTAAAATTTTGACTGAGGACTGGGGGCAGGGGGGGGGGGCAGAAACCACCTCATCAGGGAGTATTTGGTACATTTTCCCCAGTCTTGTTAATGCCTCATAAGATTGAAAAAAGCTTTGTTACGATGTACATGTACATGATTTGACAAAAGCTCAGATGAGATACTAATCAGTGCTTAATTTCTCTGTTGAATCTCAGTGTATTACTTTTGGATCAGCTTTTGTGCCATTTCAAGGCCATGAAGCTTAGAATATTTTATCACCTGCTGTCAACACAAGTCTGGTTACTTCTAAGGTAAATCTTAAACAACAAAAGGACAATGACCTCTGTCTGTCTCAGTACATTCATACTTTCAAATCACTGATTTATCTGTGAAGGAGCACAAATTCCTTTAACTTTTGACATACCTATTATCAGACCTACATGTATTTAAGGTTCAAGTAGATCTGGTTATTACGCAATACACAAAAACATATATTTCTACCCTACATACATGTGTAGCTACCTGCAAAATACCTGCAGATAACAATTTAAAAACTGTTCAGTCTCACACTGTTTGACTGTTCAGGAAAAGTATTCTTGCCCAAATACAAATCAGACATAACTTGCTAAGAAATTAGCAAAAATTATTTCGTTTCACAATTTTGGAGATTAGTCAAGTTGATGTGGTAGCAGAACATTTATTCACTGAAAAATCTGCTATTCATAATGAAAACCTGACATGTCGGAAGGTGGGGGGAGAGACGGAATGCAAAACAAAGGGCAGTTTAATTTAGCAATTTCCTGATTTTGCACTTAAATGTACTGCTGAGTTAATTGCACACTTATTATTGTGATTTATATTCGGTAGCTATTGGTGCCACTGGTGGCAGTGACATAAATTGAGGTTCAGAGGTAATTGTTAGTAGGCCTACTAAATGGCGAAGTAGTGCATAGGGTTTCATTGTTGACATAAATAAAGGCCCCTGGCTATAGTAGGCATGTTTTAGATTTACACATGATTTATATCTGTTCCATCGAATCTCTGAGGTAACTTAAGGTAAGTTGGATTAATACACTAACCTTGTTTAAACCGCTTTATGTAAGGAAGAAAGGAAAGTGGAATGAGCAAAAAAAAAAAAAAAAATGCTGATCAATAAATCCTTGGAATGGATTCAGTCACGCTCGTCTGTCAACATGCTACTTCGTATAAAGAAGGAGTCGTTAAAAATCAAATAAACCTTCACTACCTACCTGCGATTTGCCGCCGTGCTTGCCTTCTTTTTCGTACTCGCCGATATAGTACTGTTTTAGGATGGAGTAAGCGTTGGACGAGTGTTTATGTGATTTCACATCTTTCAGTATCCCCGTGATGTCTTTCCCAACATTGCTCGCCACTTTGGCCGCGCCGCCAGGGTGTCTTTCAGCAAAATCAGTCACATCGTAAACTTTCCCAGATTCCACCACGCATAGCCGCCCGATTTTCACGAGCTGTTTAATTATGCCGGCTGTAATGACAGACATTTTTGACGTCCATAAACGCAGTGCTCGTCCTCCTCCAAGAAGGGTCTGGCAAATCCACACCAAACGATTGGCAAAGCCGCCAGCTTCGGCTCACCGATTTTTATACCAGTCGCTGTAAATAGACACACACCTCTGGCCAAGGTCACTGTGTCGGGCGCATTCGCCTCTTTCCGCCAGCCGCGCGGAACTTATCGATTTTCCCGGAATTTTACGACCGTGGTGGCTGTAGCATTTTCGGCCAATCAAGAAGCACGACCTTTGGTGTCGATCCTGCAACATGGCAGCCGCCATCAACATCCGGTGAAGATATTTTCCTTGTATTCCCTCTTATTGTGTCTCACTTAAAAGTTTGAAGATTTGTATTTCAATAAGTACATCCGCAACATGAGGTGCCACTCTACCATACATCTGCCTGGAACGTGTTCAAACAATTTTGACTTTTTTTTTTTCTGTCTCCTGTGCAACAACAACATCACATAGTATTAAGAATCATCGATTGCCTTTAGATGCAAGCTGTAAAATGTGCTACCTTCATATTTTCTATTTCTGTAAAGTATCCAACCAACCTGGTTCACTGCCACCTGCAACTGAGGTCAGGGGCTCAAGCACTCATGGGACATTATCTTTAACTTTAATGGCTGATTACGTAACACCTTTCAGCCATGTAAACACTTTCAACCTCTCTTCCAAATTTTATTTCATGACACTCTGCAAAATATAGGCATCATCACCCAAAATACAACTGTCTTGTGCAGTGTTGTACAACAACAACGCTAAGACTTAGTACCCAGTTTTACAACTTAATTTCTAACAGCTCCTGAGTTACGGCATATCCAATCAAGATCAGACTGATAATGATAATAATCTATGCCCTCAGCCACTTTCTGGGAAAGTTCCTGTCTTCAAAAATAGCGGTTTTTGTGTATTTAAATCTGCCTCCTAAATGCGAAGCAATTTCAGTAGCCTTGAAATGCCATTTGTTTTCTACTGAATAAGTTACACTCCCAGAAAACATAGAAATCTCCTGTCACTTGGCATCATCCTCAGTTTCGTTTCCTCACTTCCCAAAATTTTGCTGCAGGCCAGTGGCCATAGAAAACAGGTGACTTGGCAAAGTTTAGCCCGAATTTATGATTATGAATTTATGAATGGACATTTGAAGTCAGATGAACTGTGCATAATATAGTAAGTGCACTGTTCTACATATGTAGTGTTTTGGTTTTTGATTTTGACCTGTTTTTTGTCATATCTTGATAAGCTAATTTCTGACAATCATTCCGTCTGTAGACATTTAATGAGCGACATATGGTTTCCTGAATGCAAAACTTTTGGGCTGATATAGCCTACCTCTGTCACTGTAATCAACCTGGTACTGTCTGTAATGTTTAACCCACACTATGCCCTGACTTTAACGCTAAAGAGTGCTGAAAAGGAAGTAAAGGTTTGTTCAGTAGCCTGTAACAGCACTCATTGTTTGATAATATTATTCTGCAGCAACTTTTACGTGCATAAATTGCATGAGAAGGTACACCTTCAAACTATTGTCATACAGTAGTTGTGCCTGGTGCACATTTCATGCAACCAGTCCTAGACTTATACCGAAGACCGGTGACACATGCATACAGATAGATCTAGTTCGTGTAGTGAGTGTTTGTAACTTCATCTTAGCAAAATAACTAATCATCAAAGACTATTTAAGCATTAATCAAATGTCTGCTAAGCAGAGACAAAACAATAGTTGATGCTGTGCCTGCCCAGGAGGTTATAAAAATAGACATCCGCTTCTCAGCAAAGCCTGATTTTTGATGTACCCGCTTGCCAGACCAACGTTTTGGGAGTAGGACACAAGCAATTGGATTGGAGGCCGGTTAAATGTTGACTGACAAGGTAGATGTCAGAATGTTATTTAAGGAGAGATATCATTTAACTCGCTGAATTGCCATGTAACATGACCCGATTCGTCTCTTTTTTTCCAAAATGGGTAAAATGGAGAGTAGACTTAGTACTGCCCAATTTGCTATTTCGATCACTATTTTATATAATGAGCTGATGGAATTTTATGGCCACAGCAGCAAGCAATGATAAAGGTTATGCGCTTTCACGTCAAGTGAGGTAAATCCTTTCTGAATGACGTTTGCAGACCAAAACAGGTGTCAACAGTGGCTCTTTCCTCTCGGCTCCACCGCACACACAACATCCCATGTATATTCCACTTGGTAATGGCATTCCAGCTCAAAGTTCGCAAAACTGTCATCGCTTGAGAGGTGGCCATTTTACCTCAACCACAGTTATGGGTGTTGAAGATTTTTCATTCCTGTGACGGCGTCTTCTCGTTAAACCTGAAAGAAGCACATCATGGCCAGATAGTTGTAAAATACTTAACCCCATCATGAGTTTGGGTGTGGCTTGCTATTACCCATAGGAATATACGTGAGATGTTTTAACAGATTTAAAAAGATCACATTTCAAGCTATCCATGCATGTACAATATGTCATGATTTGATGTAATTTCAGGCTTATTTCTTGTACTGTACAAAAGAAAAACACGAACACGAAAGTTGGAAAGGGAAGCCATTTTTAATGGTTTGTCTCCCCTGTTTGCCCTGCAAGTTTGGTCACATGACTCAAACAACATGGCTGCGTCCACCCGGCTAAATAGACCGGAAAAGAATGCAATTCTTCATCTTGCTTATATTTCTGTATAGCGTGGAATGTGCTCTTTTTGACTTCTTTGATTGATGATTGATGTCCACGTAACAGTGTACATGTATGTGGTATGGTCACTAATGTGAGTGATTCCCCAATCTAGTCCATTCCTTCTGCCTGTCCTGTCTATCATTCTGGTCTTTAACCCAGCCTCGTAAGCTCTACCATTGCTTGTTGCTGTGGCTGTAAAATCCTGTCAGTCTACTGTATAAAATAGGCATTGAAATAGCAACGTGGGGCTGCACACTCACTGGTAGTAAGTCTCCATATCATACATGTATATACTTGTAGTGCCATGTAGTCGTGTGGTTCTGTCAAGAAGCTCTGCTTGGCGTGAAAGGGTGTCGGGAGCGGGGAGAAAGGCATGTCTGAGAAAGTGCCAAATTCAACAAGTTAATGTAAATCTAGATAAGCTTTGATGTATTGACATTTATCGACTGGTAGACGTTGAACAGCTCTTGGACCTTCTCTTATGCTTAGGCATTTTTGGCCACTATCCTTTGTCACTGTCAGCAATCCAGAACATTTTCAGCAAGAACGGTTGGTAAAACTTTTCACAATGTACTGTTGAGAAGGGGGATCAGTGACAAACATCATACAGAAACTGCAACTTATCGGCTCTGCAAGTTGGCTAGGTCAACATGAGAAATGTTAGTTAAAGCACCAAGATATAAGGGCAACTCTACAGATCTGTTGTGCCATTTTCATCAAATAATTGTGGCATTCATCATGACACAGTCATTTCCAAAAGTCCTTTGCAAAATGTAAGTGGTTTATTCCTTCCCTTCTGATTTCCTCCACACATAAAACTGGCCACCATCGTATGAGTCAAAGATTGTGGAACGTGGCACTGAAGAACAAGGACATAAATAAATAAACAAATAAATAAATCAGAGTAAACTGTAAGATACCTGCTTGAAACGAGAAGAAATGCATTTGGTCAATTGCATGTGCATTTTAGGTAAGGCAGTGTTGTGAACTGGGATTCAACCATAAATGAAGTCATTTAGCTAAACTGTTGGCTGGGTCATGGGATTGATTGTGTTTAGAAACACACACACAACATGTATGGTTTACTATTGTGTTTTTGGCCTACAGGATCTGAAAAGATGGAGGAGAATGCCAGAGCTGACCTTCTGAGGCTCACCTTGTTTACCTCCATTGCCGAATTCATGAGGCAAAAGAGCCCGACCTTGGCAAGAATATATAGGTGAGGTCATGCTTGTTATAAGAAATATGTTGGACCTTGCATTGTTGGTCCATGAGCAGGTTGCTCATTTTGCCTCTTTCTGTTAGCTCTGTTCACCACCATTTCAACACCTTTCTAGTAACATTTTGCAAATTTTTAGGGCACTTACGGAATTTTCTCATTTTCCCTAAGTACTGCTAAACTATATGTCTACTTGATTACTTCTGAACCTCACATAAATTATATAAAAAAATAAGCTTTCGAGATCAGTGAACATTCCCCTGATGTACTAAAGTATTCAGTGCATTTGTTTGTGATGTTTCTTGAGGGTATGTTAAAAATTTACACAGCAACATTTAACTAGAGGGACAATCAACAATGCTACACAATAAGCCAGGCACATGTAGGCCAGTTTTGTTACATAGCAAGATACGTAAACTGGAATGGACAGGACAGTTGGTGGGACTGAAGTGAACGGGACTAGAATTGAGGGAACTGTTGTGGGCAGGGCTGAAGTTGAGGGGACTGGAGTGAATGGGACCAAAGTTTACGGGACTTGGGTGGATGGAATTGGTGTGGATGAGACCTGAGGTTAGGGGACTTGAGTGGTTGGGACTGGTGTGAACAGGACTAGAGTGGATGGGACTAGAGTGGATGGGATTGGACTCGTTGGGATTTGACTGGAAAGGATGGGACTGGTGTGTCGGGAGCAGTAGTGGACAGAGTTGGAGAGGACGGGACCAGAGCGGACAGGACCGGATTGGACTTGACTGGAGCAGAGAGGACAGGAGCGGACTTGACTGGTGTGGACAAGACTGGAGTTGAGGGGACCAGATTGGACATGACAGGACCAGAGTGAACGGGGCTGGATGAGACTGGTGTGGACAGGACTGGAGTGGATGAGGCTGAAGTGGATGGGACTGGAAACCACGGGACTGGAATGTCGGGGGTGGGATTGGACGTGAGTTGAGCGGACGGGACTATGGTAGACAGGATTGGAAATAAGACTGAGGTTGACAGAGAAAGAGTTGACAAGTCTGTATTTGCCTCCTATACTTGATCATTTCTTTACCTTTCCCAGGGTAAGGATGTTGGAGTTAAAACAGCAAATGCAAGGTAAGTGTATACATCCTTTATTTTTGACAAGTTTTAGTTAATTTCACAAGGTGAATGATATCATCCAGAAATGAAATTTAATTTTTTACTTGAATTTGATTAAATATTGTGTGAAATAATCTTATGCCTACTGTCAGATAAATAAATGACTTTTGAAGAACATTTACACAACTGTGCTGGCCCGAGAAGAGCAATTAAAGAACGTTAATTGAAGAGATGTTATAAATTGCATCTTTACTATTATTGCAACATTTGCAAACTAGTACAGGAATTTTTTTTTTTTCTAATACCAGGTCCCGTTCAGAAGAGTATGCCAGTTTGTCTGTACTGTGGAGAGTGCTTCCTCAACAACCCAGACTTGGTCACCGTTAGGTACAGACCTAAGTTAGCACAGTCTCAAGTGCGATTTAAGCCTGTGGGAACTGACCTGTCTCGAAGTCGATGGAAACAGAGCTGGTTGTCATTGTACAGAAGGAGCACTACAAGAATGGTAAGGTTTCAGCATTTCACAAACAAAGTTTCAAATTTATGACTTCATTGCCATTAATTTATGCCTCAGAAACTGTACATTGTGATATACCCTACTTCTTCAACCTTTCCACCACCTTGGCAACCAAAATTTTGAAACATTCTGACAGAACTAAGGGGTACAGAAGAATAATTTGCACAGGTTTATGATGCTCGCATCTTTAATCGCACAAACAAATCATTTTTAGCATCATTTTCATAATGATTGTATGTATATATTCCACTGAAAAAAGTGCTTTATTGGTTGAAAAGGTTAAGATCTATGGTATTTCCATACTGGTATACTTCCTGTGTACTCATACATTAGAGGAATCGTACCGCATTACTTGCTTCCTAGTGGCGCCTGCATGTCATGTTACTGTGGCATCAGAATTCATTATGTTATTTTTTTTGCCAGAAATTGTCATTGAAGAGATTGTCATAAAATCTAGCTGAGTAATGATAACGAGAAATGTTCCACTGCCCAGACCAGTTTTCAAAAAAATTATAACAGTAAATAAGGGATCAAGAATTGTACACCTAATAAATAAGCAACTTCAAAGAAATTAAATGTAATTTTCCCTGCTGCAGGATTCTTAATTTCTGAACTAACTGCTGGAGCCTTAGGGCGATGCAGGTTAAGGTTATTTTTACCCCATAGGAACAAAACCAAGAAGCTGTTATCCTAAACTTCGTACATGTATGAGGCAATACAATCCTCTAATCCATTTATGCATGTAAAGTCTAAAGACAGTTTTTAGAGTTGCTCAGCGTTAATTTTAATTTAGTGAGCCATTTTAAAGCTACATAAGGTAAACAAATAATTCTGTATGGATTTTATTTGATTTCTAGCAATACACTTGTTAAATTACTAAAATAAGCTGGCTGAGAAATTCTGTACCCTTATAGAAAAGTTTGTATTAAGATTGATTTTAGACCAATTTCTATAAAATCAAAATGCAGTGTACATTTATCTCCATATTCAACTGGGATTCTGATTCATACATGCCAAGACTGTGATGAATCAGGCACATTTATCATGGGAAAATTTAATATAAAATATTCAACAGATGGAAAGAAGAAAAAAAAAAAACGCAATTTTTAATTAAATTTTTTGTGTACATTTTCTGTGTTTCTAGGTCACCAAATGTTCTCGGTGTGGCAAACAACAATTTACAAAGGGCCCGGATAGAAGTTTGTCAAATATTAAACGTGCAAAGTGTAAAGGTATGTAGTGATATTAAACTGTTTGTCGTTTCATTCTATTGTTTGTGTGTTGATTATGTTAAGGAATTCAAATTTGAGTGTAACGAAAGTGTAATTTTGAATTTTAACACTCAACTGAGTGTTAAAAGCTTTTATTGATTTTGTCACTAGATCCTATGTTTTAGTGATCATGGATACTTCAGAAGATTGTGTCTTCTGTTAATAATAGGATAAGTTCACTCGGAGTTATTTAGTGCCCTTCTGGTGCAGGGGTTGGGCGGATTGGGGTGGCGGGGGCGGGGTGGAGAATGGATTTAACACTTGTCTATCTGTCCATCAGTCGGCCACAAAATCAGTTAACCAAGCTTTTTTTGTTTTTCAAAATGCAACGTCATACTGGCTTAAAACTTAATGCATGGCTTCACCATGACATATTTACAGATGAAGTTCAAGTTTTGAGTTGTTTTGTCCATAATTGACAAATTTATGGCTATTTTATGGAACACTTTTTCAAAATATTTTATTATATTGAATTGAGATTTTGGAGAAAGCTTTACTGTGACGAATTTCAGATATGGTTTGAGCTTTGGGCTGTCTTGTAACAAAGCAAAAGACAGACTGGTACATGTAGAGTTACTGCCTGTATTTTTGTATTGAAATATGTTTGTACAAAAAATACATGTGTAATTTCCTTCATATATCTGCATTCTTCATTCCCCAGCACAGTGTTCAATAAATATGTCAAAGTATTAGAATTTTATATAAGTAGAAATGGAAAACAGAGATATGTGACCCTGCCTTCTCTCTCAAGGTTTAGGCTGTGTTAATATGAAAAAAAAGAGTCAGATGACGGTACTTTCATTACGAAGTTCCAATTTCTTTCCAACATTGATGTACATGTAAGCTGATGTTGGTAATAGGTATGACAACATTGTTGGCTAATTAAAGGTATAAAACGTAAGTAATTCGAGCCCAGTCATGTAGTTAGTGGATCAATATCAGAACACGTGAAGTCTGATCGATACAACTTCAGCTTGCGTCTCTAACCCATCCTCTCACCGCACCTTTACTGTTATATCACTCGCACATATTTTTTTTTTTTTTTTTAACCTATAGATATACGAGACTTGCCATTACATGCTTAGCATCATTTGCCTGTGATCATGGTGATTTTATCAGTATTAGAAAACTGGTAACCCGTCACCAAGGTAACAAGATTGCAGACATCGATAGATGGTTTTTTGATGATGCTTGTGAACAGGAAGTTGTCCAGAATGGTTTTCCTGACATTTTCAACACTCTCAGCTGTCATTGATCAAAACAAGCTTCATTACCTTTTCCTGTGGTACACCCCTGTGCCGCACACTTTGATCATGAGACATTGATTACACCTAGTGCAAGGGTCCATGTATGAAAATAATAGTGGGTAATCATTATTAGATACATATACCAGAAATTCATATAATAAATTATTTTTTCAGTGTCAGGCTCTGTGGTAGACAATACATGTATTTCCCTACCTTTCAAGAGTTTCTCCACATGTACAAATCTGTAGATAAAAATGTTTCCTTCATGGAATACATGTAGTTTTCATTTCATTATTCACATGAATATTTTACTGAAACTTTGGTTTTCACCTCAAACTTAGGGTTATGTCAGTCGCAGGAAACGTTTATTTACAAAGGTTATGGGTGTTCCCTGGGCTGTGTTCCGTTTCCTCTCACCACCGTTATATAAGTTAAATACATGTATTCTTGAGTATGGTGTAAAACACCAATCAAATAAATAAATAAATATATTGCAAAGGTTTATTGTGACATTTTTTTTAATGCAAAGAATGACAACCCAGGGCTGGGCTCAGCCATCAGAGCTGACCCTCTGACAAAATATGGGTTCCAAAAATCGCATATCACTGAAAAAAAATGAGGAAAATATTTTTACTGCTTAGTTTGCTACTGGTATTTTATGAAAATCATTAACTTTGAAGTATACATGTATTAGAAATATTACAAAAAAAAGACCCCTGAAATTTCACAGGAAGGAGCATTCTAGAGGTAAATATATGCTCTTTCTAGTTTGATATCATCCCGCCCTTCCAAATAGTTACGTTTTCAGTAAAAACACTGTTCTAAGAAAACCTGCCTGCCAGAATCAGGCGAAATGAGCCACTTAGCCACGTTGAAATTTTAGGTCAGTTCCAGTAAGTACAGTTTTACAACAAGTTAGAGACAGAATACAATAGATGATGGTGGGCATAATAAAATTGGCCCTAACATCTGTCAGGAGATCTGCTTCACATTCAGCTATTGACAGAGAACAGTGGAAGTGACTGGATTAAAATTCACCCAAGCATCTGTCAGTCATTTGCTTCACATACATCAGTAATATCTGACATGTGCATCTCTCTGTATGTCATGCCAGAACTTGGACCGACACGGAAGTTATAACCACTGATTGTGGCTTATTACAGGATTGTTGAACAATGTATTGTATTACAGTCATTTGACAATCAATATCTTTCGCTACAATTCGATCACGTTTCTGATTTCTTTTTGTATGTCCCCATGCAACTTCCCAGATCTGTTACCGCAGTAGCTATATGAAAGCCATTGTATTCTACAATAACTGTGATCTTCTACAATAGCAATATATAGAGAACGTTCTGGGAATTCCAGAAATACTTTTGTGCAGTATAAATATTGATGGGGGTGTCACTTTTGACATTAAACCTTCTGGGAGAGGAAATGGACTTATTTCACTTCAGACCTGTGGCTGTCAAGTCAGAAGGTGTGCCAGGTACCTGCTGATGTCCAGTGGTTTTACACTCATCTACAAACTGTGGAATGCCACCAAGAAATAAACTGAAAAAATGTTAATGAATATGACATTAAAACCAATGAAGTCCAGAAATCAGAATTCTGATGAGGACTGATGTGAATGACTTTACGCCCTGAGATGTAAATTTTATCATGTTTTTATTATTGAATATCCACTAATACAGTGAACACCCTAAGCCACCCTGAAAAAACTGTTCTTTGCACGTAACCCAACCCTCATGGAAAAATAGGGTCGAGGGAAATCTTTTTATTTATTCTGGCTTTTGAAAAAGATATGGATTTTAAGGAAATTAATATGGTGACAAAAATATAAAAAAAAAAATTTTATCAAAATACCAATAAAAATTTAGGCCCCATTGAGGCCCTATTTTTAAAGATGGCCCTGAAATTTTGTTCAAAATGCCTATCTAGATGCCAAAAAAAAGAATTGTCATAAAATATGACTTGGTGTTGAAATTTACATTTTTACTTAGTCATGGACTATATATTTTATATCATTTACTGTACTGGTTCGTTATATGCATGAGTTGTTTGCCCACTTGGCCGTAATGTTTGAGACTGAAGGTCAAATGGTTGTCAGTAAACTTCATAAGCTTATGAAGCCATGTACCTCATAAAACCAAGTGAACTTAGGGTGGTAAAGTCGAACGAGGCATGCCTCACTACACCATACATGCCATTTGTCTACCCCTTACCAACTAGAGCAGACATTTCAAACTCAGGTATGTGCCTGAGGAGGGATTGATTACAGGTTAAGTAACATGGCAGCATTTGTTCAACAGCAGATTGCCATTGCCATTTCAGACTTCATTAATAGCCTTTTCATATAGGCCTAGCTACCACCTGGGGGATATTTATTATAGGGTTATAGCAATTGGAACATACTCTGTGAGAAGAAAAACTCCTATTTTGCCTAGTTAATTGCACCAGATATTGGCTATGAGGAACATTCTACACATTATTGATCACAGGCCAGACCAAGGTTTTATAACAGGGGTATTATTACCTGAAGGACTTCATTCTCTTTTGCTCATTTCCTGCATTAATGATTTTCCTGTTTCCATGGTAATTTTTCTATAGTTATTCTGCTATGCATGCTCCAGAGTCCGATGAGCTTTGGTTGTGTCTGACAAACAGGTGTGTATCTGTACTGCTGCTCAAAACTGGAGAGCAAATAGGATGAAACTGAATCCTGAAACATCATATGGTTTCAGGATTTACCTGGAGTCCATTGACAAAGAATGCAATAGTTTGGAATACATGTAAATGAATGATTAGCCACAGCTAGCAGTAACCTAATTCTTCTCATTTTTGGGACAGGTATAAATAGTGCTGAAAGGAAAAGATTATCTTTCTCTTCCAGTCTTTCAGCAAGAAAACATATAGATATTTTGTTAATTAGACGGACTACCTGTGTGAGGAAAAGGTAATCTTATTCCTGTTACAGTTACATGTACATTTGCTAAAGGGGCAGATCAGATGTCCCAATAATTAGAAGAATTAGAGTATTTCAGATATATGGTGGTGATAAAATCTTAGCTTCAGTATATAGTTATCATTCACCATGAGAATGATGACATAAAAAAATCAGAACATACAGCAAACAACTGCTTTCCATTCTGGCCAAAATAAACAAAAATGGGTTCAAATTTTAAACATGACATGTCCAGTTTCCTCCCTGACCATAATGCTGGCTGCCTTCGTATGTGTGAAATATTCTTGAATACGGTGTAAAAGTCCATTTGAATAAATAAATAAATAAATTATTTTACAATAAACTGAACGCCTTGCCATGACTTCAAATAATCTGCCATCACCAAGAACAAAAGTATGTTTTAAATAGTATGGCCCTATTCTGACTGATCACCTTTCCAACACTGGAGAGCCCTGTATTAGCTACAATTTTCTACAAGGTTGAAGTCCTACATGCATTTTTCTACGCTGGAGACCCCATGGTGGGGGTGCTTTGAAAAGACTTGTTTTATTGCCATGTTCACTTGTGTCCTTTGTTCTAATGAGAAAAATGTCTTGTAAATTCTTCACACAGATTACAAAGGTATCAAATACTTTTAGATAGACTTTTTCTTTTTACTTTACTTTTTATCTAGGTATCTAATGTCATATGTCAGGATAAGGGTGAAATTGTAGTGAATACTGATTACATGTTTGCTAGATTGTGATGAATACTGATTACATGTTTGCCAGATTGTGATGAATACTGATTACATGTTTGCTAGATTGTGATGAATACTGATTACATGTTTGCCAGATTGTGATGAATACTGATTACATGTTTGCTAGATTGTGATGAATACTGATTACATGTTTGCCAGATTGTGATGAATACTGATTACATGTTTGCCAGATTGTGATGAATACTGATTACATGTTTTACCAAATTGTAAGTCAATACTGACTACTTGTTTTACCAAATTGCAGTGAATACTGATTGCCTGTTTTACTAAATTGTCGTGAATATTGATTTCATGCTTTACCAAATTGTAGTGAATATTGTTTACCTGTTTTACCAAATTGTAGTGAACATTGATTTCATGTTTTACCAAATTTTAGGGCATATTGATTTCATGTTTTACCAAGTTGAAGTGAATACTGATTACCAAATTGTGATGAATACTGATTACCTGTTTTACTAAACTGTAGTGAATATTGATTACCTGTTTTACCAAGTTGTACTGAATACTGGTTACATGTTGTAACAAATTGTAGTGAATACTGAGCACCAGCTTTACCAAATTGTATTAAATAATGAATACCAGCAAAATTATGGAAATTTTCATCCGGATTCATATTTCATAGTGATAACTACATGTATTGTATTATTATTTCATATATTTTATATGAAATATACAAAATTTTCTCAACCTTTTTGCATGCGGAAAAGAAATTTTTAAGCTATTTATCTACCTTTGTAACTTGTTTTATTGGCTGCATTGGCTCATTTCAGGGTTTCACAGAAAGTATAAGTTTACCAGTTTACACAGAATAATGCTTGTAGAATATGCTTGAATGAACATCTTGGAAACATTTGAACATGTTGAAGAATCACAATGGTATAGTTTTTCCTCTCATATAATAATTTTGTCAGTTTACACAGAATAATGGCTGCAGAATGTGCTTGAATGAACACTTTAAAAACAAAAGTTGAAGAATTACAGAGGTATGTTTTTTCCCCTCTCATCTGCTTGCAGTTCAGAGTTCAGACGAACCAACTCCTCCGCTGAAGGGAAAGCGAAAACGAAAGCTAAAGGCAAAGCTGAAGAGGAAACAGAAGCTGCTAGAGACAAATGACAGCACTCTCTCAGTCTCCATGGAGACAGACTCTGGCCTTGACTCCTCCCTCTTGTCTCTAGGCTCTCCAGCCATCAGCAGGTAAGGACTTTCCCATGAAACTTACATTCCTGGAGACACTTGTGGAAATTGCCTTTAAGCTTACACCTAAAAAGCTCACTTTCACTCCACAAGAGATATCCGAGGCCTACATTAAATACCCTGCGTACCTTCATGTGAAAAGCCAGAGGATCTTAATTAATTACCGTACAGTATTAGGTAAGATTTCACTGATGTGAGACACACAGCCTTTTATTTATTGATTGCTAGCACTGACAGTTGTAAATGTAACTTGCATATCCTGTGAGAAAAGGCAGTTTTGATATTTGAAAGTGCTGATGTCAAAAATGACATTTTAATTTAATTTAAATTTCAAAGGGGAAAATAATTCAGTGCATGTGTGTTGCTAGTCTCTTTACTTCCGTTCACAGTCGAGTCATTACTGGAGCTTTATATCACAATCATGTACCTAGGCTGTGTATTTTATTTCCTATGTGCATATTTTGCGTTTGTGCACAAGTATGAGAATCTCTGCACATATGTCCACAGCACGCCTAAGCCCCTGGACCCATTAGCAACATCTGCTAGTTCTGACTCTCTGCTCATGGAGAAGACCACTCGGCCATCGCTGGCTTTATTCAAACCTCACCCAGATAAGAGGTCCAGAGAAAGTCCAAAATCCAGGAATCAGTTACTATCATCAGCCTCATTTCTGGATGATGGTAAAAACTCAAACCAGAAGAAACCCAAGAAAAAGAAGAAGACAAAAGATTTACATCTTCAGTTGCAGAAAATCTTCAAAAAGGACAATAATAGTAACAACAGTACTGGATCTTTGAAGGACTTCCTGTCAAGTATTCAGTAATAATTAGTGATGAAGTGGCTTTTCAGTAAGAAAAAATATGCATCTACAGGCAGTTGCAGTTTATCTTTTCTCCAAAGAAAGAGAAACACTGTTCTTAGAAAATAAGATTGTAATTAATTGTTAATTGGTTCTGGGAACCAAGTTTCTGCATCACTGACTTTCCTCTTGTTGTTCCCTGTTGCTGATGAAGTTAATTTATGGTAAAGTAATTTATCAGTTAGTGACTGTTAAAAGATCCTGTTTGCTTTCCTTAGATTCTGTGTACACGGAAAACGCCATATGCTTCATTTTGGTATCACAATCATTCTCATATAAGAAACAAAAAATACTCAAATATTTGAGAAGGCTTTTGTTTGTGTTTATGAGGCCCTCATTTGGGAGAGCATGTTATGGTGCAGCCATATTGTCATCTCTCCCTCTCTTTTGGGGCTTTAATTTTGAGGGGAATGAGGTAATCGGATTCTTCTGATAACTCCCATAAACAAAATGTGTGGGAATGATTCCCGTAAAAAAGTCATATTCACATTCACTGTTTTATTATAATGAAAAAAAAATCCATTTTTTCAGATCATTAAAGTTGTGAATATGTAATCCCCAAAATCATTAATTGGAATGAGTATTTTTGGCTTAACGTTACATCAGGAGTATTTCAGCCATATCTTTCCTTGAAGCAAATTCTTGTGATACTAAATTTGCACAAGATTCTGGTGGATTCCAGCAAAGATAATCTGCGGGAATAAATTTAGATTCTGGTAAAAAATGACTAAAATACAGCCCTGTATCTGTATCCAATTGTTTTCCATTTGTAGGTTCAGTGATTGATGGTGGTGTAGACACAAAGTTACTAATGTGTTGCACCCCAGATTTATCCGTTTCCGCAGTTACCTTTGTAAGATTTCCCATCATTGCCAATAATGCATGTGTAAGATTTTGTATTTCATTCAGTTTTCATTTTAGTTCAACTAGTATATTGTGTCAATGTTTATAAATGTATGTTTGTGGAGGGCATCAAAGGAGATCAGTAATACATGGACTGAGTTGTATTGCACGGGCTTAATTTTTGGCGGATACACAGATTCAGATTTGAGGATATATTTCCCCCAGGCATTTCCTGGTTTCCTCCCGCCGTAAAGCTTGACGCTGTCGTATAAGATAAATCTTCTTGAATATAGGGTACATTGTGTTAAAGCCTTTCCATTACTTTTAACAGAGCAGTAATGCCTGGTATTTTCAATCTACATGGTGTATATAGTGTTTAGGCATTCATTTCTGTACTCCTGTAGAATTGTTTCGTGCCATTCTCAGGCAGATTTCCATAACACTTAAACATTAATCATCAAGTCCATGGGGGAGCCTCCATGACCGAGAAGGTTAGCATGCTACCAATGCCTCTACTGCGAGTTCAAACCCAACACAGAAAGTACATGGGAAAGTCCACCAGCAACCTGCAGATGGTTGTGGGTTTTCTCCCAGCATAATGCTTGTCATCCTCATATAAATGAAATATTCTTGAGTACAACGAAAAGCAATCATATAAATAACTAAATCAAGTCCATGAAGGAAACATTGCTGAGCCCAAAGAAAACCAAAGTAGCTTCCTAATCCACATCCTCAATGCAATAAAGGAGAGAGTCGAGCTAAATTGGGCTGGGTTCAGAAACAATCTCATTGCTCAAGAACTGTAGGCCATGTTCAAACAACCTCAGTGGTCAAGGGCAGGATTCAAACACCCACTCACTGGTAAAGGGCAGGATTTGAGTACTCAACTCATTGCACTGGTCACAAGCTGGATTCAAACACACTACCTCATTGGTCTAGGGTAGGATTCAAACACACCACCTCATTGGTCTAGGGCAGGATTCAAACACACCACCTCATTGGTCAGGGGCATGATTCAGACACAGCCTCATTGGTCAACTGGGATGTACTTAAACATAGTCTTAATGCAACATCTTTGTCTTAATAAACTTGCTAAACATACTCATTTTCAAACCCTAATGTTAAATAATCCATAACGTCAGATTTCAAATTTTGATCTGAGTGAAAACCAGTATGGTCACATAGTCTTTCAACAACCAGGTTAAAAGAATGTTTGAAACGGAAGAGAATAAAGACCTTAAAAACAGGACAAGCAAACTGACTTCAGAAAATAGTTAATAAACTAGTTAATTTTTATACTTGATATTAATGCTCTCTACTGATCTGCAATGTGTAAGTCTGTGTAAATCAGTCATTCTATATCAGCGACCGTATGTCAAGATTAAAATAGCGATAACAAACATGTAGGCGATACCAGCCCGAAAACAAAATGTTTCAAACCCAGAATTGTCTATGACTTCAGTATGATGATCAGAGGCAGCTGGCCTAGCATTAGCATCATCAGAGCCACTGACTTCTGTGAAGTCCCATGAGTGGCCTTTGCTTTCCCGTAGCCTAGATCTTTGTCGCAGCGTAAACTCAGTCTTGTTAGGGTCTTGGTTGATGTTAGAAGGAGGCATCTGTGAGCAGTGATCTTCAGATGAATACCTTAACCCAATATCTCCTCTGCTGTCACAGTCAACATTCCAACCAATAGGATTCGCTCCATGGTCATGTTCCATGTCACCAGTGGGATCGCAGCTTAGTTCTGCGGTTTCTCCGCCGTGGATTAGTGGCACGGAAAACATCTCTGGACAGGGCACGATGTACACAGACACATGCAAGTGATTGTTTGCAGCCGTCTCTGTTGTTTCCTCAAGCTGCTGCAGGATCCATAACCAGCGGTTCTCGAGACACCAAAACTGTCCTTGGTGTAAGATGACGGGAAGTGGTGGGATGTCATCAATCTGCCATTGTCCTGCACGGAAATCAGCCAAACCCTGTGTCAAGCTGATGGCTGGAGATGGATTCTGGTTTGTTGGTACATTGGACACAGAATCCTCAGTAAAGAGCATCTCACATGGTCGAAGTTTCATTGCTGAGGGGTTTTTTTCCCTAAACAGGGCAACTAAATTTCTGGCAAGTACATCTGTAGTAACTTTTCTTGGCTAAACTTCCAGATGACATACATGCAGGCCTATACAATATGCTTGATGTACATGTATACATCTTAGGTCTATGGCAAAGTATGTGAGCCCCTATCTTGTTTTATCTCTCATCTTGTAGATAATATATGTCACCATCTGCTGCTTGTCAAAATTTCTCACCCTTTAATATGAAGTAAAAGAATTTTTTTCGGTGTCCTAGTTTCTTAGTTTTCTGACCATTTCTTATTAAACACAGGTTCTTACATCCTGCACAGTTCAAAATCTACAAAATGTTACAAAATGTCTGTTATAATACAGTGCAATGTTTTTACAATTAAGGAAAACTTTTCTGACTATCTCAGTCTTTATCATTTCACCTTGCTTTTAAGACAAAGATGTTTTCACACCATAGTAGCTCTTTAAGGTCTTTGGGAGCTGTGTAAAACTCACATGTAATAACTTAAATTACAAAACAACTTTTTAAGTAGGTCATAAATCTTTGTTCATTTTGTTAAATGAGAAAAACTTGAAAGATTTTCTTAAGGGGAATCACACTACAATTATTTTTCTTAAAATTTAAGAAAATTTTCAAGAAAGTTAAAGAAAATAGTCCAGTGTACACAGTGGTCAGGGATCACAATGGAAAACATCACATCATACAGTCCACTGAAGGTGTATAAAAATTATTGAGTAGAGAACTAAACGCCAATCAGATACTCTTTAATATTATTGATATTTTAAACAACCAAATGAAAAATGGTTTTCATCATTAAATGCACCCGTAAATCTTTAATCAAGAATTGCCCTGCTTTTAGATAAAATGTTAACTTACTTATGTTAAATATTAAAACTTACTTATGTTAAATATTAAAACTTACCACGCTCCATAAAAGCGTAAATTGGTGTTTTATTTTGATATTTCGGAGAAAACCCTGCTGGAATGTGTTTGTAAACCCCTCCCCCAATGGCACCCTGGTGGGGTGATTAATGCTCTTGTTTTACTTAATAGGTGTGCTTGAATTGTCTGCATAAGCCGCCATGTACAGTTCATGGTAGGAGGCAATACACATTTACCCGAGGTGTGTCTATTCCCAGCGGCAAAACCTCCTCAATAAGCTAATTCCCCTTAATCAGGGGGAACTAAGAAAACACAATTACCTTGATTCACAACATGTTATACTTTTTTGGTCAAAGTTAAGGTATTTACAATTTGAATTTGCTTATCATCTTTAAGCGAGAGGAAAGATACGAGAACAGAGAATAAGAATGTGAAACCAGAGACTATAGGCACTCAAATGTATTCGGTGATGAATGCTCAGGTTTCTTGCATGTAGCGCGAGAATTCTGTTCCCAGGCCTTTGTTATGACCAAGACACTAAAGTAAATCTATCAGAATTTCCCTCTTTTATCCATCAACTGTTTGTCAAGCTAGGAGGTTTGAGAATCACTTTATGAGGATAGAGCATAAATTGGTGAGAAACGTTCAAATTGTTACCTGCAGGCTGGGGAATTCACCCGTACTGGCCTCGGCAACAACTCTTCAGTTCTGTATTTCACGTCTATGGCAACCAACATGACAAACAAGAAACACAAAACTGGTTCCATGAAAGAAGGTTATGAAAAACATTTTTTTTCCACTAGGATAAAGTCTGTATATGAATAACTGATATATTCTAACTCACATTGTCTAACTATAACATTTTAAGCAGTATACGTGAATGTCTCCCCTAAGAAAGGACATGGTGGATTGCCATCGATACCCTGCCAACCTATAGTTTCTGTACCTTTTTTATACTGCTGTGCTTCCGGTAGCCTATACAAAAAGCTAGCAGTTATTAGTTCCTGCTGCATGTGGTCTGACACTGACAACCCATTTGAATTGCTGAGAACACCCCATTTCACCTCACAGGACCCAAATAAACCTCATAAATATCATGTACTAAGATATGCTAAGCTATATAAATTTTCTTCTGGCTATGCCCTACATAATGTAGAAGTATTACTTCAACAGCTAAATCTGATATCATTATACAGTGCCCGCTGTATACAAAACCGCTACCATATAAGCAGGCCCCTATTGATCCAAATCCACTATAAATCAACTATTACAACTGATCTTCTGTATTCAGCGGGTGAAGCAATATTTATTGAGTATGGCAGACACATGCAGGTCCTGGTATGAGGAATGACTTTTCAAGCTGGCGGCCGAATACCAAGCAGGCGTGGAGCCCATGCAGATCGAAAGCAGCACAAAAACAAAACGGAAAGTGTTCACACCTCTAACACTGTGAAAACAATCAAAATGACGCTTGAAGTCACTTAAAATTTTTTTTTGTCCTCTGAATCATTTACCTCTCACAAACTGACAGGTCAAGAACCGTAGCCTGAATGACCCTCACAAAATCAATGAAATATTCCCAAATGCGCAGGAGAAGAAAAATTACAATTTTAAATGTTAAATCATTTTATTGAATTGTTACTTCACATCTCCTCACTAGAACACCTTCTAAAAAGAACATGTTGCAGAACTGCAGACCATAAAGGTTAAATCGGTGCATCATCTTTAGAACTGTTTGATATTGGTTTTTACTTTGGTCAACAACTTCCTGTCTGAGAGTTGGGAAATTTGTCATGACTATGCGTTCGCATAGAATACATAATTTTAAAAAAATTTACCAAATTTCACTCTGAGGGGTTCTAGTGTCCTTAAATACTCATAGTGCCATATCACTGAAATGCCTCGCCGAAGACACCAGAAAAGAAAGACACCTTTGTGGGTGGCAGAACAATTTCCATTTTTCATTATGATTGTTCAGCCAGATTTTGTGATGTCATCTTTTGGAGGGGCAGGGTGGAATAAAATGATGTGCAGGCAGCGATGGGAAACAATGAATCAAGTGAGAATCACCTTATATCTCGTTCACCAGGCAATAGCTATCGATCTTGTGGCAATAGGCAATGATCTCATTTGTTTCATCACAGTTACCTCTCCTAGTCAGCTGGTTTGTAAACTTCACATTTATTTATTTGATACCTGTTTTATGCCATACTCAAGAACATTTAACTTAAGATGAACTCGGCCAGCATTATAGGGGGAGGAAACTGCACAGAGCCCAGGGGGAACCCATGACCATCCGCAGGTTGCTGGCGGACCTACCCACATGCGACCGGAGAAGCCAGAATGAGCTGGACTTGAACTCACAACAACCATATTGATGAGATGTTCATGGCTCATTGGGGTGTGCTAGCTTGCTAACCACCTCTGTCGCAGAGGTACCGAACTAATGATGTACAAATTCAGCTATTTTGAGCGCATTAACAACAAAGCAGAGTTTTTGACGAGGTATCTTCTGTTAGGTTTTTTTTTTTCGATATAATAAGAACACTAGCTCTGAACCCAGTGATCATAATTTGTCTACACCTGACAATTCCTGATATCCCAGCAAACAACATGCAATATATCTGCATAATGTACAACAGCCAACATTTCTGATGATACTTAAACATTTTCATTTTATTTTAACATCGTATGTACAGATCAAGGTTCATTGCTGTATTTGTACAACTTCTTTAAAACATAAACAGGACAATAAAATGTAAGGCTTTAAACCTACAAATGAACTGTAATTTTACACAAGTGATTGAACTGTTTTGAGACAGAGAATGGTGGGAATGATGGCCATTTGGAAGTTGTCATTCAACTGCATCTGATGACTAACAGCCCTTCAAAGGCCTTTCAATGGTTAAAACTTAACACAGCTTAAAATATTTTTCACATGCCACATTTTTAATAGTTGCAAATTTTTACAAAGATCTCTAAGGCTCTACATGTTAAATTCGCCCAATAAAACTGAATATTTCATGAAATGAAATCTATGACGGATTTTGTTAACATGCATGTAGCATCTCCCTTTTTGGTGACTCTCCAAGCATTTTGATCTTTTTTTCCACTTAGTTAATCTATTCTTCAACATTTTCACACATTCAGGTGAAATCTGAAGGCAATTTATCCACATTCCATTTTGATGGCAATTTGTCTTTTGATTATGGTGATAATTTATCTTGTGTGGATTTCATCACGCCTCTATATTAGGACTCCATAGCAAATATGATACTTTCAGTCTAGGCAGAGAAATGCATTCAAAATATGCTTACTAAAACAACACACACAAAAAGGTTGAAGAAAAAGTGTATTTACATACAGTTTACAAACTGGTATCACATTTCCTTCAATCAATGAACCATTCTATCACACCTGACACAACCAGAAGACACTGGAGTATATATGACTCCCAGACCTAACGGAAAGAAAATACCCTACAAAGGGACATCACTCTGCAGCTGAAATAATGCACAGGGTGCTGGCAGACGTTCCTATATACTATCAAAATGCATTTTTGCAAATAATATACACTATCACCTGATCTTGCAGATTTCCATAAAAGATCAGATCCAAGTTTCTTTGAAAAGTATAGGCAGATTTTCTCCCCACCCCCAATCAAAGATACATATAGCTTCCATAGTGTTCATGAAACCCAATTTTCACTCAGCTTAGATATGTCTGCTACCTACATTATGCACCAACTTGTCATCTGCCTGATCTCAAAGAACACCTACTCTCAAACCTTCCAATCACCGGTCTTTGCTTGGAGGGGTCAAACCTTAGGAACCAATCAAATTCACTCTTATAATACAACTACAACTGAAACTGCCAAATGCACTTTCTGAAATGTGGAAGCAATAATCTGATTGGATAAACTGGTTCTTCAGCTATGGAATCTGAATGCAGAGATTGTCAGAAACTATATGTACCATGTAGATACAGTTATTTATTTATTTGATCAGTGTTTTTATGCCGGACTAAAGAATATTTCACTTATACGACGGCAGCCAGCATTATGGTGGGAAGATACCGGGCAGTGGCAGGGGAAATCCACAACCATCCGCAGCTTGCTGGAGGATCTTCACACGTACAGCGGGAGAGATCGTCTGCATGAGCTGGACTTGAACTCACAGCATGACAGGCACCTAGGTCATTACGCCGCACTGGCGTTCTAACCCCCTCGGCAACAAAGGCCTTCGTGTAGATACATTGTCAGTCCTGATACAACAACCACTCAACAGATATAATTATCCAGTTTTGAGTCAGCAAACATAAAAAAAAAGAAACCAAGTGAAGATCCAATTGTACAAGTTGAATCACAAGTTCTGAGCACTGAGTTATAAGCCTTTGTACAGCCAGAATGACAGACAGTTTGTGAACATAAGACTACCAAAGTATGATACATAGTAAATGGATGATTGTCATGGAAATAAAAATGACTGATTGTGATGGAATGGACATCTATATACTGTAAAACTGAGGTCAATTTCGCCTCATCTTTCGGTCCATCTTTCTGGCTTTCTTCTCGTCTTCCTCCGGTGCAGGAGCAAAGAACCATGGCCCCAGGAAGGTTGTCCACAGCAGGTAGAACGCCCAGGCCGGTGCCTGCAAGACAAACCATCAGCAGGTCCTACAAATTTACCATGTTATCCTGCTGTGTAGTTTCTTTTCTCTACAAGAATATCTTGTCAATTATTAACAATCAGGTCATCAGCTTAAAAATGTTTGCTTGGAGTAACCTGGCAGACCCTCCATGAAAGGTCCCTACTCTAAATCTTTTAACTGAGCTTTTGACTGGAATTTCTTGCATTTTTCTCTCAATGTTAATTTCTCTTAAAATTCTTATTGTTCTTCATTAGACACAATAAAGAAAATTCCTTACCAATCTAATTTTTTCTAACAGGGTTGGGCTTCACCGAACAAGGAATATTTTAAGGAGGGCCTTACACACTGCATCTTAATGTTAAATAAAACTGTCATGATAAATACTGAATTTTCTAAATTCAAATTCAGGCCTATTTTTCAAAATAAAAATTTACAATCTCCGCAGTTAAGCAAATTTCACCTTCAAAAACCTGCATTAAGTAGGATTCTATACATCCATCGGTATGACAAATCCAGAGTAAGGTTTCAATACAACTTACCAGTAACCACAGCAACCAAAATAAGCTTGACACTAGAGACAAAGTCTGTACTATACAAGTCAGCAGTATCAAATCCTTGGCGTGCCTGAGGAAAAAAAAAGATACCAATAATGGGAGATTAATGGATGTGCTACACAAAATGATCAAACTCACAGTAGAGACTGTCATTTTCTTCCATGATGTTGTAATGCTTGTGTACCAGTCGACAGCAAATAAACCCATAACTGTGACGTAATAAAGTTAAGAACAAAAGTGTTCATAGATTTGGAGTTTTAACAGTTCCCCATTTCCTATCCGAATTCCACTAAATGTTTCCCTGACGAAATGACAAAGATAAGGAGGATGGTTCCTTGTTCAATGGCTTCTCATCAACATGTTAAAACCGGATTGCACTATCTTTATATTTAGTTCAAATAAAATAGAGAGAATGTAGAAATGCTACAGCTAAGAACAAACATGTATATGTAGGTGAGGCATTCTGTATCAGTGTGTGCCTTGCCAATACCCACACTCTAAGCCTAATAAACCTATATCACAGTGGTTAATTTCAGAAATAGGTCTAATTTCCTTTACAACAGGATTTATGCTTTAATACCAAAATTTGTGTCTCTGATTTTTGGGCAGGTAAGGATACTCTTGCCACACAAACATTTGCAAAACAACTGGCAGCCCCTTCAGTAGTCAAGCTGTATATATTAAGTTTTTTCACCATATTCTGGACTCAATATCCACATGAAATGAAGCATTCAACTGAAACGGCAAATTAATAATTTCTCCTGAAGTCCACCATTTGCAAAACATGCAAGAGACTACAGCAAAGGGAGTGAAATCAGGGAAGTATAGTAGTTGTGCTGGCATGGTCACACGTAACCAGTGAAAATCCAGCTTCTTCACAGTCAATTTAAATCAATTCATGTTTTAGTCTAATCGTTCAAGTAAATGCTTACTCTGCCATGCCTGAATCCATATTGAGATCAATTCCACCATCAAGTAAATTTCCCGTGGATCCATATGTTGGCTTGGCCATATTAGCCATAAACTGATAACATCCAAAGCATATTGATAATGCCAGGGCTGCCAAAAGCTGAAAAACAAAAAGACATTTAAAAATCAGTCAGAATTCAGCATAAGAAAAAAAAAAAAACGGTGCCCAGGTTGGGTATGAAAATTTGCCTCTATATGACTCTGAAGCCACAGCTGTATATCTCTTATCACTTTTATCAGCTACATATGACATTTATTAGATTGGTATTTCATGCTGTACTCAGGAATATTTCATTCATACTACGGCAGCCAGCATTATGGTGGGAGGAAATCAGGCAGAGCCCGGGGGAGACCCAGGCTCATCTGCAAGTTGCTAGCAGACCTTCACACATATGACCAGACAGGAAGTCTGTCTGAGCACAGGTGAGAGGCTTCTGGTTCATTGTGCTGCAATATATTTCAGGTTACATCTAAGAACTGCTATATCATTTCCATGTTACACAATACTTTGCACACCTAAATCACAAAGCAGTACGATAAAATGTACATCAGAACCTGGCTTATTGTATCAGTGACTGCCAATGGGGCTGACATATCAAGTGTACAACTCTCAACATTGACATTGTACAACTTTAAATTTGCTGTAGCAGAATTCCACTGATCTATACACATAAAACTTTCTCTTTTGAGTCTTAAAAACTGAAACATGCTTACCATCTGTGTTGTGGTGAAATATCTCCAGTAGATTAAAATTTGCATAGTAAAATAGACAACCTGAAAGAAAGAACAAAGTGGTACCTGTACCGTGATCTCTGATATCAAATATGAATAACAACTTCAACACCATATTTTAAAAGTACGTATCATCTGCAACCATATGTGGACCTACAACACAGATACCTTTGAAATCTATTTATCACAAAAAGACTTGCTGAAACACATTAACTTCAATTACACAAAGCAACCTATTGTATATATAGACACGATATCAGTCATCTTATTATTTATGAAATTTGTTATCAGAAATGATAAATAATACTTACATTTACCCCTGTTATTACATACTGATAAAAGTTTAAGGTGGCTTTGTTTTCTTCTGCAATCTGCTTCTGTCCCTTTGTACCCACTTTGGGCTAAAATACAAGATCACAATGAATTGTCAATACAATGCATTTAACTGTGTTATCAAACTTCATTTTCATATTGGCATGAATTAAACACATCAATACATGACTTATTATCACTTAAAATGTAAGATGAATCAACAATTGTGTCACATCAATACATGACTTATTATCACTTAAAATGTAAGATGAATCAACAATTGTGTTTCTTAATGGACAAAATAATACTTTTTGACCCACAAAATACACCTTTAGTCAATCTTGTCACAAGGGATCATGAGCAATAAATAAAGACAGTACACGTAATCAGCAGTTCTGTGCAAAACACCTTGTGTTTTCATCTCTCTGCATGGGCAGACACATCTTGGCCTAATTTGAAGACTTTTGAAAGTTTTCATACCAGCTTACACATACCTGAGAGGACAAAGTTAATATTAGTTTTCAGAAAGAAAACAAAATGTGATACAGATTTACACTGCTTTGGGTAGACGTTTATATAGTGTTGGTCAAGCAGTGAATAACTTTAATCTTGTATTCAAGATTCAACCGGAAAATGACATAGAAACGAACAAAAGAGAAGAGTTAGAGTGTCACTTGTGTTCATCGACTTCGTGTTAGGAAATCTGCAGCGACTTGACAAAGACTGACAAAGTGCTAACTGTGTAAACTGTTGCTAAATATAAACGTTAAGCATGTTCAGTCGTCAGTAAAGATACAGATGCCAGTCACTTCGTCAGAGAACAGTCTGTAAAGAGACAATTGTCACTTCGACTATGTAACTAATTATTACCGGCCCACAATACAGAGCTGCTACAATGCGTAAAAATAAAAGACACAGATGTCACTTTGACTAATCTGCCGCTGATCAACCCGAAACATTACACTGCTTTACAACAACAACGGCGTTCTATCGCAATGTAATCAACCGTTTGTGCTTATCCAAAACCGGTAGTCTGATGGCTTCCAAACTTTGACTACATAATATTTTGAAGAAAATCATCTTCTAAGTATTTTACAAACTGATAAAATTTGTATGTTTACCGGCATATTGTCCCTAAACAGTATCCCTGTCGGTCTGCGCGAAACTCCAGGCAGCTGTCATACACTGCGGACTTCAGTCGTGGGCCTTTTCCGTCTAGAGCCACGTACTTCCGCTAGGCGTTGTGGCAGTTTGCGTTGGGCTGCACCCGCCCCAACTGGGAACGGAAGATCAACGTAGGAATGCAGGGTGGTGCGGGCTTGTATTTGGCTTGAACACATGCACTGACTTGTACAAAAGAAAAAAAAAAAAGACAAAAGAAAAGTAAAGAAGTTGGGCTGCGGCATTAAAACTTTCCATGTAAGCTCCAGTTTTATTCGTAATCACTCCAATATATGTATCAATCTACTGTTCATATCGAACCATTATCTTTTTCTTCTCAAAAGACATGAACTTTTTCACAACTGTGATGTAACAGGTTGAACCTTTTCCTTGGTCCTTCATTTCTAAATGATGATGATGGCTCTGCCAATTGATACCACTCTGCAGCAAAAGAGGAGGCTCTTATAACTCTCAACCGATTAATGACAATTGTTCATCAGCTTGAATCAATCATAGCAGATGTGTAGAGTGGCCATACCGCATATGCATTGATGTTATATACATGTGAGAAGAGCTAGTTTTATCAGTATGTCCATTGTAGAAGTACTGTATTTATGCACAAAGCTGCGTGTGTTTACTAGAAAAGTCACATACATTTTTGTCTCATCTCAAACACATATGTGTTGTCCTTCTCTACTGTAGGGAACAGTGGTTGCTGTGAATTCAAGTCCAGCTCATGCTGATTTCCTCTCCGGCCGTACGTGGGAAGCTCCACCAGCGGCCTGCAAATGGTCGTGCATTTTCCCCAGGCGTTGCCCAGTTTCCTCCCACCAAAATGCTGGCCGCCGTTGTATAAGTGAAATTTTCTTGAGTATGGTGTAAAACAGCAATCCAGTAAGTACGCAAGTGTAGCGAACAGATTTATTTATTTGATTCCATGACATCTAAAGTAAAGAATAGTAAAGAATAGTAAATGACCCCAATGACCTTGAAGAAAAAGGTCAGGGTCAATGAAAATCAATAGGGTTCATCCTCACCTCAGTGTTTAAGTGTGGTTTAAGTTTGGTCAACTTGGTCCAAACTGTTCTACAGCTCGAGCATTTACAAGAATTTAACTCAAATGACCCTTATGACCTTGAACAAAAAGGTGATGGGCGCTGAAAATGTATAGAGTTCTTCCTCATCCCGGCGTGTAAGTGTGGTGTAAGTTTGGTGAACTTGAGCTAAACCGTCCAAGAGATAAAACATCTACAAGCCTTATATAAAATTGAACTTGAACAACCCTCATGATCTTGAAGAAAAAAGTCACGGTCGCTGAAAATCGATATGGTTCTTCCTCATGCCATTGTGTAAGTGTGGTGTAAGTTTGGTGAACATTGGATAAACTGTTCTAAAGATAGAGTTTTTACAATGAATGTGGACAGACAGACGGACTGATGACACTATAACAATACTCCTGGATGTACCCGACAAACCTCTGGACATAAAGCCACATCCGAAAGAGAGAGACCTGGATTCGAACACCCAGGTTCATCAATCACAGGCCTGATGGTCACCACGAGCTACTTGCAGAACTTTAAGCCATCAGAGGCCCCAAACAAAAACAGAGCTGATACTGATTCTGACATGCTTCTCACTGGTCACACACAAGTGCACATGTATGTATGTTGTGAGGACTGCTGACTTCATGTACAATAATTAACCAGAAATCTTGTGAATCTTTTCTTGATCTTGAAGTGGTCTTGCAAAGCAACCAGTCAGGGTCAGTTATTTATAATTTTACAGTATTTGTTATAAATTTTATAACTTCATTTTACATTTAACACTTCATCCGGTCACAGTAACTGCTCTGCTGAACTCTCCTTATCAAGAAACTCCACTTGTACAGTGCCATTCTTGAAGTCGAACAAAATGTCTTATTTGGCATGACACCTGGCAAATTAAGGGATAATGGAGACCAGTAGTTGTCCTTATGTAATACAGGAAACCAAAGATTGTCCTCACACACAAATAATAAAGGAAACCATTGACTCCTTGCAGAATAAAAGAAACCAGTGGCTGTCCTCTTATAATAAAGAAAACCAGTGGCTGTCTGCACATAATAAAAGACACCAGTGGCTGTCCTCACAAAGCAAAGGAAATCAGCGGCTGGCTGTACATAATAAAAGAAGCCAGTGGCTGTCTGCACATAATAAAGGAAGTCAGCAGCTGTCTGCACATAATAAAGCCAACCAGAGGCTGTCTGCACATAATAAAAGAAAGCAGTGGCTATCCTCTAAAATTAAAGAAAACCAACAGCTGGCTGCACATAATTCAATGGCTGTCTTCATATAATAAAGGAAACCAGTATAGCCATGCTTACATGAGAGGGCAACAGTATACTTTGCAGTAATGTATTGTAACAGGTACAGCTGGGCTTTGCCTATATCTTGTTAGTCTACCAATGATCAGTGTGACAAGTGGAGATGCTGAAACAGGTTATGGGTTAGCTGATGTCCAAATGAAGCCTTAATCAAACATGAGGAGAATGCTCAGAGTAAACATAAGGCTCCAGTTTAATGCATGTAAATGATAAAACATTTATTCCAGTTGGCAAATACACATGTTTGTGTATAATAATCTTCTTGTTAAAACACTCTGTCTACGTTACACATAAATAATGATGATCCTTACATACATCTGTGACATGAAGTAATACACTGAAAATTTGTATGTAATTTAAAAAAACACTAATAAATTATATATAAAATTTAAAAAAAAAAAAAAAATTCTTCCTTGCTGTCTGTCTGATGACAGTGAAACATTGTTAGATCACAGAAAGCTTGGTGTAACACTACACAAATCAAAACCCTGCCAAGTATACCCAATCAGGCATTATGAGACTAACTGAGAAACCCGTTCTCAGTTAGGCAGCTGGTCTGAGAAACAGGATAAACTACACACACATCAGCCCATGACTAGTCAGTTAAGGTAATTCCACTTCACTGACCATTGCTAAAAGCTCCTTGGTACTACATGTAGTTAGTCATTAATACTATAAATCAAAATGCAAAGAATTTTCATTGGTCCATAATTTTTGAATTATAAATTATAATATTACTATTATATTGAATTATACCGATATGAATAGAAGATGTCTCAATAACCTTTTCTACATCAATTACATGGTCTATAAACAATGATGCAGTGTATCAGAATCACAGTGGCTTTTCAATAGGGGATATGGTTTTCAATTCACAGGAAATGCTGAATGTCAAGTCAGTATATTTCTGTTCATGTTACATGTAAATACTGGAGCGATGAGAACAGCTTTGCAGGATCTGAGAAAAGTTTGCAAATGGACGGAAACATTCATAAAAATAGAACTACTGGACGGCTAAAACAAAATCTGTCCCCCAAGACAACGGAAACATGTACAAAATGATTGTACACTAGCACATCTGCAAAAACAGGAAGTTACATCAATATCAAGATTGGTCTAGGCGATGCGGATTCGGGATTTCGGAGAGCGAGCCTTAGGTGACCTAGACCTGGAGCAAGTAGGCGAGGATGGAATGGAGTTGCGGACCTGCTCCAGCTGGTGTGACATCTCACGAACTTTATCGGCCCAGTATTCACTGCTCTGCTGCAACTGAAGGGATAACTGTAACAGACGTAACAGAAAACAAATGTCAGTACAATCTCCATCCCATATGTCTAAGCCTGTTTTTCTATTTTTCTCTGCATGAAGACACATAAATTATAAAACCATAAATTATCAACTCCTGAAGTATTATACCATAGATTGTGTCTTTTAATTGTAAACAAACCATAAATCTTTCCTGAAACCTAATTTTATTTTTCATTTTACCTGAACAGTGAGACAAACACGTATTAAAGGTGGGGTATTCAATGTAATGGCATGATTTCACCTTGTTGCCACAACGTGATTGGTTATCGTAGAGCCTATTAAATACTGAGCCTCGTTACATTGCCCGTTTGCCTCTCCAGCCACCAAATGACACCAGTCTTTACCACAGAAAATATGATTCAGAATCCTAGAGCCATCTGGTAGCTGGGAGAGCAAACAGCAGAAAGTTAGACACAGGGGCTCTGGTGATAGGGAACATCCATAAGCCTGCTCAACAACACCACGGATAACTTTCACAAAACTTTGTTTAGTCATATTTCGCCTAACTTTTTTTCACGAAAGATAAGATCTTTTGTTTCAATCCACACATCGGTCTGAGAGCATTCAAAAGGCAATACTGACAACACCTATGGGTGATTTATTTATTTATTTATTTATTTGATTGGCGTCTTACGCCCCAATCAAGAACATCCTGCTTGTGTGACGACAGCCAGCATTATTGTGGAGAAAAGCAGGCTTAAGCATGAAGCCAAATGGTCATTAATGATATACATGCGATGAAAGGATCAGATAACTGAAAACAATCACAATAATACACGTTACAAGTAACAGAACAGCAACAATGGTCCATTATACTACACATGAAACAAATACTTCAATACAACGTCAACAACAGTGGAAATGGGATGCACATGTGGAACGTTCAATGATAAATAGCTAATGGGACATGATTAATATAGACCATGCATGCAACCAGAAGCATATGCATATTCAAATTATAAAAATTATGATGAGGAAAAAAATATAGCCAATGACACAAGACTAAAATATGCCATGCATTCATCAAGCAACGGATCAATATTAAATTATCCACAAAAGCATAAAACTGAATAACAAAGCAGTCAGCTTAGCCATGCTTCTTGCATGTGGCAAAATGCGTGCAAACCTACTGCGCACTTCAGCAGGATTATCTCCCTTGGGTGTCACCAAGGGACACACAGCTGCAAGCATACCTGTCCCACTCGCTGTATCCAGTAGGACTTGTCCAAAGATTTGGAATCACCAAAAAGCCCCTCAGTTGGGGTAGTTCTATTGTAGGGGTAGGGGGAGCAAGCCTATAGATCAATAACACTTCTGTTACGAAAACGCCTGTGTTTGTTATATGGTTCTAACTCAAAAAAAAGGGCTTGAGAAGCTAAATGTCGTCTAACAAAAAGCAAGGTTTGTTGGTTACAAGGAGTTAAAAAGCTTCCCTTTCAATATTCCACGGATGTTTAAAGAACAATATACCTACACATGAAAAACAATATATTTCACACAGACATACATTTCACTACACTGAATGTTACACTCATGAATGCCAACACTGACTTTTATGCACCACAGTGATGAATGTTCAGTGTTTTGGGTCTTTTGATATCATGTATCTGCAAATTAGGTTTTGACCGTATCTTGGGTTTTACTATTTCATAGCACAATAATGAAAGGCTCTGTCGCAAGAAACAGCGAATATACACAACATATATAATCAATAATTACCAGTAACTATGCGCCAATTAAAACAATGACATGGACCAAAACCTGCAGATCTTTCTATATGCAACAATTCTCATGTTTATTTATTTATTTCATTGACAATCTGCTTGCGTCCAAAATTTCACTGACATAAACAATGAACGCTATATGGCTGTTTTGACACGGATGCTGTTAGAAACTTCCCACTCTATGGGTAGGGCAGCGAAGTATATAATCTGTGTTGGTAAATCGGAAATTCAAAGAGTTCTGCATAGCTGAGCACAAGACCTTGCATAGCAAGATAATATGAAGGAATGAATGATTATGGCCCCAATAATTCAGGTATATTGCCAGCACCTATACAGGTGAGTGACATACAGTGTACATATAGAGCTGTATACATGTAGAAGGTTATCTGCCTACCTCCTCACGACTCGGCGATCTGTCCCTGCTCATTTTCTGACTGGACTCAGGCCTCTCTGCTTTCTGGCAACACATCAATGAACTAGTAAATCAATGGTGAACAAACTCCATGATAAAATCAAACCATGGAGCTATATTCAGCATGATGTAACACGTTTCCTAACCAGAGATATACATTAACTGATGTAGAACTACAGGTATCTAAGACAATTCACTTCAAAGTATGATTATGAACAGATTCGAAACTATCAACAGGTTGCCATCAAAGACAATTTGACCAAAGGGAGGTAAGTTTACAGGATACACGGTTGCCATGACTGACAAGCAGAAATGACTAGGGAGGTAACTGTACCAGTTTGTTGGGAGAGTCCTGCTCTATCAGGTACTGGTGAGCCTTGGCCTCCAGCTGGCCTTTCAGACTGGTGATCATCTGGTCTTTAGTCTCGGCCTGAAGCTGGAATGTCTGACGACTGGAGATCTCGTGCTCCAGTTCTGCCCTCAGCCGCAGGTTCTCTTTCTGACAGGCACTCAGCTGTCAATCGAATCGGGAACATTGATAAAACGGCTGGAAATATGAACCTAACATACCTGTATGCAAAGTTTAAATGTTAATTTGCCTGATCAGGAATTATTTTACTGTATATAATATTCAACCAATTGTAAAATTAACTTCCCACACAGCATCCTGTTTTGAATCACAATTTCCATGTTGTATTCAGTACTACTTTTCACCCTGGAATCCAGTTTTACTCTCATGCTACAACATTCACCTTTGTCACTTGTACAACTTTCTACCGTGCCATTCAGTTTGATCTGCTTTCATATCAAAGAGATGTACATGTTTTAAATATGTTCAAAACTATTTTTGTGCACTTTTGCCAGTAAATGGATTTTTTTCCCATCTAATAGTTTACTTGCTTTCAAGTATTAGAACAAACATCACAGTTGTATTTTCTTCACCTCTACTGTTAACCCAACAATCTTACTGCCAGGATATAATAAAGTCTTCATGTATTTTCACCACACCACAGTAAATGTCTGCCAAAATAAATGCCTGATATTCTGTTTCTTTGTGACTGTTGTTGAATATCATAGTTAAGAATTTGTAACAGCATGATGGCAGCCAGTTAACTGTGTGTGGAGGAACGTAACACTGCCAAATAAGTGTATCAGGTAAACTGCATGTAACACTACACAGACACCACTGTCAACCACTTCTTGCCACCATGGCCCCACACACAACTGAAGCAGGGGAATATTGACATTTTTACAAATATATTACACATATCTGAATTTCTGCCAACAACAGATACACTAAAGCCAGTTATCCGAAGGCCCCTGCGATCAAGGGGTCAACACATACCTGTTGATTCAGCTGTTGGATGGTGTCGATGTTTCCTTTTAAGCGGCTGTGCAGATCCTCAATTGTGGACACTTTGGCCTGGAGCTCGTTGCCTTGTTCGTTCCTGGCAACAAATGCGAATCACACAATGACATCAGAAGACACATACACATGCATTCAAAATCCTGCGAATAACCCAGTAAAAGAGAGTCATGACTTGTTAGGGGTTTCAACAGCTGAAAGGTTTACTGATCCAAATGTGGAAATCACACAATGCAACAAATACCAAATCCCCAACAAGCAGATTAATCATCAATGCATACATGAATGTACTAATACATTACAGGACAAACTTCTGATAACTGCTGTTTTCACATCTTGAAAGTTCTCAACAGGACAAAATCAGTCATCATTTCGTTGAAACCAGAAGAAAATGACCAAAATCTGGAACTTGATCATCAACGTGCCAGAATAAAACCATGTACCAAGTTGTAATTCAACACAATGAACCATGATGGGGGGAAAAAGTATCTGGGAGAGAGATGAAATTCAAAATATGACAAAACTGTCGTAATTATCGTCAATAATAAGTAACGGCCCAGAACTGAATCTTTAATTTGCCACGGTGAAGCACATGCAGAAAGTTTCAATTCAATATGAAATTCACATCCCCTAACAGACACATACATGTTCATGAATCATGATAAGCACTGCATTTAAAATCAAACTTACTCATAGTCTTCCAGTCTGGACTTCAACTGATTAAGTAAAACTTGCTGATGAGTAGAATGAGTTTGTAAAGCCTAAAATCAACAACAACAAAAAAATACAACACAAACATAATTTCAAAAATTATTTTCTGGAATAAAATTTGGACTATATGGAAAAACAATATTTTATCAGATATGATTAGGGTACAGTTATACAAATATAACTGTTTTCACAAGATATTTCCATCTTTACAAATGAAAGGCCAAAACAAAGGAAAGAGCAAGTGACCACTGGTTACACAAACAAGCCAGACCACCCGGTCTATTACCTGTTTATATACTCACCTTGAAGCGCTCAGAATCAGCCTTGCGGTCCTCCACTTCCAGTTTCAATTTTGTGATGTGTTTCTGATACCGTTCCAACTGTTCATTCAACTGTCTGAGAACGGAGAGTCACACGTATATATGCAAAATTTGTCAATTCATTGCAGCCTTTAATTATGGAAAATGACTTAAAATTTCACCTTCCCAAAAGTGCACTCGTCTTCAGAGGCAAATTAATGTCAAAAAATATTACTTTGGGCACTGAAAATTAAACCTTTCCACAGCAGCTTCACAAACACCTTTCTAACATTAATGTATTTTGCATAGCAGCGCTTTAGAAGTCTTGTAAATTAATGAACATTCAAGTTAGTTCGAAGGATGACATTTTAGACAGCTTAGCATTCACTGTTTTCTTAGATCACAGGATACACTGAAATTACCAAACACTTCAAAACTACGTACTCTTTTTCAGATGTCAGCTGCATGATTGCTTTACTCTGCTCTCTGCAACAGGAAAAAAATTCAGTTATAAAGTGTTTTTCTGCTAACCATAATGCACCATGAATAGTTGGCAGATTAACTGTATATGTCACATTTAATGTTTAAGTAAACCTACATGTTGGTAATACGCTTACAATCATTACATTAGTCCTCTTGTCTCAATGTTACAAATAGTTGCAATTTTACTATGTGCGATTATTTCACAAATTAAACACAATCACTGACATGCAAAGAATTAAACAAACCTCATTCCAAAATACAATCAAGGATATACAAGCAAACATTTACCTGATTTTAGTTCCAAGTTTTTCATTGGCTTGTCTGTTAACATATCAAAGAAAACAAAACCATGCAATAAATCCACTCCAACACCATGCAATCAATGAAATTCAACAAATAATAAAAACACTTCACAACCAACTTGTCCATGCAGAATCAACTTCAATAAACATTATAAAATCCTTTAAAAATTCAGAGCTGATAAGTGATACCACAGAGATTGCATACACACATGTACATATCAAAACATGCACTGGCCCACAGGCAAGGAGGTCACAGGTCACAGCAAAGAATTAACTTAGGTCAAAAGTTACAGCCTAAAACTGAGGTCAAAGGTTGCCAGCTAAAATTAGGTCAAAGGTCATAGTTTAAAATCGAGGTCAAAGTTGCAGGTTAAAATACTGTTCTTGTTGGTTGACAATGGCTTCATGTAAGAAGATTCATAAAGCATTTGACAAGGAGTGGTTTAAGTCATTTACTTTAGCCGATTAAATTCCTCTACAAATTAGACACAGATGAAACAGACTGATGAACTTGGACAACAAGTAATTCATACTGGCATTAAATAGCGCTACTGCAAAAGGAGGTCCATTCAAATTCACTGAGACCGCACAGTGTATCAGAGTTACACTTGTTACTTGTCTAAAAGCATCATCTCACTCAGTGTGCCCCTAAACCACAAGGAAACAGTACCACATTATTCCGAGGTGTCAGTCAAATTTTGACTGCTGGAAGGGTCCTCATATCATGATGATGGAACTGATATCACAGGTTTTTCTATTCACATGCTGCAAAATTGAGTTTTAGACAAATACTGTCCTGAGTTTTCACTTAAAAAAACTGATACCTTGGTGACGAAAAAATAAGTTTTGTGCTTTGTTCAAAATCAATTTCTAAACAGAAATTGGCTATAAAAAAACCTTGATATATTGCAGGGGATAATTAACCACAAACCATAATATTAATTCACTTCAGGATTGGAGGCTAAGATCTTACTTCTGTTCCTGCACCCAGGTGTTGACATTCTGAACGACCAGCTCGCTCTCCCGGTGAAGTCTGTCCCCATTGGCCCGGGAATCCTCCAGGGCAACACGCAGACCCTCGATCTCCTCGTTAGCGCTGGCGTAGTTGTGTCCTAGCAGCTCCAGCTCATTTCGGAACCTGTCCGTCTGAACAAGTAGAAACGCCTCAAATAAAGGATCACACTGACCACTGAACAACCAGTTGAAATGCCTCAAGTAATGGACAATGTTCATCATGACTGAACAACAAGGAAGAACACCTTAAATAATGGGTCAAGTTCAGTACAAAATCTGTCCAGCTGAACAAGTAGAAATGCCTCAAATAATGGATCAATCTCATCGTGACTGAACAATAAAAAGAACATCTTAAATAATGAGTCAAGCTCATCAAACGAGGAGGACGCTACACAATCAGCTAAGCTCATTATGGCTGACAGTAAATGGGAACATCATACATAACAAGTGAAACCCATGAAATCTCACAAAGAAACAACTTGAGCTCCTTCAGCAGACAACTTGGTCACCACCACAGAAGAAACATAAAGCTTAAAAATATGTTTGTTGCCGGCAGCCCAACCAACCCTCAACAAAAGGGCCCTACTCTAAAGTTTTTATTGGGCTTCAGACAGAATTTATTTTTTTGTTTATTTTTATTTTTCTCTCCATTTTAATTTCTTGAAAATGTATCCTTATCTAATTCATTAGAAAGGAAAAAGAAAAAAAAAAAACACAAAATTTCCCTGCTTCTATTACCTGCAAAAACCATATATTTAAGGATGGCCTAACATAAACAGTAAATAAAGCTTGCACCATGTAAGAGAAATGCAGTAAACAGTTTACCTCGTCCACAGTGGCTTTATATTTCTCCTGAATGGAAGATAACTCCACCTTGAGTACCACAATCTCCTCCTCCTTCACGGAGAGCTCCTGAAGGCTCTGGCGATGCTTCTCCTGACTGGAAGCCAGCTCCGACTGAAGGCCCATGAACCTAGACTCGTAGTTTTGCAGCTGTGGGCAAAGATCATATAAGGTGAACTAAATTGACTGACAACACAGGATCTGGCAAAAACCACACCAGCGGTCAATTCACAACCACAGCCATGTCTGGAAGTTCAAAGTTAGACACAAATGTCTCATGCTCACAATTATAAGGTATTCAAAATATCAATTTCTCGGCCTTCTCAAACAGCACTAAACTTGTATTAGGTCAGAAATGGCTGTGTAGAATACACCCCAGCATTAACCACAGGTACACACAATCCTCCACAAATTCACACCCACATACTCGGTACATGTTTGACATATTATGTGGCTGTTATATGAAACTAGACAGGTTATTTTATAATTTCATATGTACCCCAACATGAAATATACATACAAAACATCATGAATAATTTTGTTTACAAAATGCATTTAAAGTTATACTTGAGCAGTTGATTTTTTACGGGATTCAGTTTAAGTTATCAACCTAGCTACAAGAGAACAAGACTTTCCTTTTGTCAGAAAATATGAAATTACAAATTACAATAATTACAATTTCATCAAGCCAACGTAGTTACGTTGACTTGACTTACCTCGTCTTCAGATGCTAGATTGACTTCCTGCAGCTTCTTTAACTCTTGCCTCAGTCTTCGCATCTTTTCCTCGTACATAGTAATCTACAGAACAAAGACAAATTTGTACAGACTTGAACTCGTAACCTCAGGCAAGGCCTTGTGGTGTTAATTACAGCAAAATCCACTACACAGCTCCATGGACGGCATGGACCCATATCCAATGCGTAATTTTTTTTTTATATATATATTTGTCCAAAATCTTGGGTTTTTGATTCATAATATGATCAAGATACCAAGTTTAGCTATGTTTAAAAACCTAAGGGCCATGTTTCAAAATGCTTGTCTGGCAGAATCCCTGCAAACTTGCACAAGCACCTCTGTCGCCATGACATTTACATTTATTTATTTATTCGATTGATTGATTGATTGGTGATTTACGTTGTACTCAACAGTATTTCACTTAGCAACATGGTGAGTGGAAACCTGGTAGAACCTGGCAGAAACCCATGTCATCTGCAGGCTGCTGGCAGGCCTTCCCATGTACAATAAGGAGGGAAACCTGTGTGAGCTGGGCTTAAACTTAGAGCAATCACCTTGGTGAGAGGCACCTGGATCATGACACCGCACAAATTTATTTATTTACTCATTCGTTCAACTGTTGCTTTATTGCCTAACTCAAGAATTTCTTCTTTCCACCCATGGCATGTGTAGCAGCCTTGACCTCTTTAAGATGCTCAACCTTTAGTACCATGTACTGGACGATAAGAGAATGCCCTTACTTCCTCAGTCATAGACTGGTTCTGCTGCTGTAACTTGGCCATCTCAGTCTTCAGGGACGCCACCAACCTGGACCGTTCAGCTAGCTGCTCCATGGCCTCCTTGTGGTTGCCCTGGACAGTGGTCAGTTGTACCTTGAGGTCATGAACCTTCTGCTCATTGTCCAGCAGCTGTAATGCAGGCAACAGAAAGAGCCAATGATTAGGCTTTAGTGCCATGTTGGCTGTATCTCAGTCATGTCAGGTATGAACAGGTGTAATGATTAGGCTTTAGTGCCATGTTGACTGTATCTCTGTCATGTCAGGTATGAACAGGTGTAATGATTAGGCTTTAGTGCCATGTTGGCTGTATCTCTGTCATGTCAGGCATGAACAGGTGTAATGATTAGGCTTTAGTGCCGTGTTGGCTGTATCTCTGTCATGTCAGGTACGAACAGGTGTAATGATTAGGCTTTAGTGCCATGTTGGCTGTATCTCTGTCATGTCAGGCATGAACAGGTGTAATGATTAGGCTTTAGTGCCATGTTGGCTGTATCTCTGTCATGTCAGGTATGAAGAGGTGTAATGATTAGGCTTCAGTGCCACGTTGGCTGTATCTCAGTCATGTCAGGTATGAACAGGTGTAATATATATATATGTGTGCTTGGGTTTTACATCATATTTAATCATCTTTCAATCATATGAAGACGAGGAGTACTTAGAATGTATATATATTCTGTATCTTCTTGCGGCAGGACAAGTCCATGCTGAAGACACCAGACATGACGCCCCACCCAGTCACATTATACTGACACTGGGCCGACCAGTCATGTTTCCTTGTTCTATTCTCTCAGTACTGAGCAACAAGTAACAGTACCATTTTGAAGTCTTTGGCATGACCCGACCAGGGTTTGATCCAGACCTTGAGGCGGACGCTCTAACCAAAAATCCACTGAGGCGATAAAATGTGTAATAAGGCTGGGAAACAGTTACTGGTATGAATATGAGATTGAAAAAATCAAAAATCAGAACAAGAAGCAAATATAGGTTTTTAAAACCAGCTAAATAAAACAAAAATCAGTTAAAAATCAAAAATCACATTAAATTTAATTTGCACACAAAATCCTCATATGGTTATTTAACTACAGCTTCTGCATCACCAACAATGCTGCAAAATAATCAAAATACAGAATCAACTGTCACATGGAACACAGCATGAACAAATTTAAGTTTTTTTCAATGTTCTGTTCATCCAGCTTTAACCCAGAAACCCAGGTCTAGCGCATAGAGAAGTAGAGATTAGAACTGACCTCTGCGTGGCACTTTCTGTACTGATCCTGAGTCTTCTCCAGCTCATTCTGTACCTGACTCAAAGACTCTTCATAGCGGGAAATCTACAACATTCATTAGGTTATTCATTTAAGTGATTCGGGTTTAAGGAAGAACTTAACAATTTTGGGCTTTAGATTAGGGCTGTCCCGTTGTGCGTCGCTCACCCACTTTTCCAGTGTTCACTGAGAAAAGGACATTAGTCAATGAAGTGACGTCACTGTACCATGAGATACTACCCTCATTTTCACTACAGCCCAGTGTTTCACTGTGGATGCAAATCTGGAATCTGAATCAAAACTGCCTGTCCTAGGTTGGTATTGAACCTGTACCTTGTGTGTCTGATAGGTGAAATATAAGGATCTTTACTGTGCAACCATCACAACATCACGCAATCAAACCATCACACAATCACATCATCACAGCAACATGTAGATGTCTTGGTAGTTCGTTCATATGAAGTTATGTGTAAATTACTTTATTTCACTGAATGTTTAGAATGTCAAATTCAATTTCAGAAGAACACAAACACCTTAGACTGATACGCTTGATGCCAATGTTGAAGTTTTTCTGGTAAGAAATTAATAAAACTTCACAAAAAACTCTTATCTGACCAAGGTTTGATGAAGTGTACTTCGCTAAGTAAATGCCCTTAAAGGCCAATACAACATATGTTGTAGGGATAGAAAGTGTACTTAGCTAAGGCCTACTTTGCACTAAATACGCTTCATGAAACCATGCCCTAGGTCCAGTTTCATGAAACATACTTAGTGCAAAGTAGCACGTCACTAAGTGTACTTCATATGTGTATAACATACGTTGCCATGGTAGTTAAGGGTTATTTAGCTTAAGTATGCTTCTTGAAACTGGCCCCTGGTCCTTAGGGGTGGATGAATCTATCAAAATCAAGCAAAATGTAATGACTTTAGGTGAATTACATGCTCACCTCCTGTCCCCGATGGAATGTCTGTTTTTTGGAAGACTCCAGGTTCATCTTGGCCACCCGTAACTGACCGTCTCTCTCTGCCAGGTCCTCCTTCAGTGACCTCTGACCCTGCTGAAGGGAGTCAATATCCGCTCTCTGGCTTTGGATGATGTCATCTCTTTCCTTAATCTGCAGCACAATACAGAACATATTTTTTAATTGCTGTGCAGTGTGATTTTGTCTGAAAATACTCTGAAAATCCAATAAAGTACCATAAAAGTGTTGATCAAGGATTTCAATGTAATGCAGCATTTAATACATTTATCAAATTCCATTTGGAATCGATCCACATTAACAGTTTGAAATCATCACAATATTCTTCTTGTACACAGAAAGGTTAACCACACACACTTCTCTTACAACTATTACAGACGGTAACTGCTGTACACAGCATGGACTTCTGGATAATTTTCAAGATAACTAATGTGTGCAAATAACTAATGCTGTTCGCCTACTTAATTCATCAATGGGCAAATTTGGAAGAAATTTATATAAAATTTTTTTTAATAAAATTAACATACCGTTTGCTTTATTAACCAAATGCAGTGTAGAGAGCAAATATATCTATATGCAGGGATGTCACTGATGTCAAAGAAATAAAATGGGCGTTATTTGCTATATTTATGGCCACCACACAGGGTCAAGTTCTCGTCATTTTCATTTGCTACACCACTGAAGTTGCAGTAAGTCTCTGAATCAGTTGGTTTTTTGCCATAAGCTTAAAAATGAACACTGTTGCTACTGCTGCAAAAGGAAATGAAAAATCCCCCCACCCCCACCCCCCAAAAAAGGAAGACATAAGAAAACATAACACAATTTTACACAGTTATTGCACTATCTCCATAAATTCCTATTCTTCATACACTTACCCTGGCCGTGAGATCTTTGAGTTGCTTCTGAACGGCATCCATGTCGTCACTGAGGTCAGTTGCTGACCGTCGCGCCTGCTGTAAGTTGCGGTTGGTATCCTGGTGACGCGTTCTCTCACTACGTAGCTCTGCTTGTAGCTGACTTAGTAACTGGTCCTGCTGTTCAACCTGAAAAACAAGCAACAATATCCACTAATAATAAGGTTTATGGGTCATTCCAAATGAAATTCATGAGAGGTTCCCGGGTCACCATCTCAGAATTGGCTGAAATTTTAAAGGGAAGGTAGCTTAACATGAGTAATGAAGACATGCAAAATTTTAGCTTTCAACTCTAAATAGTTTCTGAGATATGAACCTAGAAAGGGAGGTCTCCCCCACTTTTTGCATTTACAGATCACCTGTGTTAATTTGCAGGTGGTTTTGAAGACAAATCCTTTGCCAATGAATAAAACATCTTGGTATCCAATAAACCAGAGTCAAGCATCAGAATTGCTCTATCTCTTTTCCTATTTGACTTATTGGCCTCTCAAATATGGACTCTGTCATGTGCTGAAAAGGAAAATTTCATTTTCAGAGGTACCATGCGAGCTCAAGGTCTGATAGGGTTAATTAACCGGAATTTGGTATTTTTAGCCAAGACTCTGTGTAATTGAAAAATGGGACATATTCAAATCTTATTATTGGAGCTATTGGCCTCTGATAATGGTTTATTTTGTCACCTTTTGGGTGGCAGTTTCATCATGTGGGCAATTATCCAATAAAATGAAATTTTCTACACAATTTTCTAATGTATATATCTGAACCTTACTTGCCCATAGTTATAATAAGTTATGACTGGGCTTGAACTCACAAGGATTGCATTGGTTACAGGCACCTGCTCATTACACTGCACCAGAGCGCTAAATCCCTTGTCCATGAGGTACCCAATCTAGGTATAAGACTTCTAAAAGAATTCTACACCACAATTCCCATCAGTCTTTGTAGCAGACTTTCTCTGCGCCTCACCTGTTCTGTCAGCATTTTTTCCTGTTCCTTCAATCCCTCCAGCTCCACGGCACATTTATGCACCTGCTGTTTGTATGCCATGCCTTCCTGCTGTGCCTCGTGATTGGCCTCTTTTGAGGAGAGCAGATCTTTGCGCAGCTTTTCTATCAAGGCTTTCTGTTCGCTGATCTCGCCCTCGTAGCTGGCGTTGCGCTCGGTCATCGTTTTGAGCTCGGTCTGCTGCTTGCGGTTGACTTGCTCCAGTCTGACCACCTCAGTGACCCTCTGGCTCAGCTGCTCTTGGGTGGTGTGGAGAGACTGCTCCATTAACATTAACTTCTCCTCATGGTGAGCCAGCTGAAACGAAAAGCTGAACACATTATAGCTTTTGAAAGTTAGGCTGCTGTTAAAAAAAAAAAAAGAAAAAAGAAAAAGAAAGCTGAAAACATTAACATCAACTTCCTTCTCATAGTAAGGATCCTAATTCTTATGACTTTTGGGACATCTGATCTGCTCTTATTAGCCAATATACATGTAAATGTAACAGGAATACCCAGTTTGTTTTTCCTAACATGATTAGTACATTAAAAGAACAACATATACATATCTTTACATGTCCTTTTGGGGAGAAACATAATTTTTTTCTTTCAGCAGTAGTAATCTCTGTCCCCAAAACTATAAGACTTAGGGTAAGTTGAAATAAAATGCTGAACACATGAACACAAATTCACTTCTCACTATAAGTAAGTAGAGAAAAAGATATAACACAGTGTCACTAACTGTGAGCCAGAAAAGAACAGGAAACTCAACAATACGAACACACTTCTGCAGCTCCCTGTGAACCAGCTAGAACAAAACACTGAACACATCCACATACTTTTGATCATCATGGTGAGTCTGCTAAAAAAAATGAATGCTTGCATCATGAAACTTTGGTCAAAGATTTAGTTCGGCTGTAAGCTGCTGTGACATAGTCGCATTCTCCAGTTACACAAAACTGCTCTCTCCACAACTGGAATGATAAGCAACAGTGACATCCAGTATTTAGGATCTGTCCAAACTCTTTTTGATTTCCGTCAAAACATTAGGAGAGACATCAGACCTTTGTTCAGATAGGGATCAGAGAAAATTGCATTTCCCCACCACCCTCAGGCTTATTATCCACGTCCATGGCACCCTCTGTGACTGACAGCGGCCTACTTACCTCTTGAGCACAGTCCTTGTACTGAGAGCGGACCTCTGACAGCTCAGTCCTCACCATGTCCCCATCTGTCTGTACATCAGACAACTGCAACAATACATGGGAGAGTTGCTAACCTATAAAACCAGCCAATGCTATTCCTCCTCATGAAAACAGACAGATTACAGCATCAAATCTGTCAATGCCAGCCCTCATGTTCTCATAATACAACACCCTATACTGAATACTTACAGCACTCTCTATTTGTTAACAATAATTGTTTTAGACCTAAGGTATTCTCTTAATGAGTACAGTGTTACTTACATCATTCTCTCTTTGCTTAAGCTACATACAACCCTTTGTACTACAGACTTACAGTATTCTCTATTAGCTTATACCACATACAACACTGCATACTACAGACTTGCAGTATTTTCTATTTGCATAAGCTACATAAAACACTGTATACTACAGACTTACAGTACTCTGTTTCCTTAAGCCACACACAATGCTCCACACCACAGACTTACAGTATTCTGTTTGCTTAAGCCACACACAATGCTCCACACCACAGACTTACAGTATTCTGTTTGCTTAAGCCACACACAATGCTCAACACCACAGACCTACAGTATTCTGTTTGCTTAAGCCACACACAATGCTCCACACCACAGACTTACAGTATTCTGTTTGCTTAAGCCACACACAATGCTCCACACCACAGACTTACAGTATTCTGTTTGCTTAAGCCACACACAATGCTCCACACCACAGACTTACAGTATTCTGTTTGCTTAAGCCACACACAATGCTCCACACCACAGACTTACAGTATTCTGTTTGCTTCAGCCACACACAATGCTCAACATCACAGACTTACAGTATTCTGTTTGCTTAAGCCACACACAATGCTCCACACCACAGACTTACAGTATTCTGTTTGCTTAAGCCACACACAATGCTCCACACCACAGACTTACAGTATTCTGTTTGCTTAAGCCACACACAATGCTCCACACCACAGACTTACAGTATTCTGTTTGCTTCAGCCACACACAATGCTCAACACCACAGACTTACAGTATTCTGTTTGCTTAAGCCACACACAATGCTCCACACCACAGACTTACAGTATTCTGTTTGCTTAAGCCACACACAATGCTCCACACCACAGACTTACAGTATTCTGTTTGCTTAAGCCACACACAATGCTCCACACCACAGACTTACAGTATTCTGTTTGCTTAAGCCACACACAATGCTCCACACCACAGACTTACAGTATTCTGTTTGCTTCAGCCACACACAATGCTCCACACCACAGACTTACAGTATTCTGTTTGCTTAAGCCACACACAATGCTCCACACCACAGACTTACAGTATTCTCGGTTTGCTTCAGTGTTTTCTGCAGAGAGGCAATATTCACATTCAGCTCTCGGATTGTCTTCTCTAGTCTCTCAATCTCGTCAACCTTTGCAGCTATGTTGTCTCTGGCTGCCTGCATCTCTTCGTCTCTTCGTCCGATCAGCTCTTCCTTGCGCTTGATCTCCTGGTCAAGCGCAGCGCAGTGTTGGGTCATCTCCTCCAGGTGGCGCTCCTCTCCGCGTACCTGCTCCTCTAGCTTGGCCACCTCTGACTTGTGACGTTGATGCGCAGAGGCCAGGTTCAGCTGTAACTCATGCAGGTTGTCCTGCAGACGACCCACCTGAAGACAAACATCAGTATTTGAGCTGTTCTTGTTCAACCAGTAACAAGCCTGCACACAGGTGCCTGACATTTTTTGAAAACACCCCTTTGGACAAAGTCGTATGACCATGTATTCCATGGTATTTATTACTGGACAAAAGTCTCTTGGAACATACCACTTTCGCCAAAGCGATGTTTTCAAAAATGTCAAGTACATATTTGCAGGCTGGAAGTAATCACTGCATACGATACAATAAAATTTATTAAAAAATCTGTTTTTCCACAGTCACTTGCAGGCCATTTTCCATTCCCTTAACAGGTTCCCAAATTATAGTCAAAGGCCAAAATATTTTCATTAATTTGGTGTTGATTTAATATGACTTCTAACTTCAATCAATATCCTTGATTTTGAGTATCATACTTAGCTAATAGTACATATCACTCCAACTTCTAGCCCAAATTAGGTGTCCCAATAGGGTGCCCAATTTAACAGGTTATATCTGACTCTGCTTTCATACATGTACCAACAGATGTAAGCTCTTCTTGGCTTTTCTTCTGACAATACCAAATTTTAACTTTCAAAAGCACACAAACACTAACATCACACAATTTACAGAAACAGTACAAATCTGGCATCAAGAAATAACATGAACAATTCTTGCATCAAACTGACAACTAACACGATGACCTTGCACTGCCTTTCACACGGTATATAAACATTCCTGGCAAAAATGTACATGTATTATATATTCAATGACAAAATATATTTATTGACAAATTCAAAATGGACTCACAAATGCATTCTTGATTGAATCAAGTTTAAATAATTCTTATTTTCCCATGCACCTGTATGATGCACAATAGCATACACGTCTTGCCCAATCTCACCTCGGCGTTGACAGTCTCCTTCTCCTCTATAGTTGTTGCCAGTTCCTCCTTCAGAGCCTGTATCTGAGCAGTCAGCTCAGTCACCTGGTCAGACTTCCGCACCACCATGCCCTGACAGTCCTCCAGCTCAAACTCCAGCTGACCAATGCGCTCCGCTTTCTCAGTAAACTGACAATGACAGGGAGTAGCAAGAGTTATGCAGAGAGTATGCAAGAGTTATTTCTCAAAAACAAAAAAAGACTCATGTACCTTTTACTCAGGTACCTTCCCTCATTACTATGCAGTTGTTGGGGGACAAATCCACTGACCGTGTTATAAATGAAGCGCGTTCTACCGGGGCGCCTTCACGGCCAATCGTAGCCTATGATCTACTCGTAGACCATGTAGCAATCATTGACACAATGTAAAAGACGAAGAATAATTTTGAGATTATTGCCTTAAACGCCAGAAACAGAATTGTTCTTAATATCTGACTCACTCTTATACTGTTCGCTTCACTTGTAGGTAACTGGAAAACCAAAGAAGCAAAACAATATACGTTCTAACTGCCACATAACTGTGACTTCACCCATGATCTCACGAGGTTTTGCCCTCGTTTCGGCTGCTCTAGTTATATCATATCCAAACTTCCCAGTTTAGTCCACTTGTTGAAAGAGTACGCAAGTTTCTGTCGAGAACCGTGCAACAACAACAATGCATACGCTAGGTGAAAAAAGGGGAAGAACTCCGCGGCCGCATTGTGAATGAATCTCGCATTGAAACGAGTTACAACGAGGAAGATGTGTAGATTTATAAGGACTTTAAAAGACAAGCAAACATCAAAACATACTTCCTCCCAGGATCCATCAGTGGAATGAACAGTATATGTGTAGAGGTAAACACAAGAGATAAGTCAAGAGATAAGAGATAAAGCAATATGATCAGGAAGGGAGTTGATGGGGAAGAGATTAAAAACATATCAGGACCAAATTTCTTTATATATGGTTTGGAGGTTGTTGTACAAACTCTCTTGGTAAGAAATACTGTACATGACCTAAAATTTCGTCCAAAAAGTACATATTTAAGAGGCAAATGAATGTCACAAAATATTATATTTGAAGCTTACACTTACATTTATTCATTGGGATATGCTCCTATTTTCCAGACAAAGCTCAAAACACTTTTCTAAAATCATCAGAATTCTCAGAATCGGATGAACTGAGCAAACTTAGTCACGGACAAAACTTAAGATCCTGTAGGGTAATCATTGTAAACTGTGTTATGTTTCAAAAACTTACCTCTTGGTTAGTATGAGTGTGTTCACCTTGGTATCTGGCCAAGTCTTTCTCCAGTTTCCTGACTTGATCATCATACTCTGTGGCCTGGTACATACCAAAAATCAAAATATATGTATACATATATATATGCTGACACTGTAACATGTCACTTGTTATTTAGTGAAATTTAGCCCATCTTGTCAATAATTAAATTTCATTTATTTTCCTTTCAAATAAAGCCTATACAACAACTGGTTTATACTTCAGGTATGTATTTGACACATAATACTGTAAATAATGACCTAAAAACTCGGCCCAAAAACTGAATTTTGAAAGGCAAATACAACTCACAAAATTTTACTTCTGCTTTCCAGACAATCCTTACAACACCTTTCAAAGATCAACGGAAACTCTCAGGATCTGGCAAAATGAGTAGCTTTGTCATGGACAAAATCAGAGGTGAAATGCAGTTATCAACTGTAATACAGCGCTGGTTACCTAAAACCTAACCCCCCACCCCTCCTTGTCTTTAGATGAGCTTGTTTCAGCTGGTCCTCCCAACTGGCCAGGGCCTCCTGTCCCTGGGTCAGCTGTGCCTGTGCCTGGCTCAGGTCCTCATGGCACACAGTCAGCTCCTGCGTCAGCTACTCTAACCCTACCCCTGCGCACTCCTCCCTCCCCTTGTCCTTACCTTTAGCTGAGCTTGTTTCAGCTGGTCCTCCAGACTGGCCAGGGCCTCCTGTCCCTGGGTCAGCTGTGCCTGTGCCTGGCTCAGGTCCTCATGGCACACAGTCAGCTCGTGTCAGCTGCTCTAACCCTACCCCTTCGCACTCCTCCCTCCCTTTGTCCTTACCTTTAGCTGAGCTTGTTTCAGCTGGTCCTCCCGACTGGCCAGGGCCTCCTGTCCCTGGGTCAGCTGTGCCTGTGCCTGGCTCAGGTCCTCACGGCACACAGTCAGCTCCTGCGTCAGCTGCTCTAACCCTACCCCTGTGCACTCCTCCCTCCCCTTGTCCTTACCTTTAGCTGAGCTTGTTTCAGCTGGTCCTCCCGACTGGCCAGGGCCTCCTGTCCCTGTGTCAGCTGTGCCTGTGCCTGGCTCAGGTCCTCACGGCACACAGTCAGCTCCTGCGTCAGCTGCTCTAACCCTACCCCTGTGCACTCCTCCCTCCCCTTGTCCTTACCTTTAGCTGAGCTTGTTTCAGCTGGTCCTCCCGACTGGCCAGGGCCTCCTGTCCCTGTGTCAGCTGCGCCTGTGCCTGGCTCAGGTCCTCATGGCACACTGTCAGCTCCTGCGTCAGCTGCGCTAACCCTACCCCTTCGCACTCCTCCCTCCCCTTGTCCTTACCTTTAGCTGAGCTTGTTTCAGCTGGTCCTCCCGACTGGCCAGGGCCTCCTGTCCCTGGGTCAGCTGTGCCTGTGCCTGGCTCAGGTCCTCATGGCACACAGTCAGCTCCTGCGTGGCTGGCCCTAACCTCACCCCTTCCCAGCATCCTCCACTGCACATACAATCACTTACCTTTGGCTGTAAGGCTTGTTTCCGGCTGAATTGCTCTGACCCCAGCCAGGGCCTCCTGTCCCTGGGTCAGCTGTGCCTGTGCCTGGCTCAGGTCCTCACGGCACACAGTCAGCTCCTGCGTCAGCTGCTCTAACCCTACCCCTGTGCACTCCTCCCTCCCCTTGTCCTTACCTTTAGCTGAGCTTGTTTCAGCTGGTCCTCCCGACTGGCCAGGGCCTCCTGTCCCTGTGTCAGCTGTGCCTGTGCCTGGCTCAGGTCCTCATGGCACACAGTCAGCTCCTGCGTCAGCTACTCTAACCCTACCCCTGCGCACTCCTCCCTCCCCTTGTCCTTACCTTTAGCTGAGCTTGTTTCAGCTGGTCCTCCCGACTGGCCAGGGCCTCCTGTCCCTGGGTCAGCTGTGCCTGTGCCTGGCTCAGGTCCTCATGGCACACAGTCAGCTCGTGTCAGCTGCTCTAACCCTACCCCTGTGCACTCCTCCCTCCCTTTGTCCTTACCTTTAGCTGAGCTTGTTTCAGCTGGTCCTCCAGACTGGCCAGGGCCTCCTGTCCCTGGGTCAGCTGTGCCTGTGCCTGGCTCAGATCCTCATGGCACACAGTCAGCTCCTGCGTCAGCTGCTCTAACCCTACCCCTGCGCACTCCTCCCTCCCCTTGTCCTTACCTTTAGATGAGCTTGTTTCATCTGGTCCTCCCGACTGGCCAGGGCCTCCTGTCCCTGTGTCAGCTGTGCCTGTGCCTGGCTCAGATCCTCATGGCACACAGTCAGCTCCTGCATCAGCTGCTATAACCCTACCCCTGCGCACTCCTCCCTCCCCTTGTCCTTACCTTTAGCTGAGCTTGTTTCAGCTGGTCCTCCCGACTGGCCAGGGCCTCCTGTCCCTGGGTCAGCTGTGCCTGTGCCTGGCTCAGGTCCTCATGGCACACAGTCAGCTCGTGTCAGCTGCTCTAACCCTACCCCTGTGCACTCCTCCCTCCCTTTGTCCTTACCTTTAGCTGAGCTTGTTTCAGCTGGTCCTCCAGACTGGCCAGGGCCTCCTGTCCCTGGGTCAGCTGTGCCTGTGCCTGGCTCAGATCCTCATGGCACACAGTCAGCTCCTGCGTCAGCTGCTCTAACCCTACCCCTGCGCACTCCTCCCTCCCCTTGTCCTTACCTTTAGATGAGCTTGTTTCATCTGGTCCTCCCGACTGGCCAGGGCCTCCTGTCCCTGTGTCAGCTGTGCCTGTGCCTGGCTCAGATCCTCATGGCACACAGTCAGCTCCTGCATCAGCTGCTATAACCCTACCCCTGCGCACTCCTCCCTCCCCTTGTCCTTACCTTTAGCTGAGCTTGTTTCAGCTGGTCCTCCCGACTGGCCAGGGCCTCCTGTCCCTGTGTCAGCTGTGCCTGTGCCTGGCTCAGGTCCTCACGGCACACAGTCAGCTCCTGCGTCAGCTGCTCTAACCCTACCCCTTCGCACTCCTCCCTCCCCTTGTCCTTACCTTTAGCTGAGCTTGTTTCAGCTGGTCCTCCCGACTGGCCAGGGCCTCCTGTCCCTGTGTCAGCTGTGCCTGTGCCTGGCTCAGGTCCTCACGGCACACAGTCAGCTCCTGCGTCAGCTGCTCTAACCCTACCCCTGTGCACTCCTCCCTCCCCTTGTCCTTACCTTTAGCCGAGCTTGTTTCAGCTGGTCCTCCAGACTGGCCAGGGCCTCCTGTCCCTGTGTCAGCTGCGCCTGTGCCTGGCTCAGGTCCTCATGGCACACAGTCAGCTCCTGCATCAGCTGCTCTAACCCTACCCCTGTGCACTCCCCCCTTCCCTTGTCTTTAGCTGAGCTTGTTTCAGCTGGTCCTCCCGACTGGCCAGGGCCTCCTGTCCCTGGGTCAGCTGTGCCTGTGCCTGGCTCAGGTCCTCACGGCACACAGTCAGCTCCTGCGTCAGCTGCTCTAACCCTACCCCTGCGCACTCCCCCCTTCCCTTGTCTTTAGCTGAGCTTGTTTCAGCTGGTCCTCCCGACTGGCCAGGGCCTCCTGTCCCTGGGTCAGCTGTGCCTGTGCCTGGCTCAGGTCCTCACGGCACACAGTCAGCTCCTGCGTCAGCTGCTCTAACCCTACCCCTGCGCACTCCCCCCTTCCCTTGTCTTTAGCTGAGCTTGTTTCAGCTGGTCCTCCCGACTGGCCAGGGCCTCCTGTCCCTGGGTCAGCTGTGCCTGTGCCTGGCTCAGGTCCTCATGGCACGCAGTCAGCTCCTGCGTCAGCTGCGCTAACCCTACCCCTGCACACTCCCCCCTTCCCTTGTCCTTACCTTTAGCTGAGCTTGTTTCAGCTGGTCCTCTCGACTGGCCAGGGCCTCCTGTCCCTGTGTCAGCTGCGCCTGTGCCTGGCTCAGGTCCTCATGGCACACAGTCAGCTCCTGCGTCAGCTGCTATAACCCTACCCCTGCACACTCCCCCCTTCCCTTGTCCTTACCTTTAGATGAGCTTGTTTCAGCTGGTCCTCCAGACTGGCCAGGGCCTCCTGTCCCTGTGTCAGCTGCGCCTGTGCCTGGCTCAGGTCCTCATGGCACACAGTCAGCTCATGTGTCAGCTGCTCTATGACATCCTCACAACGGGCCAGCTCAGACTTGGTCTCCTTCAGGATCCTGTCCAGGGTCTCAGTGTCCTCTTTCATACGCTTCACAGTCTCTTCCTGCTCTAGCTCCTAAATATACAAAAACATGAATCTTCAGATTAGGTTTTCAGCAAAAATTTCTGATTCTTTTAGCCTAGAAAAGTACAGCACAGGTAGTTCATCTAAGGCAAAAGCACCTCTGAAACCATGCCAAGGCTGGTCTGGGTACACTTATGTGTGTATGGGGTGAAAGCTTAGTCTTTTGAAAATGAGTTCACATAAAAATGCAAAAAAAATGTGGAGAACTCTGGGTTTGTTAGAAAAGAAATAAAATGTCAGCTTTTGCTGTAAAATCAATGGAAAAACGTTGTTTACTTCAAACCTTATTTTCTTAATGTGATACCTTTTATTTCTTTAAATAATGTTACAATGTTATCTCCTGTCAAATATGAGATTTTGTCATTTAGTAACCAAAGGTTTGTGGTTTATTCAAGGTATCCTCTAGCGTATTTCAAGTTTGGCTTAAGCCCAACTTTAATATCCTTCACATAACCAAATATTTGTACCTGTATGCTTAAACTTTGTTGAATCTGAACTACTGCTGTACAGAAACTGCAGTCAAAATTTCTAATGATTTGAGGCACACATTTAGGAGTTTGACTTGGATTACAACTTAAGACTGAAACCCAAAATGATTTTGTGAAACAGTCGCCCTGATTTCCTCTGCCTATGTAAATGACTGACGTTGTACAGGTGAAATATTATATCCCTAACCAATCAACCAATCAATCTGACTGATTGATTTACCCAATGTGACTCACCCTGCTCCTGCTGTCTGAGAGTTTCTCCTGCAGAGTCCTGACGGTGCCCTCCAAGTGCGAGACCTGGTTCTGGGCCTGACTGTACTTGTGTTTGTAGTTGTTCAGGGAGGCCTCTAACTTCTCCTGGGTCTCCCTCCCCTCCCCCAGCTGATCCTCTGTCACCAACACAGTCTGCTTGTACTCCGAGAGCTGTACTTCCAGGTTCTTGATGGTATCTGCCTGTTTCTCAAGCTGGCAAAGAAAGACAGAAAAACAGTGCTTTAATTTTAGTCAGAGCCTCAAAACTGAGGTTTTACTACACAAGCCAATCATTCTCTGTCCACTGCAGTCTGATCTCTCCAGACACTGTGCGTTTGACCATGTTAGATGTTCACCTATAATGGTACAACTCACCATCAAATGGTGGCCATTACTCTGCACCTGCAGTGATGCCTCATCCCCATCAAACATGCCTAATGCATGATGTGACAACTCACCATTATTACTGCCTCTTTCTCTGCCTGCCTTAGCACCCCCCCCCCCATTCCATGATGTGACAACTCACCATTATTACTGCCTCTTTCTCTGCCTGCCTTAGCACCCCCCCATTCCATGATGTGACAACTCACCATTATGATTGCCTCCCCCTCTGCCTGCCTTAGCAACCCCCCCTTCCCCCATTCCATGACTTGACAGCTCACCATCATTGTTGCTTCATGTTGCGTAGCCACTCCTTCTCCTCATTAGCCCTGCAACCACTCCACCCCCCTACCTGCCCCGTTCCATGATGTGACAACTCGACATTACAGATCCCTCGCTCTGCGCCTGTTGCAGCCTCTCCACCTCCTCCTTTGACCCGTCCCCCTCATACCACAATGTGACAACTCACCATCATAGTGGCCTCGCTCTGCGCCTGCCGTAGCCTCTCCACCTCCTCATTAGCTCCGTCCACGCTACTCTTAAGGTCAGCATTGTGGGCGCCGGCCTCGGTCAGCTGTGATCGTGCAGTGTCCAGCTCCTCCCTCAGGAGGTCAAGGTCCTGGCCATAGCGCTGAACCTCCTCACTGTGGGAGGCCTTGCTCATCTGGAGGTCAGCCTTCATCTGCTCCACAGTCTTCACGTGGTTTCTTACCTGTAATCAATGTACACAAATGTCTTACCTGTTGTACTTATTATTGTATCTATTTATCTGATTGTTGTTTAATGCCATACTAGAGAATTTTTTCAATCATTAATGCAGTTTTTCAAGGGTAGTGTATGCATACAGTTATTTTAAAAATGAAGCCTAAAATTTGTTTGTGTCACCATAGGTATAAGTTTCATAAAATTATGATAATTATTTCTCTAAACCCTACAGTTCTCAAGAAATTACTGACATATTGTTTTCAGCGGCCCTTGAAAAGGTTGAAGAATCAGGGTACTTGACGTTAACTATTAAGGATATTTTAAATGCATTGCTCTTGCTATGCTGTACAAATTAACCTTTGCAAGAAGTCTGGAATACAATACTTGTGATTTTATACTTAAAATCAAACTACAATTGTATAATCACAACCACAAATGACAATATGCCTGCTGACAGTTTGGACTCTCCCTTCGAAAGAGTAAAGTTTTAGAACTCCTATATCTACAACACAAAACTTCCCAGTACTGAGAATGAGATAATTCAAGCAGAAAAAACAAAAAATGAAATGCTAAGAGACTTGCTTTGAAAATAAACAGGCTACACACTCTGGAAGTCCTTTTTTAAAATAATGTCTTTCTGCTCTATCGTACATGTATTTGCAAAGGCTAACAGATTTTTTACTAGGAATTCAGGGCCCAGAACTCCTGTTTCTCCTGTGATTTCGCCAAATTACCAATGGCTGTATATCATCTGGTGCTGGTGACTTTTATCTACTGTGCTTCCAAATGCTGAGTCATGAAAAAAACATATCACATGTACTTGTGTCTTTAGTTGTGTCGAGAATTTTTTGCTTGTACACCATTTTCACGCTCAAAATTACAAGCAAAGGAAACAGAATGGCCTGGAGTAAACCTCGACCATTTGTAACAATGTGCCAGATGAGCAGCAGCTGTAATTCAAGTCTGAAACCTCAATGAAGGACTGATTAAGGTTTAAAGACACCTGTAGAGTATTTCAGCTATATCGTGGCGAGAACATGAGATCAACGATTCAGTCAATTGAGCGGGCAAGGACTTTCGCTCCCACCAATAGCATCTGTCTTGTCAGAAAGACTCACCTCTTGTTGCGCGATCTCCAGGTCATGCTGCAGCTGGTGTATGCCTTTTCCATCTTGTGTAATCTGAGTCACATGATCAGAAGTTACGTGAATGTTCAATGGAACATGGAATGTACATGCAAGATACCAGTCAGCAAACAATTTAGGATTGCAAAAGGGTGGACTTTATTTTAATAAATGAATTGTAGGTAAAAAAAGAGGGGCCTGTTACTACATGATCAAAAGTTCATAATCTCACTAGTGGATAATTTTTGAAGGCAAATTCTTTTAATGACCAATATAATGATATGAGAAACTGGGAATTACACTAATGTTACAGTACAAGGTGAAGACAGTTTTTCACACAAGAAAAAGTGGTTAGGAACTACACATAAGGATGGATTAGATACTTTTCATTGCTGTTCATTTCTTGTTTCTTGGTATGGAAAGCAGACAGAATCGCAAGGAGACAAAACAAATACTGACCTACTTGCACTCACAACACAGTAAAGATGAACTCCTGCTCTGAGGCCGAAGACTGATGGTTGAATGGAAGGTCACGCATTGAAAGAGGGAGGAGTCATGTACAAGAGTTGTCTTCCTTTAGAGAGCTCTTTCTTATATGGGCAGATAAGACATGGGTTTTTATCACCTCCAAGGAGGACAACCGCCATGTTGAAGATAATGAAGTAGAGAGGAGTTTCTGACCACTAGATTATTTTTTTAACCAAGTGACAGTGAAAGATAGAGAGAGAACAAACCATCAGCCATGACCAAACAGGTTTCTACAAAGTGTAAGCAGTGGAAAGACCAGTTCCTCAGCTCCACATTCAGTAAAACTTCAAAATTGAATAAATGGGTTGGTGTACTACACAGGTAGCCTCCCAACTTCACGCAATTTTATAATAATTCTGACTTCATTTTGAAACTGTGAAACTGGCCTGTGGTACACAGAAGAGTAAATAACATACACGAAAAATTTAGAAGTTTTGTCATAAGGTTTAGCAAGCAAAAGGAACAGAACCATAAAGCATGCAAAACCCAGAAGAGATGTGAAAATAAGGGATTCCAGGCAGCAGAAACTTATCAGCATTCGATGGATAACAAGTTTAGCAGTGAAAACAGGGAACCTTGAGTATATGTTTTAAGAGATTTATCTGAGCCCTCTGGAAGTGTAAAAGTCACCGTAGTTCGTTACGACAAACTCAACTCACTGAAGCAGAGCACAGAGATAATACTGAAATTGGTTACAGTACTGTGATAATACTGTAATTAGCTTCGTTACTGCGATAAAGGAGACAGACAACAAGCCACAAAGCAAATATAAGCACTTATAAACTCTAGAACTGGGCGTGAAATGCATTTGCATACATTACGGAAGTAACATGAACCTGGTAGTTAGAAAGCCGGATTTAAAAAAAAAAGAAAAAAATTCATACAATTTTCCAAGCCATTTGGATAAGTTGAAAAATCTCATCGTTTGTCGTCAGCATTGCTGACCGCCAAAAATTGTTAGACATACAGTTTCTGAGGCAACATTTCTGGGCTAAAGCCGTTGAAAAAGTTAGTGAAACAAATAAAAACTGAACAGAAAGATATCAGAACACAGAAAGAAGACAATTGGGCAGTAAATGTTAAGGTTATGAGGCCAAGGTTAGTGGTTAGCTGTCACAAGGCAGCCCATCGCCATCACCCACCTTCTCCTCCTGCCTGTCTATCTGCCCATTAAGCTCACGAATTTCACCCTGAAGCTCTTTGATCTTGTTACTCAAACGATTGCACTCCTCCTCTCTAATACCCAACTGTCAACAAACAAAACCAGCGCAACGAATGGCCCCGACTCTTAATATACAGGAGTTATAGAAATCAACGCTCACCTCGAGGGGTACAAACTCCTAATACACAGAAGTTAAAAAGTTTCTATTGCAGATTTACTTTACTGCTTTTCTAAGGGGTGTAAGAACCTGTAGTATAGTGGCATGGTGTCAGTTTTAGTAAATGTAAACAGGAGGCATATTTAAGCCTATTTTGTCCATCTATTCATAGTTGTAAATGGATAAGCTGTTAGCATACACTGATCTTGATGAACGTGTTTTAATTTCACTGTGATTTTGATGAACTTGTTTAAGGTATACAGCGATCTTGATGCCTGAGCTGTAAGTACTTACTGATCTTGATGCATGTGCTGTATTACAGCATATAATGATCTTGATACCTCAACTGGAAGTATGCAGTGATCTTAATACCTGTAAGTATGTAGTGATCTTGATGTCTTAGCTGTAGGTATGCAGTGATCTTGATACTTGAGCTGTATGTAGTGATCTTGATGTCTTAGCTGTAAGTATGCAGTGACCTTGACACCTGACCTGCAAGTATGCAGTGATCTTGATACTTGAGCTTTAAGTATGCACTGATCTTGATCCTTGAACTGTAAGTATGCAGTGATCTTGATACTTGAGCTGTAAGTATGCAGTGATCTTGATACTTGAGCTATAAGTATGCACTGATCTTGATCCTTGAACTGTAAGTATGCAGTGATCTTGATACTTGAGCTGTAAGTATGCAGTGATCTTGATATCTTAGCTGTATGTATGCAGTGATCTTGATACCTGAGCTGAAAGTATGCAGTGATCTTGATGTCTTAGCTGTATGTATGCAGTGATCTTGATACTTGAGCTATATGTATACATTAACCTTGATACCTGACCTGCAAGTATGCAGTGATCTTGATACTTGAGCTATAAGTATGCACTGATCTTGATCCTTGAACTGTAAGTATGCAGTGATCTTGATACTTGAGCTGTAAGTATGCAGTGATCTTGATATCTTAGCTGCATGTATGCAGTGATCTTGATACCTGAGCTGAAAGTATGCAGTGATCTTGATGTCTTAGCTGTATGTATGCAGTGATCTTGATACTTGAGCTATATGTATACATTAACCTTGATACCTGACCTGCAAGTATGCAGTGATCTTGATACTTGAGCTATAAGTATGCACTGATCTTGATCCTTGAACTGTAAGTATGCAGTGATCTTGATACTTGAGCTGTAAGTATCCAATGATCTTGAAACCCAAGGTATATTAGCATAGTGATCTCACCTCTTCCATACAACCTGTGTACTTCTGCTGTGATGTATCCAGCTCAGTCTGCAACTTTAGGATGATTTGGTCCTTGTTTGACACCTACATGATAAACAAATACAAATCTACAATTTTGAAAAAAAAAAAAAAAAAACATCACAAAATAAAAAAATACGAACCTACAGAGTCTCTTCAAACCTCAAAACAGATGCATGACATTTTTCACTTCCCTTCTAGACAAACTGGCAAGACCGAAGGACATTATCCATTTTATACAATACTGGAGCAACTCAAGTAACACGGTGTAATATTTCTGTAAATCTTCCAACCTTTTAAATCATTAGTGCAGTTTTTAAAGGGCAATTTTTAAAGGGCAAGAGTTTTTGTAAAAATAAAGCCAAAAATAATGTCTTTGCATCAGCACAGGTATAAGTTTCATAAAACTATAAGAAAGGCTTCTCAAGACCCTACAGTTCTCCAAGAAAATACTGAAATACTGCTTTCAGTGGAGGTTGAAAAGGTTGAAGAAATAGGGTATATGGGTCTTACTATTTTCGTCAAAGAATGTCACCTATTTTCAGACGGGTTTTCTCCATAAATCCTCCATAATTTGGAACCAGGTATGTACATATATAGTATGTTGCTAAGTCCAGGAGTAGAAAATGTGAATGATTACTGCCATCACCTCTTTTTGACATGTTCGGTGTTTTTCTTGTGAGATGGTGAGATCCAGCTCAATCTGGTTGTATTGCTCCTGCAGCTGACTGGCCGCCTGGTTGTAACGCTGGGATGCCTCGCTTAGGCAAGAGTTCTCAGCCTTCAATTTCTCCACCTCATCTTCCAGCTTCAGCAACTGCAGATCAAAATTGAAAAATACAGAATTCTAGCACATGGTGTATACACACACACAAAAAAAAACTGAACTGCAGTACATGGCATGCAGAGAATAACAACTGTAAAAAGATAGGTTTTCCATTGTCTGAGTGATATCCAAGCTTTTATACATGATAATAAACACACTTTAATATCTGCCTGAGATATCAATTTCTCTCCTGACATAGGGCCCACCGTGGTATAAAGTGCCCAAATTCCACATAAATACCATCAGCAGCCGTGTTGTTTCCTATTCACTACAAACTCAGAACTATCGAGGATGTGAGTTATAAGACAAGGTTCACATTCAGTCACAACAAAATGATGGGCCTAAAGTCCAACACAGTGACAATCTGAATATCTACGGTTCAAACTAGCTCACCTACCTCATTGTAGCAGGCAGTGTACTGGGACTGAGACTCAAGCAAGTCCTCCTGAATCTGCTTGATGCTATCTTCTTTTCGCAGCAGCTAAATTAAACAACACAGATTAACAGTTTATAAATGACAATTAAAACACAGAACTCTTATAAACTCTGAAATCTCAGTCCTGGACTTGGGCTCGATCCCAACGAGTCATTTTTGACTTCAGAACTTCAATATTTTGCATGCTGTGTTTGACCAAAAATATTGTCTGTCACTTAGTTCCTCATGCAGCCTGATTCTGAGAATTATATTGATCTTACAAAACTGATTCGAGGATTGTTTGAATATCCCAACAGAAAAATGTAATTTTCAGTCCCATAAGTATTATATCACTACTGTAGTTTCTCTAATAAAAGGCACTTTTTTCAAACTTTTAGGTCAAATATGGTAACAGAAACTGAGGTGCATTTTTACACATGCAGCTTTTATCCCCGTTCATAATTTTATCCTGGAAGGTCCAAAAATTCAAAGCATTCAAATCAAATTTCAAAGTTTGACTGAAGTCAAAACTGGTTTTGTGAAATCAAGATTCTACTGGCCAAAACATTTACATTAGAAACTTGGAACCGTTTAAGCATTAATTTATCCTTTATTTTCTCAAAGCAATAATAACTGTTACATTTCATATCAAATTGCACTCTTTACGGAGTAGTACAACACATGCAATTGTTTACACAACCACTTGACTGTTGACCAGCTTACGTTCTCCTCTGAGCGCCTCTTCTTCTCATCCAGGTCATAGTGGCACTGTGCCAAGGTGTCCTGTAGTCTCTTAATGGACTCCATCTGCCTGTCCACCTGCAGTCAGCGTTAACAGGGCAACCGTGTATCATGTGACATAGGATTTTAACAACTGTCAATTTACAAACACAACTCCAAACACATGCATGGCGCAGTGTGAACATAACTGTAACATGCACAAATATGATATACAAAACATGTTCATAGTCAAAATAACACTCATGGAAGGACGAAAACAACTGACGACCTGTTGGTAAGACGAATCTTTCAACAGTAAAGTGAGACAAATGTGCGCCCAGAAAGTTATCACCTCGGCTCCTGAAGAGGATGGCCTAAGGGGTGTGAAAACTATCAAGTCACAGTTAAATTAAGTGATCCAACCACCTATAAATGGTTTCCTGCATCTAGCTTTTGTCATGCCAAAACATGGCCTGGGACAAACATGTGGTTTTACAAGTCTTGTTATTGGTCTTTCTTGAGTGACTTTCTGTTGTTCTTTCAGCTGCTACATGCATTGCAAACTCCTCCTTTTTGCCGTCATTTCAGAGGACTGACTGGACTTTTACACAGCTCAGCAGTCTGAAAATCAAAATTCTAAATCTTGATGCAGAATTCGACAGTTACATGTTGTTGGGGTGTGAACACTGTAAGTCCTCTAGTGCTTTTTATTCTTTCTTAATTTTGAATATTTCTTTGTTTACCTCTGTGCATTTCTCAGCATGTTTAGATTTGAGCCTTGTCAGTTCATTGGACACCTTGCTGAGCTGGTCATCCTTCTGGGCCATCTGATGACAGAAGAAAGAAAATGCAGAATGACTACAGGTAGTCTCTCTGGCAGGCACAGGATTTAGACACAGTTCCTTCTGGTCAACAGGACAGAATTTACACAAAACAGACGAAGTACAACAATAAGCACTTAATCAATGAGCAGACCTTTCTAGACATAAGGACACAACACAATACATAATGGATATGTATTTTAGAATATGTCCATGTACAGTGGTGTAACGGAATTTGGTGGAACTGGGCCAGTACTTGCAGATACCCTAATTTTGGGAAATTCACTCTGCGCTTTTTAGCCAATATACACATAATTATAACAGGAATACAGTTTCTTTTTTCTCACATGGTTAGTCCATCTAGTGAAGAACATATCCATATGATCACTTCTCTAAAAAAACTTGCAGAGAAATGTAATTTTTTAGTTAATATCTACTCAAAAACTCAGAAAAACTGGGGTGCAGAGAGTATCATTATAGATGGGATGTAACTCGTAAAGTGTTGTCAACAATGAGATACATAGGCCTGATTTCACCAATGGTTCAAACAGGTCTTGATGGTTGATAATATCTGATATAAACTTTAAATGCTACCAACGCAAGATAACACATACAAGCACATTTCACCATTCAAGAATGTCAACTGTAGTGTGTTTTCACTTATTAGTTGATTAACAATGTACCTTGTTAAGGGTATCTTTTTGCTGTTTCTGTAGAGAATCCACATCTGTTTTTAACTGTTGAATGATCTCCTCTTTGTTCGTAAGCTGAAAAATTAATAAGCAGAAATTAACAAAACCTTACTACTTAATTATCTTTCCTTGAATCTTTCAAAAATAGTATTCACTATTATATTTACTTATTTATTACAGTGATGCAAAAGCCTGTGATTATAATTTGTGTTGCTACTTTTACGAGTGAAACGAACTGATGCATCCAATCACCAATCTTAACCACATGCATGATCCCGAAATGTCTTCTCACATTATTTTGCAGGCTGTCATTCTGCGAGTTCACAGTTGTCAGCTCAATGTTCAGTGTTCTCATGCTGTCCTCCAGACGACTGATCTCGTTGAGGTGTGAGGAGTTACGTGCCCTTGCCTCTTCCAGCTGTTCCTCTAGAGTGTGGATGGAAGCCTTGCGTTGGTCCAACTGTTAATAGACAAACCTCACTGGATTAAAGCCATACATATATGAGACTGAACAACAACAGCTCAAAAACTCCAAACATGGTGCATCAACATCAGACATCACGGAAATCAGACAGCTGATTTGTGCATCACATGTCTATATTCAGAGAAAACAGCAAGGACAGTTATTTTCATCACTTCTAACAGGCTGAAAAAGAAAAAATAATTAGGATAAACATTTCAGACATTTACAGTATGAAGTATGACAGAAAACTACGATTTCGTATATCTACTGCATTTCACCAAAAGTTCAGCATTTTTCAAGCGACACATTCTACTTGATTCTCATGGATTCATCTATTTTTTAAGGCCACTCTTTTGTGAAGTTTAATTAATTTTTTATCAGTAAAACTTAAGTCTATGCATCTGGTCCCAGGATCACGAAACTATCTTAGACTTAAGTCAAACTTAGTCTTAAATTCAAAACAGTATTCTGCATTAAAATTGAGGCTCACCTTAATACTTTTTATTTCACTACTAAGTGTTATCCTTGACCTTCTTGACATAAATGAAAATCAGCATTTAAGATCAAAAGTCTAGGATTAGAACCACATGTTAAGACTTAGTTTGGCTTAAGTCTAAAGCAGCTTTGTGATCCTGGGGCCTGAAGTATCATTATAAGGCCTTTGCATATATTTGAACTGGCATTTTTACATATTTCTGAACTGGCATTTTCACATACTTCTGAACCAGCATTTTTACATACTTCTGAACTGGCATTTTCATATACTTCTGAACTGGCATTTTTACATATTTCTGAACTGGCATTTTCGAATACTTCTGAACTGGCATTTTTATATACTTCTGAACTGGCATTTTTGCATACTTCTGAACTGGCATTTTTACATGCAGACTTAGGTGAAACACACCATGTCATATTTTACTCACATCTGACTGAGACAGACGGCTCTGGGACCTCAAATCTTCCATTTCTCTCTTCAGCTGGGAGATCTGGCACACAAACAAGGATACATTTCAGCTTCTCCTCCTCACATTAACTCACTTTTTGCAGAGCCAGATGGCTTTCAACAATGACAATTGTATTACAGCAATGTACCAGCTGGCCATTCAATTACATAGCTGCTAAAATGAATGTATTTCACACGGGTAAATGGTGAAGTACAAAGAATTAAAACTGTTAGATCTGGTCTGCTCTAAAATTTACAATGAGAACAAAGCACAAAGACAATAAAGAGGCGAGGCCATAAATTTAATATGAATAATTCAATTGTTATTTACCACCATACGCAAAATTTTCCCGCACATGATAGCATCAATTTTATGGGTGGAGAGAGCAGGAGTGCCCGGGGTTATAAACACTGGCCAGTTCCCGACAAACTTTCCTGCTTATGCCTACCATATTGGTGGAAGAGATGTGGTCTTCAACAGACATCAGGACTGTGCCATAGCAGTGTTATTAACTGCAAATTGCCAACAAGATCCCACCCGCAGTGAGAATATGGAAACATGGGAAGTTATCTGTCCCTGACCAGGATTTCAGCAAACATTCCCATAAATTTAAACACAGGCATCCCTGAATAGTGTTCACATACAGGATAATTCGAGTCGGTTACAGGTAAACATAAAGAGTTGTCCTCATGACCGCTGACCTTTTCCTCTTGTCGACTGTTCTCCTCCAGAAGGTTTATTTGCTCCAGTTTTAGTCTCTGAATAACCTCTTCTCTTCTCTTCACCTGATAACCAGAGAACACGACAGCGAAAACACTGTAGAGAACTTTAACAAAAAGCAGGGCCAACATAAAGACAGCCCACTTGTCAGGATCCATAGAACTTCAGAAATTAAGTTTTTTATGACAGAATTCAGTCTGTTTTAGGATACCACTCAGTTATTGCTTGTTCATGCAACCCAAAAATGGCAAACGCCTGTTTAACTTAATATTACGATTTATGTCTAAATTGACTACTACAACAAAAGTTATTTAAGGATTGAGTTTATTTCTGAAAACAATGGCCTGTCAACAAGTGTAAACATACCCACATGTTATTACATTGATGAGGGCTTTGCGTTAGGTTGACGACATCTCAAGCAATTCCTCAATTGTTTATCACAATCTTTCAAAATATGCACATTACCTCATCATTGAGCACATCCTGTTCACTTTGAGCATTGAGTGCAAACGCCTGGATTCTGGCTTCTAGGCGACCATTCTCCTCCACAGAATCTCGGTACATCTGTTTGGACGCAGACAAGTCCGACTCCAACTGCTGGAGGCTGATCTCACGGCGGGACAACTAAGGGGACATAAGCAAGGCAACCATGATTGCTGATGTTTCAAACAAATCTCTTGAAAAAATTCCCCAGTAACTCTTCTCAACCTTACACCAAGCATGTATATGTTCATCTTCAAAATGATTCAGTCTTTGTGATATACGTCTGACAGTGTTGTACACAAAGCTGCTGTAACAGTTTAACAATGTAGAATTGTCATAATCAGCGCTGAAATCTTTTAGTAGTTACTTGCAGAAACAAGCCTCTTCAAGGTTAGGAAATTCCTCACTTCAAAGTGCAATTTCAGAGGCAAATAAAGGTCTCAAAATATTAGCTTTGGTAATGACATTTACATTTCTCCAATAGGATATCATCCTACCCTTCAGACAGACCTATGAGCACCTCTCTAAGATCAGTAAAACTCTCACAATCAAGTAAAATGACTAACAGACGAAATTTTAGGTCAAATACAGTAGATCGGGAGCTTTGTGAAGGGAGACAACTTACGTCATCCAAGGCCCGTTTCCTTTCCATCTCAGAGTTATGGAGGTCCATCTCTAGCTTCTTCAGCAAGCTTTCGCGGCGTGATATCGTGCTCTGATTGACAGACAGATCTTCCTGTATCCTCTGGATGTGTTCCTCGCGTGAGACAAGCTGCAACAATACACACAACAGCTAATTAAAATAGGTCGGAACTTGCTGAGGCTACTTACACATCACATCATTGACCTGTTGACATCTCCTCAGCTAACAAACACCAAAAGCTTGAAGTGGCAGAGATTTCCTCATAACATGGTTATTTTAAGATGGTGTTGTTCTAATCCACATATGAATTTTCAGAACAAATTTTAGTGTATTTCCAATTTCCTAAAAGATATGACCACCAGTGGGGATGGACCAATACTCCTGCTTAGATTGGTTTAAAACAACTGGAGTGAAACATTGAGAATGGCCCACACCACCAATGAAATAAAAACACAAATAAATATCTGATTATATGGGCAAATTTCCTTGAGATGATGAAGGACAATATTCATTATTTGAATAAAATCTGAAACATCAATATTTCAGTTGACTAGAAAAAGTTTACTGGTGTTCAACTGAGGAAGAAAGTGAAGAATGTCCAATATGACATTTGTATAAACACACCTACTAGCACTTGGTCTTGACAGTATATGTACCACTAGTACATATGAATTACAACTAAAGAAGGCCTGGCTTCACTGGTTGACATTTGATTACCTGAGCTTGGTTCTGGGCCAGCTTCTCTTTCAACACATTGATGTCACCCCGGAGGCGGGAAATCTCCTCCTCTTTGTCCGATAGCTCAGACTTGTACAGCGTTTCCTGCTGACTGAGGGTCAGGTTCTGCTCTTGTATCTGGGTCTGTAACTGGTCCACCTGTGCAACATAAACCACATTTATAAAGCCGCATTTATCCTGTGGACTAATTTTCATTATTCTACCGCACAGGGTGATTCTTGGTTTTCACTGGTTAATACACTGTCACATGATATTCTGCAAAACATGATGTACAACAGCCGCGAGGCTATGCACAATGGTCACGTGCTAATAGCCAACGATCTCATGCACTTATTCTACACGATCATCTCCCTTTGTCCACTCGCTAACGTCCACTTGGTTATAAATAAACAGTCGGACAAACAACTTTTTCAGCCAGCCAAGGCATAGAAATCCAATAATTTAGGCCTTCAGCAGAGCAGGTCATATCTTTCCCATTTCCCCCACTTTCTTTTAGTATAATAAAAACATACAGTGCATGCCCTGGGATTGTATATCCGAAATTGTGAGTTCTTGGCAAATGATGATCAATTCGTGCTTTGCACCCATTGAACATAACTTACCTCGACCTCACGATTCCAGATATGCAATCCCACAGCAAGACTATCTGTATATTGCAACAGTATCAAAGTACAACACTGACACAATGCTAAAGTAACTTCCAAACTCCTCGTCAGTGCAAAAATGAAGTAGTCACAGTGGAATCTTACACACAGCATCAAGACACCCCAGTTATAAGACAAATCAAATCACTTTAGACAGTAAAGAATACATTTCTGTTTTTGTCAAATCACAAAACTATATTTTAAAAAAGAATATCATTTATAACATGGTAGTAAGGAAGGCAATGTCATATTCCAGTACATGGCTTCAATTGCTTCACCAGCCATGATGTACATCACACGTGCCAAACTTACTGCAGGTAAATGCAGGCTTAAAGTGTGGTGACGCTTACCTCCCTTGCTTGAACCTGGTGCCGCGACGAAGATGCCTGAACCTCCTTGTCTCGCTCCTCCAATTTTGTCTGTACCTCTTGTGTCTGAAGTACAAATATACCAGTAGTTTTTTACTTTACTCTTGTAAATTAAATTACTGCATTAACCGTTCCCATTGACGTAACTGCAGGTTAATCTGAGGGTGATAACTCGATGCTCGAAAAGTTTCTCACTTAAATTTGTGTATTTATTTGATTGGTGTTTCATGACGTACTCAGAAATATTTCACTTAAAAAGCGTCAGCCAGCATTATGGCTGGAGGAAAGTGGACAGACCTTCCCACATACGACCAACGAGGATGCCATCAGGAGCTTGGCTTGAACTCACAGCCATCCCACTGGTGAGGGGTACCTGGGTCATTACGCTGTACTAGTACGTTACCCCCATTTTTCATCTATATGATGACAGTCAATATTAGTGAAGTTACTGATGAAACGTTCCCACTTGCAACCCAACAAGTACACATATTCACGTCATTTTGATGGAAGACAAACGATCTTCTATGAACAGCAGAGTGTGCATAAGGCCACATCATCATCATTGAGCATTTGTTGACATCAGGGCCCAATGAACAGTGAGAGGAGGGAAGATCCATAAATCCCCCGTCCAAGACCGGGACTGACCCACAACTCATGTGCCCGAGCCATTCAAAGGCCAGCACCTTGACCACACAGAAATGACCCTCTGCTATCCACTGAGGGAGTCTCACCAATGAGTTGGCCTGTTTGACTTCATCCCTCAGCTGTTTGATGACCTCCCCGCGGTGCTGCGCTGTGGCCAGAGCCTCTCGTAACTTCTCCTCCAGCTCCCGAGACTCCATCTTTAATTTCATCACGCTGTCATGTCTCTCTGCCACCTGAAAGCAACAGTTGATCAGTTACAATAGCTGATGCAGTAAAAATAGATCTCTGACCTTGCTGTTTTGTATACAGATCAATTTTCGTAAATTCTACAAAAACTCTTATATTTTATATCCATTTGTGGGATACTCAAAAACTTCAATAAATACCTTTTCATTACTTAATACACCGTATTTTCCTCAAAGGTTTAATCAACACCAATTCATTATTCAAAACATGCTATATTTCCAGCAAAGCTGTGACAACTGTTAATTCACCATTTAACATACTGTATTTTAATAAAGCCTTAATAAACAGCTATTTATTATTATCAATAGAATTATTTATCGTTAGAACTCAAACTTGTAAGCATATTTATGATGACGGCCTGCATTACATAGTACCTCAGCTGTGAGAGCATCCCTGGTCTCTTTGGAGGAAGCCTGTAAATTCTGTAGGCTTTCATTCAGCTTCTGGTTCTAGCAAAACACAAACACAGAGAAAAACTGTCAAAGCCAACCGTGACAACTCTTCACTATCTGCCCATGCACAGTGATAAACACTGCTTCTGCAGATTACATTTGTGGCACCCAGTTGGTATGGTCGGGAAATAAAGGGCACCAATATTCCAATGGGTCCCTCCCACCCGACAAAAAAATATACTGAACCCAATTCAAAAGATTCCCATTGTTATGTCAATGCAGTATATTTATGGTGTCCACTTAAAGATGAACTGTCCTGGTTGATCAATTTTTTTCATGCAAAATTGGCACAGTATATACAAAAAGTATCTGAAACACAGAGCTGAAGTGCTTTAAAGAAAAAGACTTGCTAGATGTTTTTAAAAAAATATTTTTTTCAAGACAGATGGGCTGGATTTCATGAAGCTTGGTGTTCTGTAAACGCTTATCTGCCCTTGATGTCCCATAGCATACGATGTCATAGTGGCAGTGTGCCGTTCTGTGCAGCGATCAAATGTGCCAATCACACACTGAATTACAACTGGATTAGTTTTCATGAAAACCCACTGAACCTCTTCATAATCCTACATACAGGCTAGTAAACACTGCGCCTCCAATTCAAAAATGACACCATTACATCATCCATGTTTGGCACTCTAGCGCCATTCAATGACAGATAAGCAATATGCAGTTTTCTTCCAGGAATTTTTGGTGTTAAATATAGTTTATTTTCTACAAGCAAAAATACTCAGCTGATGCATTTTTTTTTTCCATCACAGGTATATCATTCAGTTAAATAAATTGAAAAATAGGGTAGGGACAGTTCACGTTTCAGAAATAAAGGGTACAAATATATCAATAAATCAAGTGTAACACATCTAGCTTATTTCACAGACATGCAAAACATACATGTTTCTGCACAAGGCATACAAGTGCCAGTAGAAAGCATACATGCACATGTTCCTGCACAAGGCATACATGTTCCAGTACTTGAAGGCACACGTCCCAGTACAAGACATGCATGTTCCAGCACAAGGCATACGTGTACACGTTCCAGTACAAGACATACATGTTCCAATACAAGACAAGCAGGTTCCAGTCCAAGGCATACTGGTTCCAGTACAAGACATATACATTCCAGGACAAGGCATATATGTATAGATAAATGTTGCTAATATTAAGAGCCTGTTTCCCCACTTCAGGAGACATTTCTTGGTATAGTTGCTGAAAAGCTGTGTGTGCTACATAGAGATTATTATACAGGCTAAATAATGCAATCACCAGTACAAAACAACATGCAGGTGTAAAACCAAAATAGACAACATGCAGGTATAAAACTAAATATGACAATATGCAGGTGTAAAATCAAATAGATAACATGCAGGTGTAAAACCAAAACAGATAACTTGCAGCCTCACGAGGTCAGTATTGTGTACTCATTCACCATAATGTGTTACAATTTGTTACAGAGCAATACAACATGGCAACATGGTCATTTCTGTTTGCGTGTATAGCCAAATAAGAAAAAAAATGTTTGACTTATCAACTGACGAACAAGTGTTGAACATTTCTGAACAGTCATATGTTACAATAGTTTGGACCACTTCAAGTTGATAGTGAAGTAATGGTGACCACTTTTCCTGATTCAGGTGTGTGAAAATCTGCACCACCCTCAAGGAAAAGTCAAATGTTTGATGTTGGAGGAAATGCATTGAAATGAGGATCCCATGTTTCCCATGTATTGTGACGTCTACTGGGAAAATACATAACGTGTCTGAGAAATGTCAGACACCACAATTCACATATTATGTTATTATGGGGCAAAACATTGCATTTGCAAGAAAAAGTGATATCATAAGCCAGTGTTTCACAATACAAACCAGTATATAAACACTGTGCAAGCAGTATGGCTGGCATGACACCTGGAACTATCTACAGGTACCAGATACACACATTCCTGGGTACAAAGCAATGCACAGTTTAACAAGCAGATTAAAACCACAGCTTAGCCTACTATACAGTACAATATGTAGTGGTTTAATTCTTTGTAACCTAAAAAACCAACAGTAATTGCCATGGATGAGGCTTTGGTAACAGGTATTTTACCTTTGTTTTTTTTTTAGTTTACATGCATAAGCATAATTATGTTAACTTTCAGCTGAGACAAAATTTAATGTTATTCAAATTAATATTTCGACAGCTTTCGAGGTATTTAGGATATGCAGTTAATTATCACTTTTGTGCAGAGTAAACAGTTATGTATTTAGGATTCTCAATGCTTTTTGTCTGTAATAACACAGTGCAGGTGTAAAGTACAACATACATGTACAATGAATAAGGAAATGCAAATGGCGGCTGTTTGTAGAACAACCATCACCAAGGTAACCCAGTACCATAGCAACAGTCAATACCTGCTCTAGACAGTCAGCATGTTGGGCTTGTTTAAACTTAATATCGTTTTCCAGTTTGTTGATCTGTGACTGATAAAGATGGGCCTAAGGGAAGAAATTTGACACACATGGGCACAGATGCTTCAATCAACACACAGCAAGGAGAGGGTCGGATACCAAATATGGTAGCAACAATCGTAACCAAGGTAAAACAATTTGTCAAACAAACCGTACTGTTAACAACAAATACACGCCAAACCATGCTTTCAACCAAGGACAAAGATAACATTTAATTTCTTTCGAATATATCGAGGAAATGCACACAAGTTTCTAGATTCCAGTTATACGTATCCAGACAGAAATGGAAAATAAAACTTCGCAAAATGCAGTGAAATGTCTGTGTTATCCAGATGCTCAAGTCCTATACATCTACAAACAGTTGTCATAAATCAGATGGCCAGCTTATAACAAATACAAACAGACACGCTACATTCACTACAGAGGTCTAGTATGGCAAAGGGTTATTTCATTCTAGAGTACAGATTCAGTGTTAAACAATGAATCAACCGAAAACCAACCACATATACATTTAACGTCTACTCATTAATTAAATCTGCGACTGTATCCAATAATTGGAACCATCTTAAACACAGAAAATCTGGACATCCTATCTATCCCAATCCTCACTCACCTCTGATTTACTATCCTCCAGCTGTTTACGACAACTTTCCAATTCATGAGCCTGGCTCTTTACTTTACTTTCAAGTCGATGGATCTGAAAAGATATCAGCACATAAGGTACATGTATGAGGTATGAGTAATTCTGATCGTGACACAAAACACACAGCTGTATAAATGGAGACTGAGAAAACGGAACACTGAAAATCACACATTTCAAATACCTTCGTGGGACTTGGAATGGTGCATCAGTTTTACTATATGTCACTGCAAATTTGTACGGCTTTGAAATATTCCAATATTTTTACACTGTAGTTTTCTTGGTAAATCCATGCAAATAATTACAGAAACAAAACCAGGCAGTAAATAACATCATATGTGTCAGCTTTAATAAATCAGTAGAAAAATGTATCGTACCCAAAATGAAAACATCACCAGTGCATCAAATGCATTTAGTCTCTCTACATTGTTACAGGTAAACCTTGTTCTAGATTTATTTACATATTTATAATCAAATTAGTAAACTTTACATTAAGCTGCAGTCAAAGTTTCTCTTTTGTATGCAAAAATATGAGGAAACAGGGGAAAGCATGCACATGACCATAGTGAGGGTTTTGAAAACATGAATACGGGAATGGGGGGGGGGGGCAGTGGGTTGATGGTTGATGCCATAAACATGCATACATGTATCGGGCTATGTGTGCACGAGTACATATATTAAGTACACAAGCCATGACTCTAGGACAGACAAGAAAAATCAATTTATTCACAACCAATTCATGTCACAGACGTGGTATACAAGTTAGTACTGATGCTGACATGAAGATAGTTTGCTACATCTGAGCTCAATCTTCCACAGCTCATTGAAAATAAGCTGAAGTTTTGGTGAAGCCTGCACGCAGATTATTTTGTTTGACTGATAGTACATGTAGATATAAAAAAATGAACATGACTGAACATTTAATAGTGATGGAAAATTCTGGAGAATACGCATGGTACAAACAACGGTCTTTAATTTTATTAGTTAAAATTTTCCAGTTGTCTCTGAAGATCATGTAAATTTTTAATACACCTATTTTAGCTCATGCATTTATTGTCCTGAACATGAGAAACTGCCCAAAATGACACATGCACCCAGACACCAAGACAAAAATATTCAATTAGTGATTTTTAAGCTGTTAATAAGAATATATTCACATTCACAGTCCAGTTTGTGGGTAACGGAAACCATGGAGAAACCCAAACACCACCAAGCAATGGCAAAGCTACACGAAGCACTCTTTTAAATGTTACGAACATGTAGCTGCCATGGCAACATAATGGCTAGTGCTGATTGCCATGGTACTACCATGCTTGTAATGTTACAAGTACTTCATGCAAGTGTCATGTACAGGTATTAGACAAGACAACCGAGCTGGACGTCAACCAATGAGCTCATGGCTAAAGGACAGGCGGTATGAGCCATGCAAGTCCAGCAGCAACTCCCAAATGAAAAAACACCAAGCATTCAAAGTGTATTAAGTAAAATCAAATATGAGTCATAGTGCAAGTTATTACATATAAGTTGTCAGTAATGTGCATCACACCCAGCACCATACAGACATGTACATATATATATGTACAACAGAGAGTTACCTCCTCCTGCTTTCTACCCAATTTATCATGTAACTTCTTTGTGGTCGTAGACTCCATATCCAGCTACAAAATGTAACAATCAGGCCAGTCAGAACAACTAAGCTCGCAACTGTTGTATTCATCAGACAAGCTACATCTACATGTATCACGTGGAAGAGGTCAGACATACATGTATGGCCTTTCCACACGTGCGTTTACGCCACTGTGGTTGTAATGCTGAGACACAGTGAAAATTCTGATACAAGACAAAGTGTATTAAATCTAAGCTTTTTTCTTGCTCCACACAACTGCTCTAAGTGCTTTGCTTGATTTACTGTTGATAAGTAAAGCCAGAAGAATTATGCGCAAATTATGCTGAAAACGTAAAAAAATTTACCTTCCTACTACATTCTACTAAACATAAAAAGAGAAAAGAAAATAATATTAGTTCATCGTGGCTCGAAGAGTTCACTACACCCAATTCAAAAAAAAACATCGGTGGAGCTACATGTAGATACCACTGAATCATTTTCCAAAAACTCATGTCACTTAACAACACTACAGTGAACATAATCATTTTAAAAAAAAGCAAAAAAAAAAAAAAAATGTTAATTACTGAACACTATTTCAAATTGATGAAAAAGTTTAGCATAGTTACAGCAAACTTTGAACAAACTTAAATAAATGATTCTTCCAGAGTGCTGAATTTACACCCCTAAAATGCAACACATAATACGCCAATGATATCAGAATTAGACAGTCCAGGGCCAGGTTTCATGAAGCATACTTAGTGCTAAGTAGCACTTAGCTAAGTGCACTTCCTATGTCTACAACATACGTTGTCATAACAGTTAAGGGAATACTTAGCTAAGTGCACTTCATGAAACTGGGGCCTCTCCCATACTCACCTCTGACACTGCATTATCTCGTTTCTCTTGCAGATTGAGAACATCTTGTCGTAACTTCTGTATGGTCTCGTCTCTGCGCGCCAGCTCAGACTTGAGGATATCGTGGTGATCCTGTGTGGAGACGTGACTGTCACGAAGCCGGTTCTGAAGGGCACCGATCTGACACAGACAAACATATAAATGATGGAAACATAAAACTTACGCTGTTGATCTCATCCCACATTTTGCATTTTCAAAAGAAGCAGAGTAACATCATTTTTCTTTATTAACGACATAATTTATATTTCTTTGCTTGTAAAATTGAACACTAAACAAGAGAGAATGACTGATGTGCGGTCACAAGGTGTGACGTATGTGCACTTACAAAATCGATCCCCCAATCAAAGAAAAGAATGTATTCGCACACGGCACCAATGCCCTTCTCCCTTAGAGCTACTCATCACAGCTAAAGTCATGAAGTCAGATATGATACTGCACTTCTTTCCTTCCTACTCCAAAATCCTGCTTTTCAATATATTTTTCGAAATCGAATTGAAACACTAAAAACCACTTGACGTAAGAAAATGAATGCAAGCAACCAATTTAAGGAATGCCCCAAACTGCCCTAAAACAATCCACCAAAATATTTCTTGTACATAGCATCATTTAAAATATTCTGTCTTTTAAAATTCCACTCCTATTCCTATGACCATTGTCACAGAAATGAAAAGAGCATAATCAAATTAGTAAATAAAATTTTATCACATACTTGGTGAAAGACAGCTCATATTCTAACTTGTTTGCCAAAAAGGTTGAACAATATTTTGTTTATTTTGGTAAAGTATTATTTCTAACAGCCACTGTGACAGTGGAAACTGACATCTGACCATGCTCCATCGTCTTGCATGAAACGTGGCCATTCTGCCGTGACATAATTGTTCCAAGTGTTTGAACACTCTTGTAACCAGAGACTGTAGTATGCTGTTAGGGTTGTGGTTGAAACAAAGCATATATGTAAATTAATAACGTAAAATGATCTACAATCTCACTCTCGTCATAACACAATGGTCTGGAAATAATCTGAAGGGTCTTCACACCTGTACCAGTTATAATTATAATGTATAACACTAAAAAGGTATCCTGTCCCTATGTTATTACATGTTATATTGACATTCAACTCAGAACATTTATGTCACAGCTCATAAACAGCTGATATCTTCTAGTTCTCTGATTAGTCAGTCTCTCATAAGGTTAAAAGCATGGACGTCTTCAGATCCCCAGTCGGCAGCACAATACTCTACACTTCAAACAAAGACAATTCAGCAGAAAACTTAATACAAATTCAAACTGTTTTTTTTTTTTTGTATTCAAAAGAGAAATTTGTAATCTTATTAATAAACTATGCCTCGGTCATGAGCTGTCTTCTACTTTAATATTTACTTCCCACATCACAGCATATATTTACCTCCTCTAAAGCTTTCCTTCTCTGCTCCTTCGACTCCTGCAGTTCATTTTCCAGAGTCTTGATTCTCCTCTCATAATGAGAAACCTGGGATAACAGCTCTATACATGTAAACAGCTGACTTTGTATAAATCTGAGCATCTGAATGCCTTCCTCACGCATTTTGCTAAAAACACAATTTACACTTGCACAATATTTTGATCTGATGGTGAATCTTCATACACCAGTACATGTGGATGAACTATACCATGAGATATGGAGGGAAATAACAGCCGACTTTCAACTGAAAGGACCAACAGCAGTTTTGCATGGAAGAGGAGAACACAATAAGGTTCTTCAACAAGTACAGGTCACGTCTGGATATTACAATGCTGCACAATACAGTTTACTTTAACAAATTACCAACTAGAAGTATAAAGCTCTGACAATCCATCCACTCCACAATCTGAAGTACAGTTAAGTTACCATGCTTTCCATGCTGATCTACAAGTCCTATTATACAGCATCAGACTAAATCCTCTGCATTTGATTGGCCAGTAATAGCCACGTGGGCGACACATATATCTCCATACCCTGCAACAGATGCTATAGGAGTCTGATGACTCAACAGTAGGGAGAACGCAATGACATAAGAGTTACAATGCGACGCAATGACACTAACAACACAACATCACTAAGGAATGTTGACACAACATTGTCAATAACGTTATGACGTCTAAATTCCTAGATCACTGCTTGGTAATTCAAATCTCCTTGACACGACATGAAATTACTGCTGAAGCTTCTTTTGTTTTTCAAGGAACAAATCTGAGTGAAGTTTACAGGGTCGTCTGTGGGATAAATTCATTACACAACTACTGAGTGAAAGGATACGGAACTACCGTAAATACATCGATACAAGCCGCACATTTTTTCCTCAAAATGGACCTGTTTGAAAGGGGTGTGGAGCATAGTTGGTAACAAAAATGTTGAGATAAAATTTCTAGTTAATCTGTGCATGCCTGGTGTTTTAATTTATCCAAAACACAAGGTGATCAGCATGTGGTAGTCAGCGTCAGGCTCAAGAGAAAAACAAGCTGGTGGACAAGAGATGGCAGCATTGACCTATATCCTCATGTGGCAAACAGCATGCTTATTAAAGAAAAATAAAATCATTTCATGCATTGGAAATAAATTGTTTGGGCTTTTCTTCATTTTTCACAATTTCTGCCATGCATGAGTCTACTTGCATAGCACCTGGTAGACTTTATTACCTCCCACTACTTCACTACGCTGTAGCAATGAATTGAACTGAATTGGCCAGTATATTATCAATTTATGGTATTTATATGAGAGGTAAAATGAGCAGTGTAAGAGGTAACATGGATATCAAAGACATATATAAAAGTATTTCACATTGCATAAACACAAGCGTAGAATATATGACATTCCACATGTTTGTGCATACAGACATGGTAGCCTAGTTGACATTACGTACATAGTGGCCTACATACGTTGAGGCAATCCTGAGTGTATTGTGATTTTTTTGCAGTCTTTCAAAAAGCTCAAAGGCATGTCGTCCATATCGAAACCTTCCAAATCCAAGTCATCTTCCACAAAGATTTTGCTGTACTCCTCCTGGTCGTGACTCTTACCTGTGTCTTCAGTTGGCTCATCTGTCCACAGGATACCGTCCTCAGTGCCATCAAAGGCATTAGAGGTACAGCATTTGTTGAAGGCTCTGATGATAATTAGAGGGTGCAGATCTTGCCAGGCCCTCAATACCCATTCACAAATCACTGGGAGCACCTACCTTCTTTCTGTTTCCTACTTTTGTGTAGGTTGGATTGTCCCCAGACCTCCACTCAGCTCACATCTGCTTTAGCTTCTGCTTCATTGGTTTGTTCACAAAAACTTCAAGCTCCTGTAGCATAGAGGTCATCCCTTCAGGTATAATAGCCAGTGTTGTGTTATGTCTGTCCCACAGAGTTGTCTTAATATTGTCAGACTTGTGGCATCGCAACGCATCCAGAACAAGCAGGCGTTTTCTCCTGAGCAGATTACCCGGGTGCTTGCAACAACACTCATCCAGCTCGCCTTCCATAATGGCGTCATCACACCACCCATTGAGGTGTACACGAACTCCCACTCCTGCTGGGAATTGTATTGTTGGCATTGTTTTCCTCTTGAAGACCATCTATGGTGGGAGCTTCCCACCTTCTGCTGCACATGCCAGCATAAGTGTGAATCTGTTTTTTTTTTTTTTTCGTTTCCAGTTGTATGTATGGATACTGTCTTGGACCCCCAGATTGATATGGAAGAATGTGAAGGTAGGTCAAAGGTCAGCGGCGTTTGATCAGCATTCCCGATGTGATCCAAGGCGTAATACCTGGGTTTTCACTGGTGAATAATGAATTTCTGAAAACTCATAAACTTTTTTCATAATCAACAGGAAGTCTTTGGGCTATGTTTGTGTGACGTCTGCTGGACAGGTTGTTTCTGTAGATAAATTTATGCACCCATGACATGGACGCCTTGAAGTTTTCGGCTCCCGTCGTGGATCTGGCGAGTGTCAAAGCTTTCAAGGTTATTTCCAATGTTGAAACAGCAAGACCTTTTTTTTTCTATCCTTGATGTATTCTAGCAGGTTTCTCCCAATGTCTGGGAACTGTGGGTTACTTCCTCGGCAGATTTGTCTATTTCTGGGCATCCCCTCCAATTTTTTTTCATCTGTGGCCAGTGTTTCACATTTACCCTCGCAAGATGAGACTTTCTACCCGTTTTACCTGTTAATGTGTCCATCAACATAGTCAACGACCTGGAGCTTCTCCTTCACTGTAAATGTGTGGCTCTTGGACATGTTTGCTGTTTCAGAATTATCTGCATTATGAAACTGTAGATCATTTTTACGACTTTTATATCGTAACGAATCAAAGCCACTGAAGACTCCTACCACCACAACTGCATATGTTTTTGTTCTGGATGTAACCAGCATCATGTGACAGGTACACATAGACGTTATAATCAAAGTGGAGTGGTGCGTCTTGCTGATTTTATGACAGTAAGCTACAAAGCCATAGCGACACTCACTATAGATGTGGTTGATACACCCTATGCTGCTAGCTAAGGTTGTCCAAACTGTTCGTTAACATTAGTCACGCTGAGTCGAGGAGAAGGTGGGCACTGTTCACAGCATGGGCCCTTTACAGGTTTTACATCCTGGGGTGATGTGATGACTCGGGTGGCTGGCCCGAGTTCAAAGTGCGGCTTATTGTTAGTCCCATGTGTTTTTCGGCAATTTATGGATCAGAGTTAGGAATGCGGATTAGAGAAGGATGCGAAATGTATCCGTGATCTACAGTATATGGGGTCTGTGAGCCTCACCTTGGGCGAGGCTGATGCCCAACATGGTTTCATATCCTTTCACTCAGTAACCATGAAACTAATATTATGACACACTGCAAACCATGGCTGAATGTTGCTGGACTAACTTTACATGACAAAACGCCTGTAGGTTTGAAACTCAATGAAACCAGCAAAACATCAAAATATACTGAAGAGATATGGTTTACTATGACCAATTAACAACTACTGTACCTGTAAACCTGTAGGTCTGCCCATTCATAAACTATACAGTATTACGACGCTTCCTTTGCTAACCTACAGTAATGACACAGCAAAGATCAGTGCTGACTGCTGGTACACCAACTGTAAATGACTGAATGTGTGTAGCTCTGAAACTCACATCAAGCCGGGTCTGGGAATGGATATCTTGTAGAGAGGAGGTCTCGTGCTTCAGCTGCCGTACACTTTCTTCTGTTTTACTTAACTGGTCGAATAAGAAAGGAAATCTTTCCATTAAAGAAGAAGACAGTCATAAATTTACTCAACTCCTTACATTTGAAAATGTGGTAGCAGCTTTAACAGAAACATACAAACAGGTAACTACACGTACATGGCAGTTTGTTTTCAGACAATGACGCAGATGTAACCAATCTCTATCTAATAATGAATGCAATAAATATTGGGAATATTTCCTGGAAAAATGCAGAGGTCAATCGCATCATAATTAAGAGGAATTTTGAGCATATAATCCCATACATGCTTCATGAAAAATGTTAACAGGATTTTCAGTTCAAATATAAAGACAAATCAGACAAGTGTCCTTGGTCAGATTCCCTCACCTCAGATGTGGAATGTTTTAACTTCTCCTGTAGCACTCTGACAGTTTGTGCGTGAGTCTTCACCTCTGACTCTTTGAACGCTAAATCATTGCGTAATTCAGACACCTGGGCCTGCAGTCCAGCAAAGCGTCTGTCCTTAGACTGCAACTGTCAATCATAACAAAACACTTATAACAGGATGATATTTTTTAGACCACCCCTTTCAAGAAAGCTGTAAGGCTCATTGTTCATGTATTATCATTCTGTACCTCTGTTACTTTGGGTCTCGTATTACATAACACAGACAATATGGGTTCGAACACTTTCTTTAAAGGGGGTGTTTTCAAAAATGTCAGACACCTATCTTCAGACCAGCCTGAATGTCTTGCCAAAATTAAGTCAAATATGGTGACAAAACTAATGCATAATGCATGCTGCCATGTGTATTTCACTTGTAACCTCAAACAACCAAACACATTAAAAAAGATTCATATCACTTAAATGCTCTGAGTGAGCTTCACCTTAAAAAATGCCCTATTACCTTCATATGCATCTCAAGAAGAGTGTAATTATGCTTAATCACAGTGCTATCAATATCAGAGCTCAAATGATAAGGCCTTCAACAAAAATATGTTTGTTGTGGGTAACCCAATCAACCTTCAAAAAAACAGCCCTAATCTGAATTTTTTATTGGGCTTTAGATTTCTTTTTCTATTCTTCTCTCCATGCTAATTTCTGTAAATCCTTATCTATTTCATTAACAACAACCAAAAAAGAATTTCCCTATCGACCACCCGATTTTTTTAAGGATGGCCTAAATATATATTCAAACGTTTAGATTCTGATGTGTCCATGTGCAACGGATCAAATCTGACCAACACTGACGAGGACAAAAGCACACGTAATATCAAAATCAAAATCATAGTTACCTCCACCTGAAGATCTTCTGATTTCTGCTTCGATAGTCTCAGTTCTGTTTTCAGCCTCGACAGCTCTGCATGTCTTCTGTCTGAGTTTGGTTCAGATGAGCTATACGGCAAGTCTCCCTGAAATTTTTTTCATCAAGACATGCAGATTATTAATTTTGTTTATTTATTATTTTTGAAGCTTAATGAAGGGCAATGTGCTGATAAATGTAATGACATTTTCCATGTGCTCTGTACATAGAATGCAGACATGTTAGGATTATAAACACAATGTGAGCTCATTTCTTTACCTGAGCAAGATGGTAAATACCACTGAATTGCAAGGTGGTTTTAACTTCAAATTACAACTATAATATGCTTCAAGACTTAATCCTCATGTTTCTACCATAACACACATTCAAATCAACACAAAGTTTGCTCCATGTGGCCACAGGAGAAGCAAGACAAAATCTTCATGAGCAACAACAAAACCATACCGATTCCCTTCTGGATTGTCGTAACTCTTGTCGGAGGGAATTGATAATGTCGTCTTTACGCATTAACTCATCCCGGGCCTCCCTTAGCCTGTTGACATCCCCTGATGCATCAGTAGCTGGCCTGCAAAACAGAAAGCTGGTATCTGTTCATATCTGAAATATTCTCAAAATTTTCTGGCAAATAATACTGGAAAGGGCATCCTTTTCCCATACACATTTTTTGTAGAAGGTTCACGCTCAATCCTATAAAAAAGGACTACAGGTATAGTGCATATTTTGGCATATTGGAGGAGTTTCATTTGATTCTGGACAGTTCATATATGTGCCCGTAATCAGGTAACTGAGCAATAAGCTTTAGTCTTCAAAATCTTACAAATTACATTTTCAAACTGCATCTGAAGTCGTGCTTTACTGATCAAATTTGATGATGATTAGGGTATGTATGGGCTTACTCTCTCCATGAGAGAGAACTTGAGACTATTACGTCTCTCTCAAATGACCTCTTTTCTGTTATATATGATAGAAGACAGTGATGCAATCAGTGTCAGGCAAACAATGTTCTGTACCAGCATAAAACTTTCACAAAATAGTACAAATTTATCAATATTCATAACTTCCTGTACAGGTAATACAAAAGCACAGTATCAATCAACGAACAGGAAATGGAAAAAAATTTGCACAGGAGCAGACCTTCATGTCTGTGAGGAATTCAAATTGAAACAGTTCTCAACAGACAACAGACAACTTTCTACTACATGCAGGTAATCGTTACAGATGTCTTCTTGCATTCCAAAGAAAGGAAAAGGGAAATCACTGTCCTTTCATGCAATGCCCAGACCCCCAGCTAGGCATCATTTGCATGGCAGCCACACCCACCCTCTCATGCACCAGATGTGCCTTGTCAGGCCCCACACATGCCCTTAGCTGCGCTAAGATTTTACATGTCCCCAAAACATTTTCATGGCTTGCCTACTTTGTAATGCACAAAAATAATTGTATGTTTTGAGGGTGTTTTTTCCCAATCCTTGCAAATGTTTAAATTAGAAAAGAAAACAACTCTAAAGCTCCGAATCAGCAAGTCCTGGCGTTTGAAGATATCTCTTCTGTGAAAGGAGAAATAAAAAAGTTCTTCTTACCTACTATAAAATTGGCTGCCATGGTATAAGCGATACATTCTTGAGTATGGCATGAAACACCCATTTTCTCCAGTCAGTTCAGTCCAAAATGTATTCAAAACAGCTCACTTTTATATATTTTAACAGGTAGCAAATTTTAGTCATATATAGTGTAAAATAAGCTGGTTATAAGCTGCTGTTTCCCGTTGCAAAAAGCCTCCGGCATGTGGGCGCCGTATGGCGGTAAGTCCCACCTAATAGGCCTATGCCCCCAAGTGGGCCTTTCCACAATGCCTCTCCCAATTCCTGGCAAGAGGTCAGATGTCATAGTATTCCTACAACAAGACTGTTTACAAAAGCTGGCTATGCATCACTTTATCCCAGTTTGAGGAGAAGAAGGCTGATGGTTAAAAATCTCTGTCTGAAATGTCTGAGGAGAGTAGCATTTCATGACATTTGAGGAGAAGAAGGTTTCTGGTTACAAACCTCTGTCTGACATGTCCGAGGAGAGTAGCATTTCGTGACATTCTGATTGAAAATGTTACAAATCACATTTTATTCCAAACGAACACCCAGTGAATATTTCTTATTCAATCAAGTATTCAGAAATTGCAGATATCTGACATAAAACACTTACAGTGGTGGGCAGCTCTCACTGAAGGACCCAAACACTTGTTCAATCGAAATTTCTCGAAATCTGACATTTTCTACCTGAAAATTAATCACAGAATGGAACTATGTACCATCAAATGAAATTGAGTAATCATTTTTTCATAACTTTTTTCATGGCAATAAAACTTTTAAAAGCACCACAAATTGACCATAAATTATTCATTTATTTATTCTTCTGGGAACTGGGGTGTTTTGTTTTATAGAACTACAGGTAGTCTGGATAACAGAGACATGGATATGCATTAGGGACAAACTCGTGGAAATGTGTAATCGGGCTACAATGCCCTATTCCAGAAGTTAACATGGGCTCAGCTGATTGTAACTCCCATTTGTCTTTTCCCTGCATCAGCATTGCAGTTGCAATTAACTTTGAACATGTAGCCTACAAATGCCCAATACATTTAGCTTTTTTGAAACAGGACCCAGTCTATTAGTTTCAGAATTTAACACATCCTTCCCTACTTTTTAACATGCTTCACTGCAACTGGTGATTCAGTATAATATGGACACAATATATGTCCCCAAAATTTTTCATGCAGTTGTTGTTGCAAAATCTGTACATATTTTCAAAGGTTTCAGTGAAGCAGCCCTTCAGATTTTTTAATTCTTTGCCATCCTGTAAATTATCCAATAGAAACTATGATATGATATGCTCATTGGACTTACACTTGTCTATTCATCACACAGTGTCTATTCCAATAATATTCATGTACATTTCCCAATCTTTCACTTCTAACATGGTAGGCTGATTTGTCTCCCAACAAGAGCATTGTAATGTGGCAAAGATGTACAGATGTAAAAGTTTCATCGTGTCTACTCACCTGCCAGCGGCCTGTAGATCGAGCTGTGCTGATAATACTGATCAAGGCATCAATATCATGGTTGAGGTTCGTCTGTTCCTTCCGCAGTTTACAGTTGTCTGCCTCCAGGCGGGACAGCCTTGTCTGAAGGTCCTACAAGCCATCAACACTTACACATGAGCATACGTTACACGTGTATATTGCCTTATATGTACTATACAATAACATCATAATACATGTATTTCATTATTATAATTTCCAAAAAAGGGTGTAAACTGCCATAAATGACCTAAAATTTCATATAAAAGGTGTATTTCTCGAGGCAAATAAATGTTATAAAATATTACACGTGAAGCTGAAACATTTTTCAACTTAGATCTCATCCTGCATGTATATGTACCTTCAAACCTTTTTTCTCACACAAAGTTACTGGTATGCATTTGGATGGATTCTGGGGCCGTCTTTATAAAATGTTTTTTGGGTGTACTTATTTATTTATTTGATTGGTGTTTTATGCCGTGCTCAAGAATATTTCACTTATGCAGCAGCGCCCAGCATTATGAAGGGTGAAACCCAAAAAACCCACGACCATCCGCAGGTTGCTCGCACACTTTCCCACGTACAATGGGAGAAGCCAGTGTGAGCGGGGCTTGAACTCAGAGCGACCACATTAGTGAGGGGCACCTAGGTCATTATTCCGTGCTGGCCCTTTTCAGAGAGTCAGTCGGGATATGCCCAACAAACATAATTTTAAGGATGGCCTGGCGAAATGACAAGAAATGAGTGCTGAGTTACATGCAGATAACTGCCTACATGTATGTACAATACTTCAGTCATCATACCTCTTGTAATGCTTCTGCGCGGGCTTTTTCTATTGACAGCGTTCTGAGTTCCCTCTCATAATCTCGGGCCTTGGCCATGTACTCCTGAAAACAACAGGTTTTGATTACAGTTAAAGATGTGTTTAAACACATCAGGATCAAGGATTAATATATACATGTACTTTACTGAGGTTCTACGCTAAGTTTACATGTAATACAAATTTATTCCCAACTGTAATATGCGCATATCTATACACAACTTTACCCCACAATTATAGTGAAATCAATTTTTGAACATTTAAAGTTCTTTAACACGTGCTTGTTACATTTCAAGACCTTGACCAGTTTCTACTGACAGGTGTTTGACTGCTGGATGATTGATCCTTCATCTGCCATTATCAATACATGTACATGCAGGTCTGTGTGTGGATAAACAGTCACTGTTGTATTAAAGCTAGTAAGATTGGGAGAAATCCTGCTCATAATGCAACAATGAAATGCAGAGATATTGACCAAAATTCGGTAAACTCCTGTAAAAACAGGAGACTGAATTCAACATTTAATCAAGTCAAAATCATGGTGACAAAAACATGTGTGGCAAATATGAATGAACAGAGGGACACGGGCAAATCTAGATTCTGAAAATGCTCTCAGAACGCAGGGAGTAGGGAAGTGACATAAAACGCGAATTTAATAACAGTTTGCAGCACATGCTCAAGGAGTGCGCCACTGTACATAAACACTCATGACAATGTACTTTCCTTGCCCCCTATTAAGCGCTGTCAGACCTTTGTCTGAACTTGCCCCGACTTTCTAGCCACATAACAAATAGTGCGTGCTGCAATCTAATACCGCCGGCTTAGGAACAGCTCACAAAGTTTGACTTTTAATGGAATTACCTTTGTTCAAACATGTTTGTGAAGTCTTTAGTATTCCTGGCATTCACCTGCATAAAAACCTGTCCCCCTTGAGTATTATTACAGGTAAACTATCCAACACTATATCCGCATGGGAAAACTACCATATCTGTCTTAAAGATTCACACAAATAATTCATTTTTAGTGACAAATAAAGGTACAGTTTCCCCAGTACTTGAGTAGGATATCACCCTACTTTCTAAACAAACTTCAAAACACCTCAAGGTTCTAAGATCAAAAGACCCTTCAGAATAAGGCAACATACGGTACGGTCATGGACAAAGTTTTAGGGGCTTCATTTCCTAATTGTACCTACATCTACTTACACATTCAGTTGTTGAATACAAAATAACCTACACTATGTTTTGGGGGGGGGCTCATGTACACAATATACACATGTACAAATGTGATGTTTTTTGAATCTGTATTCTTCAGAAGGGTTGGTGTATGTGTACAACACCGTCTACAGGAACTTTAATCAAGGAGGATATGTGCACGTAGGTGGTCAGGAAAGTCAGACAGCGGCACAGTGACTGCAGCGTGACATGCACGTGTGTCCACAAGGACGCGTATTCTACAACACGACTTCCGGGAGCCACAAAGCTTCATGTCGTCACTGCATCTACATGGACGTGAGGTGACAATCATCATTCATGTTGTGCATACAAGTAGTTACTGTGGCAAAGCAATGCTTCATTTCGTTCACTGCAAGACAGTTTTTGAGTAACATCATTAGGACAACAGAATACAGTCAAAGTGCAAAATTACATCGGCTCTTTTCACCATGTTAGGGCTACCTGTCTGTCTTTTAACATGACAGTGATTAGTGGTAAGATCAAGCAATGGGCAGAACATTATTATTTCTGTAATATTGGGATCACAAACTCGCCCAAGAATACAAGTAATTCAGAAGATCAATCTAATCTTGTTTCATTAGTTATGTATATTCCATATACATGTAGCACCCTAACTGAAAACTTACAGACTGACTCTTGCATACCGGACACAATGATGTCACATCATAAAGGGACATAACTCTGTTGTAGCATGGTATCTCTAAGTTTCCGATCACATATATACATTTAATTGTTAGGCTGATATGTTCGTCATAAACTGATGAACACTTTACAGGTTTGTACAATATGCAGATCCCTTCAGGAAAGATGCATTTTTCTACGAGTATCAAAAAATTTGATGACATAATCAGATAGTCGGAACACATACTGATACATGTAAATATTGCCATGATAGGGCAGCAATCGCTCCTGCATCCTACCTTAGAACTGTCTGGCTGCTCCACTGGGGATTTCCACATGACACGTTTAGAAGGGATAGTAAATAATTTATGACTGCCTTCCATGGTGCAGATTCCAAAATGCAACACAAAGTTCTCTAGAGACAACAGATTCCAGTCAAACTATTACACACACAAGCACAACTATGTCCTTGGTGAACAGGACATAACCATATAAAAGACACAACTTCTTCACGTTTTGTCTGTCCAATCACGTCACCAGAAGACCTACACGTACATTCAGCTTTACAAAACTATATTCATCTTTCCCAGGAAAACAATCCTAGCATCACCACAGACTGGCACATTTACAGATGTTCATAAATACAAAAAGAGTAATGACAGCATCTGTTCAGTCTGATCCAAAAGTCTTCAACGGTACTGTAGTATACATGAAGTAGGTTACAAGTCCTCAGAGTGAAGGGTTCTTTAGCAAACGTACAAACCAACATGGTCAATTCTAGTTTCTGTCACTCAGATAAGAATGTTCATGGCTTCATGGTGAGAAGTTTTGACCTATCTGTGATTCACACACATCAGAATATATGCATGCCCACAAAACCTATGAATTTTAGAAAAAAACAAAACATGTAATTGTAGACTACGAATGAACACTCAATATCATGTGTGTTCAATACTTCAGCTATGGGAATCAATAATCCAGCTAATTCTGGTGTGTTCTTGATCAAGTCTTGTCTTGGTCACCTGACAGTCTTAGTGGCCCACGCCATGCTTTAAAAGCTGTTTGTTTTCTACATGTGAAAAAATAGGGTTGGTTGGTATGGATCTTTTTTTTTTTACCGGATCTTGAAAAATATAAGGATTTTAAAGAAATTAACATGGAGAGAACAAAATTTTAAAAAATTTTTAACTCAAAATACCAAAAAAAATTTTGAGTGGGCATTTTTTTCAAGGGTTGAGCGGGTTACGCCCAACAAATATATTTTTAAGGATGGCCTCATTAGCTGAATTATGTTTCACAAGATCCATGTGTAATACATAATGCCCTACACAACAATGATCATCCACTACAGTTCATGTCCATGTAAGCTTACAAAATTAATGTAATATCTGCATATAGGCATCATAAAGAAGGGTATGACTCAAGCTTCACTATATGTAGTTTGTCTCTCAATATGGCGGACATCTGTGCATGTGTTCAACACTGCTGACCATTGCAATTACCATAAGGGCTGGTTGACCGAGAATAAAGGCCCAGAATTCGGAGGTTCGGAGACCAGAGGCCAACAAAAGGAAATATGAACTTTGTGTGTGCTTAAATCCCTGTTCAAATGTACATGAGCTTTGTATAGGGATGACCCACTAACCAGACAGGCTATGCTCCAGTGAAAACCTTTTATGAGAGCAGGGCGCGGGAAATTCCAACAGATTTCTTATTGATTTTCCCTACAAGCTGAGGCAAGTCTAAGCTGACAACCATTTCCGCTAACATCATGTAGTGTGTTTGCATTATTTCATGTTACTAGTTAGAATTATTTTCAGTCTACACAGGACACAGAGTATTACTCTACATTCTTTCTAGAATGAATATAAGACTGGCATATATATAAAATCAAACCCCAATTTTAATAAATAAATGAAATGAAGCCCAAGTACACTTACATACATGTAATGCGCAATTTCAGAGGAGTTACTCAAGTCAAAAATGAACGAATGGCGGAAATATTAACCTGCTTAGCCTTGACTAGTATACTTGACTAAGTGATTATTCGTAAGCTCCTCAATAACTTGTTTCCACTGACTTCAGTATCGCGAGAGTGTGATGGGGATTGCACATGTATTACAAAGAAGCTTGATTATGACAGTAGACATCTTCCTGTATCGCTCATCGATGACCTATGTCGGCAGCACATGAGATGTCATTTTAAATCTACTCCGTGTTTACCTTTTGTACATGTATGAATGGTAGTCCCATCTCATAAGTGGGAGCAGGCCATGGTCAAATGGTCATGTGGACTGAATTTTTATTCATTTATTTTTGTTTGATTGGTGTTTTACGCCAACTTGAATTTTTAATCGCTAGGACACTGTATGGGGTGCCGTGTCAACCTTGGCCTTGGACAGGAACAGGTAGGTTACCTTGCTTTCGCTTCTCCTGCGACCCTCTGTGTAATATAATGTTCCCTAAATGACATGCATTTCTGTAAATATGTGCCAATTTCTGTAAGTAAATTGCCAAATGTCGATGGTTTAACCTGGGTACTTTGAACTCCTCCACGTATTAAACTGACCATCATAGTATCAGTAAAAATCTGTTAAGTATGGCGTTCAACAACGACCAAATAAATACATATTAATTTCATTGCTCATAGACCTTTGTAATTACTGCCAGAGTACAGACCAGTATGAGTTGGACTTGAACTCACAGTGACCACTTTGGTCAAAGGCTCCTGGGTCATTGTGTTACATAAGCACGCAAGCCATGTTGACCAAGGAAGGCCCGCAAGCAAATAAATAAATCAGTAAATCAACAAATAAATAAACAAGTGCTTATCTTAAGCCCTGCAAACATATCCATGCACCTGACACTTTAAACCTAACTACTGACTATTATCAACATGTTTTATTAAACAGACAGGCACATATACCTGGGTATATTCTGGCAACTACTTCATCTAGATAGGAATCAAAAGTGCTTTTCATTCAGGGTACTCTCTGGTCAGAGAGCCTGAAGTCCAATGAACTTGCCCAGTGTGCAAAATGGCAATAGATTTTGATATTGGTTGCACTATGACAGCAGTTTCAGTCATCAGGTTCCTGCATTCTGAATGTATGATTGAGATAAAGTCAAGCCTAGATGAATGCTATTTTGATTGGTGGAAGCTGGAAAAGCTAGTTCATCAGAATGTCAACAGACAAACGATATTTTGGTTTAGGGACACCACAACTCTGAACAAAGAGGAACAGTGAAGACATTGGAGGAAAACTGTCCTCAAATCTATTAGTGGAGATCAAGTGTTAGGTGTGTTTCATACATTAATAGATCACTTGCAGGTGATCCATGACACCAGGTACTACTGATGTTCAGTGTATGGCCAGCAAACAGGTATGACAACAACAATGAAAACAAAATCCACTGATTACTGTGTAAGATTAAACATTATCAAACCAGTATCAACCTGAAGGCTCATGTACTTTTTATAGAGGTTCGGGCGAATCTGCACAATGGAGAGAAATCGAAACCTAGCTTATTGCTGAGTCAGTTGAAAAAAAAATTTCGGAACTTTTCTTTGAAGGCATATTGCTCGCCCAATACTAAATGCTTCTCATGCTGCTTGACATTTATTAAAGGTGTGAGAAAACACCAGAAACTTACCTGAAAATACAACAAATGGACTACTGTGCATGATGACAATTAATGCCATTGTACATGCTTACCTTTACAGAATCAATGGTGAGCATACATCCTCACTTTCACCAAATCAGTGGAAAGTACACACACCTTTCTTTTACTGAATTCATGGTGACCATACCTTTAAGAAAAGCATTAATTGCTTGGCACATGTACAAGTGCTTACCTTTACAGAATCTGTGGTTTTATGTAGTTTGGACTCCAGCAGGGACACTCGCTCATTGGCCTCTCTTTCTAATTCTTCAACAGTTTGAACCAAAACTTCATTCTGTTCACTCAGATCATTCACGTAAGACTGGAGGATTCGCATACGAGTCTGTGAAAAGAAAAGGCACACAAATGTTTTCAGATGTCAAATGCTTGTACATGTAGCAGAAAATCCTAGAAGTAACAGTACAAATTAAGCCTTTGCACATTACATGTACATGACAACAACACAGGAGCTATTTCCCTGCTCTCCTCTAACAAAGGTGAGCTTTCATTTATTTATTTATCTGATTCGAGTTTTATGCCGTAATCAAGAATAATTCACTAATACGAAGGCAGCCAGTATTACAGGGGGAAAAAACTGTGCAGAGCCATCTGCAGATTGCTGGCAGACCTTCCCACGTATCGCCGGAGAGCAGGCCAGCATGAGCTGGATTTAAACTCAAAGCAACCACCTCTCTGAGAGGCTGCGATAGCGCTCTAACCAAATGAGCTTTAATGCAAGGTGAAAGTACCTCAAGGGCCAAAGGTTTTGGTTATTTATTTATTTGTTTAATCGGTGTCTTACATCATACTCAAGAATATTTCACTTATACGACGCCGTCAAGCATTATGGTTGGAGGAAACCAGGCAGAGCTCAGAGGAAACTCACAATCATCCGCAGGTTCCAAAGGTTTTGGTACTCACAATGAGCCTCACACACTCAGATTTAATGTTAGATTTAACACTAGGTTAAAGTGAAAATAATTTCAAGTGAGCTGATGATTTTAAACATTAGTCTTAACACAAATATTCATAAGAAGACATTTTGAAATCTGTGTCTCATGTCCTCAAACATAAACGCCGAGGTTCCAACACACACGAAAGAAGACAAGAGATTATTTTGATTTAGCAGCTATTTTTACTATGCATTATTATTTCTCTGTGAAAAAAGTTGGGCTAAATGTTGAACACGAGAGTGTAATTTATCCAGAAAGTAAGTGGGTAGTTAACACATATCTGAGCTGTGATATTATAACACTGACATGATTTCACTGCTTTAGATTAACATGGAGTTACAAGCAAATGCCCTTACCTTAACACAGTTATACTTCATACCACTCTATGAAAACAATACTAGCAGGATTTGTCTTGATTGCTAAACTGATTTATTAGGACATGTGAAAAACATTCAAAACACTGTGAGTACATTTCTTTTCTTTTAAGAAAATCACCCTTTCTAACATGGTTAATAGACGTTTCCCATTGTGTAATAAAACAACCTATCATGACATACGCACCATAAATGGGGTTAGTCATTACGTGTACATATACTGTAATTCTTCGACCTTTTCCCATGTTTGCAAGATCTTCATTCAAACACATTCTTAAGGCATTACTCTGTGCTGACTGGCCAAAATGATACTTTCTGTGAAGCCCTGGAACTGGTCAATCCAATCAATGAAGTTTTGTCTCCAAAATCAAATTAAAGACGTGCATAAATTTTACTGAAAGTGGCTCTTTCATATGGAAAAAGGTTAAGAAATTAGGGTATGTACCTTATTCATGTCTGCTTTGTATACTAGACACAATTATGCACATTAACATGTAATATATCATAAGAGCCAATAGAGGTCATACTTTACCGTAGAGATATAAACTACAATCAGCATGATGTACAAGTTTTTCTCATGAAATATCGTTCCTAAATGACCAAGGTACCTCCCTTCTTTCATGGTGTTAATTTAAAGTGCTGATGTTCTGATTAATGTGATACAAACAGATGTTCACTGCACCTGAATGCAAATGAAGGCAGGTACAAACTGGGGTAGGCATGCATACATGTAAACTTCACAGCTTAGCTACACAGCTGTCGGGCTCTTATCACTGTTTAGTTTACATATACTTTTAGGCTCATCAATGCTGTTGACTCTCAAATAACAAATCTGTGAATTTCAATGTGCAAATATGTAGTACATGTACATGTGGTGTAACTCTTTTGGCCAGCACACTGTCTGACATATTGACATTTTACCAGAACTCAAAAAGTTACCACTGTTTACAAAACTGAAGCATTCATCTTTAACCTGCTTCTGTAGGGGGAAAAACACATGCAAAATCTGAAAACTGATCATCATTTGAGTTCGAAGCACAACCTGACCAGTTGTTTGGACGAGACAGGGTGGAGACTCTTGCGAACTACCCTGATTTCACCGAGGTTAACAATGTTGTTGTTGTTGGGTGCGAGAGCCCCCACCCTGTCTCATCCAAAATCAGTGTGATCTCAAGAGACTTCTGCAATGCCCATTTGGCTTATTGGGCACACTTTCAAAAACATTTTAAAACATCTTTAACATTATGGGTTAAAGCCAAACTGGAAGATAACTCCTTTAACCAAGTGACAGCCCCTGCCATGCATACACATGCCTTCAGTCAAATCGCACACAATTTTTCTTTCCAAATGGAATAGAAAAATACTATATTTTACGCTGTGAGCGTCTACATTTCATACACACAGTAAACACCATCACTGTAACACTTGCATAAAAGGCCACAACACTGCAACTCGAACGGCATGGCGGTAAAGTGAAATTCTCATGCTTCAACACGCACCGATTAATGAATCAAGAAAGTGATCAGCTATCAATCACGTTCACCACGCAACTCAACTTGAGAAGCAATTTATAACAGATTCACATTACCTTCTGTGTGTCTTCTCCAGTTTTTCCCGATTCGTCCAGACGCCTGAGTCTGCCTTCATACAGGCCGCGGAATTCTTGCAGTAAGTTTTGCATCTGTCCACTACTCGATGTCAACCTTGTCAGGCTTCCACCCGCGCCACCATTGGTTGTTGTTGTTGTTGCTGCTGACAGTCGCGTTGACCCATCACGGCCATCCTTGTAGCTTCTATCAGCCATGCCTCCTCGCGAGATCTCCTAGTTTTGGAGACTAAACGGTTAAGATAAAGTAAAAGTGTGATAATGACCTACATCTGCAATTAAAAGAGATTAAATCAAACCCTACAGCCTACTTCACCAAGACGCTAACGTATCCCGGCACATTCAGACTTGTTTACAACAAGCGTTTCCATTGGTCGTGTGTCTGTCACGTGACCTGTTAACTTTTTCTCACCCCCTGTGAGTTGTTTTGAAAGTACACGTGTTTGGCTTTCGAGTAAATGTCAAACAGAAAGCCGTTTTGTCAATATAGTGGAGAATTCGCGTGGACTTAATTGTTGTATACTAGCATTCCATATACAAATGTGCTACTTCTCCAAAATATTTCATTCACCTTTGTTAAAATTATTGTTTTGCAACATGACTAAATCATAAATGTAGGCCTACATATACTTGTTTATCCATGTAAGTAGGCGTCTATCTGTATATGTGTACCGATGTAGCCGTGCATTGACTGAGTCATGCTATTTTCAGTTTATTATTTTGTGTGTGTTTTGGAATAATTTCCATCACTTTACAGTATTTTGTGAACAAGCCACCGTTTAGTCAATTTGCACGGGTTTTGTAGTCTTATATAGGCCTATTTTCATACATGTGTACATCAGATTTAGACTTTTTGAGCACGGTCACCATCATGTGAATTGATCGTTGCTGTACGTTTGAAAGTCTTCGCACCCATACTGACATATGAATTTTGTTTTGTTGGTACCTCAACGGTGTTTAAAAGATGATAAATTGTGTAACTGAACGTTCATGTTGACAAGCAGAGCAGTTACTAGAAATGAGTGTGTTGATGTGACGCATGATGCCTGATATTGTATACATTAAATAACTTCAACTATTCCAAATATTTTAAACAAAGGATTGCCATTTCATGCAAATTCTTAGATAGATATGATGCCCTATCGTGAACATTTTTGGACCATATGCTCAAGGATTAAGAAGCAATAGATTTAAAAGCTCGAAATGTTCTGCAGTCTGTCGGACATTGCGCATTTCAGACACTTACTGTTAGATTTGTTGCCGTTTTAATATGGTAATGTATTTCATGTATGATGCTGAACTATTCAAGAAAAATGTCTATCGTCCATTAACGGTTAAATATTACACTGATACTTTTTGAACATTTTCAACAATTACAAATTAAATAAAATTGGCTGATATTTTCAATCTGAAGAGTTCATGTCTGTAAATCATCTATTCTTTATTTCCAGCCATGGCGATCTATAGCAAACAACTTAGCAAAGATGTTGTGCACACAACTTATTAACTTACTTAAAAAAAAAAAAAACACGCACACACAAGAAAATTTAAATACTGTGTGTCTGTGTGTTTTTAATTACCAATATTTTACTAACATGTCACTTTTACGGCTCCGTATTAAATTCAGCTAATGTGAACAGTTTTCTTTTACCGTCGCAACAACATGCAAATTGGTCATTGCAGAAATAAATGTATCGCAAGGTGAAACAAATCTTTCGGGCTTTAAATCATTACTTAATAATGGTCATTAATAATTGCTATATAATAGTTTGTATATATAGTCGTTTTCATGTGAAAACATTCAGATTTATCTGCCCTTGGAGGTAAAATAGATTTATTTTACGTAAATGGTATGCAGGATAATTGGTACTGATAGGAAACTCTGTATATGCACTGTTAATGTCATCCAAGAATATAATATATTCATACATTATTAGGAATTCCAACATTTCAATTAACAGTGAATCATCCCACGAAAAGCTACATTTTTATTAGCAAAACAAATAAGGGCATTGTTGATTTTTACAGTACCACCTGAGCACTGACACAGTGCCATCTTGCAGCTTCTCTGACAGGTTGATACAACTTTATGTTCCCACCTGAGCACTGACACAGCGCAATCTTGTAGCTGAGGTGAATGGGTGATGCAAGTTTACAGTATCACCTCAACACTGACATAGTGCCATCTTGTAGCTGCGATGACAGGTTGATGCAAGTTTACATTACTACCTGAGCACTGAGGTGACTGGGCGATGCAAGTTTATGGTACTGTGTCAGTACTGATACTTTACAATCTTGTAGCTGAGGTGACTGGGTGATGCAAGTTTATGGTACCATCTCAGTACTGACAGTACCATCTTGTAGCTGTGATGAGTGGGTGATGCAAGTGTATGGCACCTTCTCAGCGATGAGGCAGTACAATCTGGTAGCTGTGATGAGTGGGTGATGCAAGTGTATGGCACCTTCTCAGCGATGAGGCACTACGGTCATGTAGCTGAGATGAGTGGGTGATGCAACTTTTTGGCACCATCTCAGCATTGACAGTAGTCAACACATAACTGCTACACAGACAGACATTTATTTATCCATTCGTTGTTTAATATCACACTCATAAAATTTGCACCGATACGATGGCAATCAGTTCTATGGGAAGACGATTCCTGGTGTAAACCACTGCACTGTGGTCAGTATTACTGATGAATTTCCCCAGAACGTAGAGATAAACTCACTGTGCTGCTGGGAGACAAGTGGTCTTCAGTGAATGTTGGATTGAACATTCGTACAAGCTTTGTCAGCTGTTTATTTTCACTACAACCCCCAAAATAGTGACAGTGGCCAAAGGCACAAATTCCATGTCCAAGGCTGGGATTGAGTGAGTGAGTGAGTGAGTGCTTGGGGTTTAATGTCTAATTAATAATGTTTCGGTTATATGAGGAGGAGGAGCGTATTCTGTGTCTTCTTGTGGCAGGGCGAGTGCTGCCACAACTGGAACATCATGTCAAAGACACCAGATATGACACTCTACCCAGCCACATTATACTGACAAAAGGCCAAACAGTCCTCTTTCCTTGCTGTAACCTCTCAACCCTGAGCCTCAAGCTAGGCAATAAGTACCAGTTTTTAAAAAAAGAAAAAAGAAAAGAAAACCCAACACATTCGCTAATTACATATTGGGACCAAAAGACCACATCCAGTCTTTTTTTATGGCCCGACCAGGCCTTGAACCTGGGTCTCCCGACCTCGAGGCGGAGGCTCTAACCACTATACCACTAAGACAGTTGGCTGGGATTGAATCCGCATCTCTTGCATCCTGTAACCACATTGTCATGGCCCACTCCTTAGCCATTAATGACCCATGTATGTATGTATGCTCGGGGTGTTTACATCGTACTTAACAATTTTTCAGTCATATGACGACCAGGAGTCCTTAGAATGTATACATACTGTGTCTTCTTGTGGCAGGGTGAGTCTATGCAGTCAAAGTACTGGCGCCACTGGAACATCATGCCAAGGACACCAAACATGACACCACACCCAGTCACATTATATTGATACCGGGCCGACAAGCCGTTTTCTTGCTGTAATCTCTCAGTGCTCAGTGCCAAGCAAAGCAGCAACAAGTACCTTTTTTAAAGTCTTTGGTATAGCATCAATATAGAGTAGCATTCTGATTTGGCAGGGTGTATTTTTGATGCTTGCACTCCATGCCCAGATAGGTAACTACTTAATACTGTAGTAAAAAACAGAAAGAAAAAGAAAAGAAACCTCGCCAACTGTATATTGAGACATTTTATTTGACCAATCAAATATACTTGATTAGCATTCACGCGAACATGCGAATGTTTTCAGAAGGGTTTGTTTCTGAATAATGTATACATGCCATGACCATCTGAGTTAACAGTGGAAGGGTCAACATAGCATACACATGGAAGACAAAACAAAAAAATTAATAAAACTACAGGTATTTTGCCACAAGCTCAAATTTCAGAATAGATCTGGGCCTTGAATACATATGTGAATAAGACAAAAAGTAGAGTTAAACACTGTTTGCAAAAATTTATATTTTAACAAACTTTCATATGCAATCCAATGCAACAAAGTCAAGCGAGCGCACCTCTTGCATGCCAGACTTTAGTTATATTATGCATTGCTTTTTTTTTTCCCCTTAAAATGTGCTTCACTCATGTTTTGAACATGCATGAACACTGACTTGTTGAACCACTGAGGACGATTTCTGTTGTTTGTGGATATATATACAAGTACATAATTATGTCTTCATTACTCGTGGTAAAAAAGGGTGAAAAAAAAAATACAACAAAATAATTAAAACCAAGAACAGAAACATTGTCATTTCATTGCTGGCATTATTAACAGTTCACTCAAATGTCTCCAGCCAGACAGCCAGACAGTATATATACTGATAGTACACATCTATGTGTAAAAAATATTTCAATATTAACAGGCCAAGCCGAGTAGTCAATTTTATTACATGTATACTTTTCAACATTAATTTTTCATTCCAGCGAAATCGCATGTTGTAAAAACAGGTGTTAAAGTGATATGTCTACAGGACTCTCTTTCTGAGATTCCAGGACATCAACTTAAAGGTGAACTGTCCAGGTTCTATCTTTCACTTAACTGAAAAATATACCCGTATGAGTATTTTTACTTGTAGAAAACAGAAATAAATTCAACTACAAAAATTCCCAGAAAAAAACCACACATTGCTCGTCTGCCCTTGAATGGTGCTAGTGTGTCATATGTACGTAACATAATTGTGGCATTCTCCTTTTTCCAAACACTAGTTTAAGTCTGATCAAAACACACCTCCTCAAATTTGGCTGGTGTATACTTTACACTGCTTATTTGGTTCAAAATGGTAGTGTAACATGACAATTATCCATTTTCGTCACATGGAGGGAGCCGAGGGGAAGGCTTGAAAGCTTATCCCATCATAAATCAGTGAGTGATTAGCACAAACAGCTGATCGCCAGTGTGACGTCATACAAGACTTGCACCTCAAGGGCAGATAAGCGTGTAGAGAACACCAAATTTCACGAAACTCAGCCTATTGGTCTTGAAAAAAATATTATTTCCAACATCTGGCAAATATTATTCATTACATGGCTTCAGCACCAGGGTATACTGCTCCAGTTTTTTTTTAAAAATTACTCAACCGGGACAGTTCACCTTTAAATACATGCACAAGTATAAGTATCTGTACATATAACGTTATGCTGGTAAACATAATACACTTCACTCTGATCCCAAATCCAAAATAAATTCTGCCTCAGATTTTTGTTCACTATTTTTTAACATACATACAGTATTAATTTGCTACAATGTGCACATCTGCCTATGTGCCGTGGTCCAGGAGTTAAAAATGAATCATCTAGATGTAAGTAAGGTAAATCTACAATAATTCTCTTAAAGTGCAAAAATCCACTACCAGTGTTATGAGGCCTAATATGGGACAACAAATCAAGTTAACATCTAAAATGTTCAAACAGTTCACAGGAACATCTATTCCTTTATAACTCTGGATAATCGATAGTAATGTTATCATCTTACCAATCTACAAGTAGCAGTAAATCCGTTAACAAAAACGAAAAAACATCAGGCAAAAATTTTAACCAAATGACACGCAATAACGAAACAAAGTAGACATTTTTAAATTCCGAGCCTTTAAACATAAAAATCTGAACAGCAGATGTGTTTACTTTACGAAAGGGCTTCTGCGTATTCAAAATTGATTAAAGTGATTTTAATGCAGCTTCTTTGATCAGTGTGCTAGCATTAACCATACTGCTATCACTTTTGCCTGATGCTTTTGATCAAGGTGATGACTACAAATGTTAATACCTTAATACGCCTTTTTCGCCCTGTTTGAACGCATTCGTAACAGTCGTATCAGTTGAGCATGAAAACAAACAAAGGAAAGGAGAATGGATATGTATTACAAATATTTCTGAGAACTTCGATGTGCATGTGGTGCTATAGGTTGAACAGGTGTGTAGCTTGTCAGTGGGATATTTCAATGGCGAGAGAGCAGCGAGAATTTACCAACAAAATATACATGTGCAAGGCATAATGGTCTTCTTCAAATATTGCATTTCACGTTTTCTTGAACCAACAGCCTATTACATTTACGACAACTACCCTTAAAACAAAGAACATCAAGTCGAACCATTAGAACTAACAATAACGCAAGCAGTCTTACATACCAGTCCAGATGGTTTTCAAAGCGTATAAATCTATAATAATTATAAACAGATAAAGACGAGTGTATGTAGGACAGTATACAGTGCATTGCTGAGACGCTATGCAGCACATCATTTCTCATCAACAGGCCTTATTCCGTATCACAATATAAGGCACTGACAGGTACATGTTTACATACGTGTCTAAGTCTTCAACATCTGAAGTCTCACAATGTGAAAGTCAATGTAGTTTTTCTTTTGCACAACATAAATTATATGCCATACAGAGTCATTGCTCTCATTTTCTGATAATTCTCCGCAAGGCATGAAATCACTCAATGATGACATAGTCTGTAATCCTTCAGTGCCAACTCACACATCGTGGTCACCTTTTACAGGTACAACTGTCAAATCCAAGTCTCCGTGGGTCCCCGGCAGAGTTCAATTTTAGCACTGTCCTGATGCTTTTGGCCATTAAACCACACAAAGGCAAAATTTTGTTTTCTTCATTCACAGCAAAAACTAGACATGAAATATAAAGCAAATGAAGCGCTTTCTTCTCTGTTCCTTGTGAAACCTCAGATATAATCTCGTTTGTCAAAGCCATGTCTACAATTCAGCTCAGGGGAAACAATCCATTCTCTGGTTTCTGGCACACCCACATCTCTTGTACAAGGCTACAGGGGCAGAAGTCAATACTGCACGTAGTCTGTTACATGTTCTTTCCGCAATTCAAGATGAGGTTTCTATCCTACGCCCTGCTGTCCCCGTCGTCCCGCGCAGGTGGACTCGGGGGTGGACTATCATCATCATCGTCGTCGTCGTCATCACCATCAAAGTCATCCATTTCTATCATCTCAGGAGGTGGTGGTGGTGGAGGTGGTGGGAGATTTGGAGGTGGGAGGTTTGGAGGTGGAAGGTCGGGTGGTGGAAAGTTGGGTGGGGGTGGGTTTGGAGGTGGGAGGCTGGGTGGAGGCGGGGATTCGTCATGGAGCAAGTCGTATGAGCCGTCAACGGTAGCACTATCCGTGTCTGATGTGTCACCGATCAGAGCCTCATCATCATCATCATCGTATCTGTGAGGCTGTCGTCGCAGATTGCGCTGACGTGGCGACCGCTCTTGGCGCGCCTGGTCTGCGTAGCGCATCAGCGAGACGTTTGGGGCTTCTTGGCTCGACCTCCTGCTCTCCTCTCTGGACTGTTCGCGGTCACGAGACAGCGCTCTCTCCTCACTGTACGAGCGGGACGGCTGTGCAGGGTATTCGGGCTCAGAGTCCATGTTAGGGTCGGGTTGTCTCATCCCAAACATAAAGCGGCGATGCTTCTCCTGCCATCTCTTCTGACGCAGTTTTTCAACCTTTCTCTTCTTCTCTGCTTCCTACGAAAACAAAAACAACGGAAGTGTGAATAAAGAAAGTAAACGTTGCCTGACCACTATACCACCATTTTCTTGTTGTACCTGGCAGCTAGTATTCCCCAAATGTTCATGTGACAAAGAAAGTAGACTGCCTCCACTTACATATATGTAATATCTATTTATTTACTTGATTGGAGTTACTCAAGAATGTTCCACTTTCATGACGGAGGCCAACTTTATAATCGGAGGAAAAAATGATTGAGTTATTATGGAACAATGCCACATTGGTAATATTTCAGCTATAACGTGGCAATGGGAAGTAAGAGCCCGGGTGAAAACCACAACCGTTTGCAGTTTGCTAGCAAACCTTACTACTCATGGCTGGAGACGAAGCCCCCCATGATTTGGACTTGAACTCACAGCCACTGCATTAGTGAGACGCTCAGTAATTGGCCCATACCTGCAACAGGTTATCTTTCCACTACAATGTTACTGTCTTAAATCTCCACTTGACTTCAGTTGCGAATGCCACATACTAAAACAGGACCTGTCTTTGTGCAAAAATTGGTCTTTCTTGTCCATATATTTTAAAAATTTTCTTAAGATGTTATTTTCAGTGGATTTCAGATGGAAGAAACCATGAAGGGCCTTAAGAAGTCCTTCAGATTTCAATGCAGATCCTTTTATAGGTTGATTCACCAAACAACTTTACAACCGACAACAACAACAACAGTCTTACATCTTCTCTCTGTTTGTGGGCAATGACTGTGACTTGGTGGAGGAGGTCATCAATCTTGGACTGAGTAGAATCCTTGTCCACATCACTCAGACACAAGGCTCGGTTCAGGGGGAAGAAGTCGTAGTCTTCTCTACTTAGCTGTATATTGAAGTCAGTCAGTTAATTATAATCATTGATTAAGTCATTTAATTAATACCATGCACTTTCCAAATGTTAACATGTTCTTCATTAAGCCATCTATAAAAGTCTTCTATAAATGAACCATGTCAGAAAAAAAAGGGTAGGTCGGAGAGAATTTATTTTATTCTGGCCAATGAAAAAACATTAGGATTTTACAAAATAAATTAAAAAAACGGGCGCATCAATCATGCTGAAAAGTTTTCACCTGCAAAAATGTAAAAACGAAAGACAATATAAAGTGGGACAAACCGATTTGCTGACGTATAACTCCAGAGCTGTGTAGTCACTAGCCTTAATGTCCTCCAGGTGGATCATGAAGAAGATGTAACTCCACAGGTTGTGTTCATTACGAACGTGATGGTCAAAACCCTGCGAAAAATGAACACATTGCCAAAATGAGCATACAGCACTCAAAATTTAACTCCCCAAGTTGTGTTCATGACAAATGTAATGTTCTAAACCCTGCGATATTTAACTAACAGCAGCCTTCCGTAGTACAACGAAGAAAGCACAGTAGTTTACTTCAAAGTCTATTACAGTATAAATAACTTCTGAGCTAGGGGCCTTCCCAGGTGTGTGATGTACCTTGCCGTGATGCTCAAAGTCATAGCTGTTTCTGCTACACACAAAGCAGGTGTCTTTCATGTCAGATTCGGCTCTCCACTGAAATCAAACAGAATTCAGCCATATGAACATTAGCAGGTAGAAACTGTTTCCTTACATCAAACTGACAATGCACAACACCGTGACTTACTGACAAGCAAATTAGTTTGCCCCCAAAAAAGGATGTATTTAATTAGTAAAAATTAATGGACAAACTTGGATAATCATTCAAGTATGAATTCCCTGTGAATACTCAAATGTCTTCAGTTATTCTTTTAAAATTTCAAGAAAGTTGAACAACTCCAAAAGGACGGTAATTATTAAACTTCTTCGATCATATTTTATTTAAAAAAAATCATGTGAAGCTCTGGTGTTAATCAATCCACCAGACATAAATAACAGCACTAATCGGAAGATAAAGGTGGATAAATTTCCTTCCAATTTGTCCTTCAACATGTGTTTGAAGTTTGGAGAAGTAGGGTACCATAGCACTTACAAATGGGATATCTTTTCCCATGCATCGGTGATTTGGTCCCAAGATGACTTGCCTTTTGTTCTCTTGCCCTGCACGCTTAATAACATTATCTGTTTGGCCACAAAACGTCATCATGAATGCAGGAATGAATGACAGAACACACAGCTTTGGCCTGAAATTACTTTTGGTGCGAATAGTTCAGGCACCTACCTTCAGATCTCGGAGTTCTGAGAACGTGTCGACAATGATACCGAAGATGATGTTCAGACCAATAGTGGTGATGAAGATAAAGAAGGACACATGGTACAGAACGACTGGCCAGAAGTTATCAAATGTTCCCAGGGACTCGTGGATCTTCATTTCCTGTCAAATCCAACACAGCATAGCATAAGTAAAATGTCTCTAAAATTGCAGGTATAAGTGTCTAGCAGTTTTTCAATTAACACAACTGAAAGCAGACCAGCACTTAAGTCCTGTAAACTGGAAGCCAACAAGTTCAATATAGGTAAATATTCTGGAATATATATACATGAAAATGATGTCAATGAATATATTTTCAGGGAGATCTCTACTAACAATATATCACTTAAGTATAAATACTGACAACTGCCTTCTAAATCTAATATTTTGTCTGCTATTAGCTACGTCAAATCTTTGCGATACTGATGCTTTAGCTCCCAGGCAGACAATTACCTCTCATTGAATTCCGGGTTAACAGTCATTAACAGTTTCATGTCATGTAAAAATTAAATTTCTTTTCTTTTCTAGCTACCTCCAATTATTATTTTATGTGATTGTTGTTTTTACCTGGTATGTTTACTGTTACCTATGCCCTAAAAATCACCCCCAAAAATGTGCTTTGAGGTTTGTTGGGAAGGTGATAGCCTACTAGAAAATGTATGTTTCAGCAAACAAAATTAACATCAACTTGTTATTAACATTTCATTATTATTATTTTTTGATGAGTACCATTCCCAGTAGTCTGTGGTCTTTTCACTACTTCAGATTCCATGTATTTGTTTAAAACACATATAGCATAGGTATCAGGTTAGCAAATACATTAAATTGATGAATTCTATTCAGTTGGCATATTTGTGTCGTGCATCTTACACAAATTATAATGTTATCAGAAACACATGCCCGTGTGGAATATGCTCTGTCAAGAAAACAAACACGGCCATGAAACTAGCTAAGATGATCAAAAGAAACAGATTAGGTTTGCTATTAATTTTCATACACCGTGTCACACAAAAGTTTTCAGTTAGTTCAGATTCGAAATGTATATCATACTGCATTATGTTAATATTCAAGTATCATATTATCAAATGCATACAAATGGTTCTGTTTCCATGCAAACAGCATAGTTAATTTATTACTTTCTGTCACCACAGAAAATTATAAGGGCCAAATTTATCAATAAAAAGACTATTTCAATCAACCACAAACAACATAAAAAAAATCGAAACTCCACTACTGCCCCCAACTAAAATAAACAACATGGCTGATATGAAAACAAATCCAAACACCAACTACAAAGAAATTGAAATACGGCACTGAGGAGTAAAAGGGTGAAAATACCTAACAATTAGAGAGGAGCTAAGCCGACAACAAAAACCAGTCAAAACCAAGACATCTATACAACGTATATTTCACTCCATGGGTCATGAACACAATGCTGGAGGTGAACTTCCTGGCTCCTCTAGGGAGGATTTAGTGGGAGATAACGGAGCCGTCAGTGCCGTACTTACATGAGGAGCTATGACTGACGATCTACTGCGAAATGTTCCCATCTAAACAGAGACAGAAACCCAGGCAATCTCATTAAAGTAAAGGAATTATTATTATTATTATTATTTTCTTCTTTCAAGGATTTTTTTCTGGGCTGTGAAAAGCATCTTAAATAGGGTGGCACTTTCAGACCCCTTCTACGTGATGTGACGTGAAAAAAAGCTTCTTAAAAAAATTTCCCTTCCTTGGCTGCAAAACATAATGAAAATAGTTAACCCACGTTAGGCTCAATGAATTAAGTTTTTAGAGATTTTCAGGTGCTTGAAACAATGTGAAAGTCTTTAGGAGAATATGGTCTCACAAACCCATCTTTTGTAGTAATTACTTCTGTACCATCTGTGGTTAGAAAAAAAAAACAGTAACCCCCCCCTCAAAATAAACAAAACAAACAACTAGTATTTCTGGATACAGTTCTACATGAACTTCTATTTTAGGCACATATTTTTTTCACATTTTGTGTACATTTTCAAACTAGATCTCTACTGAATTCATTCAAACCCTACTCTTGCTTTTCACGCCAAATATCTTGCCACATTTCATTTATTAACTATTTATTTATTTCACTCTTGCTTACTGCCATGCTTATTTATTTATCTCATTTTTTGCGTAATGAGATTTTAAGCATTTTTCATTTATATCATGGTGGATGCCTACTTCAGACAAATAACTAAATGTATACTACTGTAATGTTAGTGTGTCATAAGGATGTTTGCATATTACAGATTAACTAAGGAAATTTGATGAAGTACTGAATATCAAAGCCGTAACCAATTTCATGAACTATGTGTTGTTTAATTAAATTATTTCGAATAGTGGACTACCACTGTTAAAACCCTATTTGTGCATGTATTCACTTTTGGTAGCCTAACTATTTGTTCACCAGACCTTACTAGTGCTGCGTTAACAGTATCAAGAAGGTTTTACCCTATACACATGTGTTCTCTCCCCACAAGTCGCCACAATAATAATTCATTCATGTTTTTCCCCAAAACAAGCCGACAGGTGGCATGTGATGGTGACACCGGACAATGTGCTGAAATTCTCCTCCTCATTTGATATGTCCTCACTGAGTGAGTTCCTAATGCATACCTTACTATTACCAATATTCCGACATCCTCACTGTATAAGACGGCGTATTACATTATCTTATGCTGAACTAATACAGGCTCGCCTTCGTGTTTCTGTTTTTGCCTTCACACCCTATATAATAAATTAAATGCTGTACAGGTTATTCCTTCAACCTTAGTCTTCTCCACTGATAAGAAACCAGAAAGATAACCCCAAACCACATATCCTACGCTTTGTGACACCCAATGACAGCTGATCATCAAAATGTTATCCAACCGATACCTGTGTCTCATGGGATTGATGGGTTACCTACCTCAAACATGTCTCCTATCAGTCCAAAACGCAGCACTGTGACCGTACACCGAAACAGGGTGTCGCAGTACATGTTCCCAGAGGGGTCGAAAGAGGCACGGAACAGGGCAAAACCGATGAGCGCGTAGACATATATTACCACCAGGCCAAGGACAGCCACCCACAACAGGGACATTCCTACAACAAATTGTCCTCGCTTTTATTAATTCTTTTTTTAGCTGTGATTAACGAACTCTATAAATCGGTTATTCTCTTGGTTGGTTAAAGATTTATTTATTTATTTATTTGATTGGTGTTATACTTTGTACTCCAGAATATCTCACTTGTACGATGGCAGCCAGTATTAGCAAACCGGACAATTCACAACCTAGAGCAGGTTGGTGGCAGACCCTCCTGCATATAAAGTTAAAATCTTTGATATCCTATGGTCTAACATGAGAGCACTATCTTTTAACATGGGCCCATCAGGGTAATGAGGGACCTCAGTGTAAGATGACACAAAGTCCTACATGGGAGATGTTGCAGCCATTCAGTTTTCCGTCTTTTTAAACAATTAACGTCTTTGGCATTTCCCTCCAATGTTGAGGAAAATTGTCCACGACCATCCGCAGGTTGCTGGTAGGCCTTCCCACGTACGACCAGAGAGAAAGCCAGCATGAGCTGATAAGAGGCTTCATGGGTCACTGACGGATTTGTGGCATAATGACACTGGCACTGAAACCTGTGAGAGCAATACTGTATGGTACATCTCTGCAAGTTCCTCGTTCTTCAATGATTCACTCACCGTTCATTGTCACCGCTTTGATGACTCCGCTCAACAGCTGGTTGTTGTTGACGATGTTCAGCAGATGGAATGCGAAGAAGTAGCCATGATAGAAAGTCCCTCCCACAGACATGGCCAGAAACACCTGTATCAAATACAACACAACTTGTCACCAATCTCATCCACAGCTGATATATTTTTTATCTTGTTTCGTGCTTTTTGAAAGCAATTTATCATACTAACTTGCAGCCTGATAAGTAATTTCAGCACAACAAATTGCAGATGAAATTGGTGGGGGACATATACTTTCAGAATATACATTCAAAATTACAGCTTCTGAATTACTGTTACAGTTCTGAAATAAATGGCATCACACACCTACATCAGATCAGCTGGGCCATTGCTAGTATGGACACCGATATGATTAATCACTTACCAGGTAGTAGAAAGTGGTAAAACTTAAAAACTTGACATCCAGTTTAGAGACGTGATCGGTGACTTTTTCCAGCTGTTCGGGGTTCTCTTCTTTCTTACCACAAAGACGTCTGAGAACAGAAGAGTTAGCTTATACAAATCACTTTTTCCCACCTTTTTATCTGGTCTCATTTTCACACACCAATTTGTTGAAGACAGATAAATGTAATAGAGATAAACTCTAAAATAAAATAGAGATGTCATTTAGCATTATTCCCATACCATTCAAACTTTCCAGAATCTCCCTGAAGAACAAATGTTATTGAAAAAAGGGCAATGTGAGGCTGTATATGTTAATCCATTCCAAATACTTCACGTTAGTACTGTAAACTATAACGATCACCTGCAGTGGTATGCAAACCGCAATATGACAAGGAACAAACACCGCTGATCGCAACACATGTAAGTATGCTTGCCACATTTAAAACACAGTTGCGATCATGATAATCTAACAGCACTAGAACATAACTTGGTCATCGCAGCACAATGTCTATCAGCCTTAAAACACTATAATATGATGTACGGCCATATACCCACCTGAATGGAGCCGTGATCTCTGCCCAACGTGGCAATCTCGGGTGGTTGGAGAGGAAGTAACTGATGAGGACAAACAGAGAGAAGAGGTTATGCAGTCCTCCCAGCGCCCACAGACAGATCTGGTACTGGTTGTCCGTGATCCTTGTGATGTTTGGTATTGGGCTGTAACAGAGAGACACCATTTCACATACATGTATAGGCATGTAAAAGGATTGGCATGTTTTTTATAAGCATGCTTGCTATAAGTACATGTATGAACAAAAACAGATGTATTTACTTATGTATTTACTTCCCTGGTGTTTCACGCAAAACTCAAAAATATTTCACTCAAGAATATTTCACTTTTCACTTCACTTCTTACGACGGCAGCCAGCATTATGGTGGGAGGAAACTGGGGCAAACCCATGACCATCTGCAGGTTGCTGGCGGACCTTCCCATGTACAGCCAGCATGAACTGGACTTGAACTCACAGCAACTGCGTTGGTGATAGGCTTCTGGGTGCCGCGCTAGCGCGCTAACCGAATGAGGCTCCTGTGATATACAAGTAAGTATGCTTGTCAAATTAACCCTAGTTTTGTCCATGACAAAGTTGCTCATTTTTCCGGATTCTGGGAGTTCAGGATTGTAGGAAGGCATTTTAGGCTTTGTTTGGATGGTAGGATGATATACTACCACAAAATTTCAATTTTAACACAAAATATAATATTTTTATGACACTTATGTACCTCTAAAATTGCACTGTTTGGGACAAAATTTTAAGTCATTCACAGTATTTTTTTGATTGAATCTGTAAGTCCTACACACGAATATTTCATCTGTACGACGGCAGACAGCATTACAATGACAGGAAACCGGGCAGAGCTCGATGGAAACCCACGACTTGCTTGTTTCAGGTATGCTTTATCTCGTTACAGGTATGCTTGTTATTGGTTTGTTTGTCACTGGTAACTTACGGCCAGGCTGGTTACAAACACAGGTATGTTTGCTACATTAAAGCACAAGACTGGTACATTCTGCACTTGTTTGTACAGGTAGGCTTGTTACTGTTATGCAGGTCGCAGGTACGCTCTTCACAGATATACTTTTCAGAGTTAGGCCTGTCACACTTCCACCGACATATACGCTGGTTGCATGTGTACTGATCAAAAGTAACTCGGCTAGAAGCCCAATGAGCAACGTCTCAGAAAAATGAACTTTTAAAACTAATTTTCTGTATTCTCTGGCAAAATTTTTCTTCAAACTTTCATGTACTACTGTAGTCGCTGTTTTCAGTCAATGATCAATGAGATTACTTGATAAACTGACAGTTCATAACTGTATGTGGGGTCAACAGATGACATATTGTAAAACATCTGGCACATCTACTGCTATCGTCTTAGAAGTAGATTTCTGCATGAAAGTGACACCGACATACTTTCTGATTTCTGCCCAGAGGGAGGAGTTATCCGGAGGGCTGTCTTCATCAAGGTCAGCCAAGGACATAGGTGCCTGCCATGTCACCAACATCAACACGTTGATAGCCAAACTCAGCAGGGTAGCACCGTGATTCCACAGCAACCTGAAATATACACCAATATATGGTTAAACCTCAAGAAAACAATACTTCTTTATTTATTTGATTGGTGTTTAATACCATACTTAAGAATATTTATCTAATACGAAGGTGGCCAGCATTATGGTGCGAGGAATCCTGGCGTTGCTTTAGCTAAATGGTTCAGCTGTCTTCAACAGCTGTACTAAAGATTAGAAATTGGTGCAATTGGTCTTAAATATTTACTTATTTATTTATTTATTTATTTGATTGGTGTTTTATGCCATACTCAAGAATATTTCGCTTATACGACAGCTGCCAGCATTATGGTGGGAGGAAACCGGGCAGAACCCGGGGGAAACCCACGACCATCCACAGGTTACTGGCAGACCTTCCCACTTACGGACAGAGAGGAAGCCAGCATGAGCTCGACTTGAACTGGTCTTAAATACAAGATCGGTATGTTTACAATGAACTCTATTCGTTACCTGGGCTACAAGAAATAAATGTAGCAGTAAAATCTTTTAGCCAAAGAAAAATTAGTTGCACATATTATATCAGCAAATCAACAGTTTTTTTTCACTGTTACATGTGTTTCTAGAAATGAATTTAAGAGCAACATCCAATTACATTTTCTAAATCCAAGTTTCAAGTTAAACATACTTTAATAGAATTTCATATATTAAACAGAAACGCTACGATTTAGGATAAGGTAGTACACACCATCCCTTGGTGAAGAAGATGGCCAATGGGTTGTTGAGGATCTTCCTCTGGTAGGAGATGTCGTCCATGATGTCCCGTGTCCACGCCATAAGGTCACGGATCTTGCCTGTGGGCGAGGAGCGATCCACACTCCACTTCAGCTTCTCCTTCACCTCCTCACGTAGGATATTCTGAAGGTCACAAGTTCACAAATGTCAAGGTCAAGGAATAAATTTTACATTGGTGAAATTTTTTTACATAGACCTCTGTATCAAAGAATTCTAAGCTTGTGGCAGTGTTTATTTTTCATGCGATGTGATTAATTGTTCAATGAGAAAAAATATTTTGGGTATAAATGGCTGCCAAGGTGAGACTTTTTTATGGGTGCACCAATTATTAACAAGCTGGTTGAATATGCACACATATCACTCAGAACCATGGTGACACACTTCGTCTGTCAAATTCCTCCTTTATAATGGGAGAACATTTAACGTAGCTATGGAGTCAACTACTAACCTTGTTTTTGACACGGAAGTTGACCTTTTGCAGAATGTCATCTTTGACCAGCTCAACAGACTGGCTGTTCTTCTTAAAGTATCCAATAGCCCTCTGCTGCTCTGTGGTTAGGATTAACTCTGTCAACACACACAGTACAGTATAAAACCCAGTGTTTTTAAATCAGATTATTCATTTATTTTTTGTTTCTTTGATTAGAACGTTCATATTCTGCATTCAAAACTTAGCAGAGCCTGGGGGTAATGCCTTCACCGGGGTATGTGACCGCCTCACTTACAGTAACTCTCGGAATCAGGAAATATGAGTACCTTCATCAATGACCAAATTTTACGTCATTTCTTGAGTACAGCATGACAACATCAATTAAATATATAAATCCTCACTTGGAACTTATGAGAAGTGCTTGTTTTGTTCAGATGCTTAGAGTTTAGAATGTGAGACACACAAAATCTAAGGATGAGATATGGCTGAATCATTAGAAAATGACTTACTGATGTTGAGATGTGGATCGATGTCATAGAATCTGGCCAGGAGTAGGTAAAACTGGAAGCCTGCTTCTGTCATCATTTCCTTAAGAGCCGAGCTCTTCCCCTTCTGAAAACAGAGAATGTAGCCCCTTAATTTTAATTTATTGTTTCATATTGGAGTCCATTTTCGCACAAAAAAAAATTCAGTAAAACTGCAAACTGTGGATGAGAAACAATTAGTTCTAGTAAATGTTATTTTTATGCTGTATTCAAAGATTCAACATAAGCTGCTATTTAATATCTGCACCGGCTTTCTTTATTATTACATTCAAAGTACTGTGAATATTTGCCTTAATTCTTTACACACTCATTTTAGTTCGACATGCTTATTTTGCCCAATACTAGCCTTTGCCTTTGATTTAATGACGATGTGTAACATTTATAATGCCACTTTTTGGTACTTCCACAAGAGAGAAGTCTCTCTGAACCAAATTTGGGAGCTGCGAGACAAGCCCACTGAGATTTTCTTTTCCATTTACTTCTTGGCCAATGTTAAGATAAATACTCCTGTTGATCCACCAACTAGCTTAGTAAAGTACAAAAGCATAGAGACTCCGAAAAAAGAAGAAATGTAACGCATGGTTGACGTTCTCAATATTTCGACTATATATTGAGAACGTCAACCATGCGTTACATTTCTTCTTTTTTCGGAGTCTCTATGCTTTTGTACTTAAGATAAATAACCACCTCAAATTTAAATGCTCTATAAACACAAGTGAAGTGATTCTGTAAATGTAATTTTAACATCCAAAAGTTTGCAAACAGACACATGGACGGACGGACGGACAGACCGCTAGAGCAAAAATACCCTACTCACCATGACTCCGTGCAGAAGACTGCCCCCTTTAGAGGCCAGGCTCTTGGCAGACTTTAGGTAGCCTGCCTCCCCCTCCTGGGGCACCTTATTAGGCTTCTCTGTCTGGCAGAACTCATAGCACTCTGTCATCAGCCTTACCAGGGCATCTTTATCCAGTGTGTCCTTGACCTCCTGTGGAGAGAATAAATACATACACCATTAGCTTCAGATCAACATGAGCAAAAAATAAATAAACAATTTCATTTCAAAGATTAGTGAGGATTTCATTATTTTCAAATTTTTTTTCACCAAAAATTGGCCAACTAAACACTTAGGTTAAGGAAACACTTCATGTATATCTTTAAACAAATTTGGCCAAATTTCATTCATTACTAAGTTGCTCATTTTTCCAGATCCTGATCATAGAAAGGTATTGTATCGCCTGTTTGGAAGACAGGATGATATCCCACTGTAATAATGTAACTTTCAGTAGCAAATTTTAAGATTTTATGACATTTATTTACCTCTGAAAATGTGTTTTTTTTAAATGAAATTTTAGGAAATTTAAGCTGAGGAAATACTTCTTGTACATGCACATTTTTACATAAAACTGTCCCATTCGATGGCCTATTTTCAACTTGTGGAAACACTGCATGACAATATTCAGTTATGTCCATATGAATCAAGGTCATATATCACATATCAAGGCCAGAGCTCCCGCTGATAAAATGGTTGTGTCATGTTATCACATTATCTATATTTGTTTTCTTAGAAGTTGTCACAGAGTCTGCACGGACTAATCAATGATGATGAATGAAATGGTCAATCCATTGCTTCATTGTGCTAAATTAGCTGCCTTTGAGACCGACTACTTTCATAATCAACCCATATGACTCGCTCACCCACGCACTCACCCACGCACTCACCTACCCACTCACCTACCCACTCACCTTTGCCACCTGGGAGGCCTGGGGGCCATTCTCTTCTATCAGGGACACAATCAGAGTGCCAATCATCTGACGTAGCTCCCAAACCTGACGCAAACAGAACAGAAATCAAACTTATCACAAAATTCCATGAACGATCCAGATTAACCGATGTAGTCTAACAGGAATTCTGTGGCACGCCAGGAATTTGATTTCAGAAAGCATCTGAACAGAGATCATTTACATAAAGCTATTAAAGCGATCAAAAAAACGATCTTAGATGATCACGGAAAGCTTGAACTCCTTTGATTATCTGACATTTTTAACTTTCAAACCAAAGACTTACAGTATTTACTTCACTTTAAAAAAGCTGCCTTTGGCATTCTGTTTACACTCTGCTGGTGACTTGGTACGCCATCACCTTTACTACACACCTTTTCTTCAGGGCATTCTGGGAATTCTCCCGATCTCAGGATGAAATTGACGTAGTCCACCACTTTTCTGTCATATATCACACTGCGGTTTTCTTGATTGCCCTGTGTAAATGAACAGGAGGAGAAAAAAAGACACCGCTGTAAGTTATCAGGAACACATGTAATCCTACCACAAGTCATTGTGAATTTGAATTACTTTGAGGATACTTTCTGAACTGAGTCGGCATATATGAATGGAATGGATGATAAACTGGAAACAAAATGACACACACTGATCATTTATTTGGCATTATCAGAAATGTGCTGTATGTCACCTGGAGTGGAGCTTTTTTCAAGTGACACATTTTGCTTCATTTGACTGATTCATCAACATTTTATGTTATAGGGATGCCAAGGAGTTTTTTGGTTAAGTTTGATCATTTCTCAATTAGATAAGGACTTAAGCGATAGCATTAAAACTTTTAATTTACTGCCTTCATGTCCCTCTCATTGTGGATTCTTACAGGTCAAATTTAAGGTGAAATGCCACAGTATTTTTCTGAGGTCAAATACTTACAGAGCAGAACTCGTTGAGAGTGCTGAACAACTGTATGACTAGATCAATAGTCTTGACGTTAATGCTGGAGTAGACAACATTCAAGAACTGGGCGATCTCTCCAACAATGTTGAAGGATTTCACGTTGTCTGGCTGCTCTCTTAAATAATCCTGCACGGAAAGACAAAAACAACAGTCAGAGAATGCAAACCCTATCAGTCGAGTTGTCATGATTAAACCTGGCAAATGTGAATCCAAAGAAAAAGTATCTCATTGAACGGAATAGGCTGGCCTACACAGATTGTTAAACTGCAAAGAAAGCTTCCTGAGAATGCAATATATGTGTGGATGGATAAAGAGATCCTACGTGATTTGAGATGTGCACCTAGGTTGGAGGTACAGTACAGGGATCATGAGGTGAATCATAATCAAATGAAAGTGTGGCACACCCAAGAATTGAGGTGCAGTAGATTTTTGCATGCACCTCGAATGGAGATGTGCTACACCCCTGGCTGGGGGGTACAGCAGAATTTTGTGAACTTGACATCAGAAAATGCAGGGGTGAGACTGATGAGATTTGCACCTCAACTGGACATGTGCCACACCCAAAACATGAGCAGGGCTTTTTTCTAGTCAATTTCTCATCATGGTAACCACTAGGCAAAATACCGGAAAACTGGGTTTTAGACAAACTTTGTATTGAGTGTTCATGAAATACCTAGAGTATTTCATAACTTTTGACAAAATACGTTGAGTTTTCTGACCTCTTCAGATTGAGTTTCTAAAAAAATTATTGGGTACAGAAACCCCTACATCAGGTCCAGTAAAAGAGCTCATGGTGTTTGTAAAATTACACTGACACAAAGATTTCAAGTCACTGCTGAAGGGAAAATGTTGCCATTTCTGAAATTGGATAGATTATATGGAAAGAGATAACAAAACACCTCTCCTACCTGCAAGCCCCTGTGTTGGCCATCACAGACACGGGCCATGACCTTGAGGACAAGGTCAATGTAACCATCGTCCTTGTAATCAAGGATTTCAAACAGATTGCTCTCATCTTCCTCATTAGGGCCATCATGCTGGAAGATAACAGTACAATTTGATTTCAATGATAACTTTAAATCCAAATCTTGAGAACACGGCATGGAATCTTTTAAATTTCACACTGTAAACAACCTTACAACTTGATTTCAACAAAGACCATTTCAACATTAAATCCAAATCCTACCAACATACTGTAATTCTTCAACTTTTTCACATATTTGCAAGACGTTTATACAAGCATATTCTGATCTCATTATTCTGTGTAGATAGATGAAGTCCTAAAATTGGCCAACCCAACCAATGTAGTTTTATCTCCCATATCAAAATGAACATGTGCATGACACTGAGAGTTCCTTTTTCACATAAAAAAAATGAGGAATTAAGGTAGAAAGAAAAATCTTCAATTTCAAATGAAGGTCAAGAGTGAAAAAAAAGTCCTTCCTGAGGATCACTGAAGCAACCAAGCTAGGAATGACTTTTATGTTTTCACAGCTCTATATGCATCAAAACTGCCTAAATGCATGCAGGGAATCATTTTTCTTGCCAATTATATCAAAATCACTATATGAAGGAAATGAAATCTGCTTAGTTATAAGCGTAAACAGGGGATGTCTTCACTGACATAAACACACAGAACTTAACATTGCAACTTCAACTTCATTGCACTGAAACAGACTTTCATACCGAGCAATTTATATGTTAATTAAGACTCACATTCGATACACAAATTTAACAAAACAAAACAGTAAACAGATCCACATAAACATGCATATATACACTTGTTCAACACTCACAATATAAACATGCTAAAAAAATAAAAATCAGAAAATAAACAAAAATATATGACATGTTCTTCACCAAAGCCGTTTAGGTGGATTTATTTTAAATGTGCTTTCAAATGTCCATCTCCAGAACAAAAAAATATGAAAAATGAACTCTACAAAACTTGACACCAGAATATGTTTATTCACAAGGTAAAGACTCGTATAGCCGAGCAGCCTTACAACGACAAATGTAAACATAATGGCTGTTCTATTTCCCACACTTAGAGCGACCTCAACGGTTTCTGTTGAGGAAGATTTTTGTCCGCAGTATAAATAAATCAGGCGTCTGACGCCACATACGGTAAGTTTACCTTGAACCAGCAGCTATCTGTTATAAAGCAGTAAAGACTATACTGACCACATTAATATGTTTGCTCAATTAGACACTCTTAAGTTGAGGCAGCAAGGGGGTTAATTAGTGAAGAAACAAAGCATACATGCAAAACACAGAACCAGAGAGCTATACCATGAGGATGAAAGCGGGTCACCCAGTATTAACCCCACAGCTTTGTATAGCAAATCCCTCTCCACAGCATTGTGCATTTCAAGATCACTGACAGGCCAGGTTAAACAAACAGCAGGTGTGCCAGCCAATTAACTTGCAGGGTGTACCAAGTAAAGGTTGCTTTCCACTAGAAGGCAACAAGCACAACTGTAAACCGCGTCGTCTGAAGAGTGTTACTTTTAAAACTATGCGGTACAATTTTCCACTCAATGCATCGCTGTACTGCGTCATCCTTTGTCAAAAAATTGTTACCTACATGTTAAGTTCAGCCGCAGCTTTAAGTCATGATGTTGCAACCGATAATGTAACAAGTACAAATATTGTAGTAACCAACCGATGTTGTATCACTTTTAACCACTGATGTTACAACTGATACTGTTATAAAAATGACCGATAAGGTTACAACTTTTCCAGCCGATGGTGTAGTAAATTCTAACCTATAATGCAGTAATGTAGAGGAAAGGTTTTCACATTGTCGGTTGCTTTCATAACAGTGTCAGTTGCTGTAACATTTTCGGTCAAAAAGTGGTACAATATTGATTGGTTACTGCAGAATAGGTATTTACTTCATTACTGGTCGCTACCCAGGAGGTTTATCTCACCACCTGGGGAGGTTGGGTGCTATTTCCAGGCTCTGTCTACTACACCTAACTGGCTGTCATGCAAGTGACACAGCCTGAAGTATAGAGTGAAACCCTGATCAAATGAAAGTGCTGTGGTTGCTGGGTCTAGTGGAAATCTGCCTTAGAGCTAAGCCAATCAATGAAGGGGTTCTTGCCCAATACAGACGTGGCTGACTTATCTTACCTCTACCTGGATGTTAAAGTCCATTAACTCAAACTGAGTAGATTCAATCAGGGCCTCACTATCTTTGGCCACACCGTTAGTAAGTGCGTGTGATTGGGAGGCACTCTTTGGAGGCTCTGGCTTGGCTTTCCAACTTTTCTTTCGTTTTTTCTTCAGTTCTGGGGACGGCTGGCGTGCACGGCTTAGAGCCCGCTTTTAAATGAAAGGAAATTTGCTGACGACAGAGCGCAGAAACTGGATCTGTACCTCAATATTCATCTCTATGGTTTAAAACTGCAGGGATTTGATAACAAGTCCGAAATGAAGATTTGATCCAGATATCTCATTTTCCATCCCTCCAATAACGTTAAAACATTTCAATTTTATTTTCCTGTGAAATAAAACTCTCCATGCTATGAAGACAGTGTGGGCGACCTGCGTGTGAATCGGTGAGTGTGAGAGGCCATGTAGGCCTGTGCATCGTGATGGTGATTGCATACTTCTGGTAAATGTTGAGCTTCTCAAAACACATTGCGGTGCCTTGGGTGTCACACAGATTACACATTATTTCATGCGTTACATGTACACACAGAGAAAATCTATCAATTTCTCCTTTATCTGAACCTGTTAGTGGCATCTACATTTACTTCCACCAAAATATGTATCAAAAACAATTTCATGTTAGCCCCTTAAACCTAACAACAACCGGTTTATATTTGCAATTTTCCTCACTGTTCCACATCAATTCAGCTCCACTTGACATATTAATGATATTAATGTCAGTACATGTATTATTCATCACTTGTTCTGCATTAATTTTGTTCCCATAAACACATTAACCATAATGTCAGTTTTGTTTTTATAGTTGCAAATAACAACAATCATATTAATGACAACTGTGAAAAAATAAAAACAAAAATAACTCAGTTCACTGAACACTATTTTCCCCTGTACTTGATATTCATATTCCAAATAAAATTAATGTTGAGCTGCTCTCTCACGGTATGTTTTTCCAAGCTACCATCCATATCTAGTATGAAGTGAATTTTGGTTCTTACAGGCTATTTACCTCCCCTTGAATTCTCTTGTTAGAAGAGTAGCGGCTAAGACAAGCGCAGAAAAGAGGGGACTTCTATGTAACAACAATGAAAGCACCAATATCTGCAGATACTCTGCAAATCTGGTATTTTTTATTGGGGGTGCTGTGTAAATATGTATGAATGTACAACTACTGAGAGGCTAGATTTGTGGCTAAGAGAAGGGTGTTACATACATATACAGAATGTCGACTATCAGTGGAGAGAGTGAATATTTTGAGGAATGTTTATCAACAGGGAAATACTGTGAAATACTGCACAGATTCCACTACACTTTACGTACAGCTGTATCATAGAAATAGGACTGACTGTTGTTGGATAGAATGAGTGTGCCAGGTTGAAATTACACACAGATGCTTTACACCAATAAACCACACATACATTTTCTCTCGATTACAAATATTCCACAGAGAAGTTCATCGTTACTGTATTAATTAAGCTTCAAATTCCCATGGACACAGACACAAAAGTTAAGCTTTTCACCCTTGCCCACCTTCTAAACCCCTCAAATGACATGTACAATCACATTTCAAACCTTATTTCTTTTTTTCTTTCAGAGCATTGTTGGTGTTGTCATCTTTACCCGTATCAATGCCAGAGAGCAGTCTAACACTTCACATGTATTGACAAAACAGACTAAAGCCCAAAATCTACTCACCCAGCCATTCAGCTTCTCTCTGCGTAGGTAATTTTCGTACATCATAATTTGCTACAACATGAAAACCTATGATCATTAAGAATATGGAAATTTGTGAATTCTGGTCATTGACATTGACTACATTTCTCTGATAAAACAATGCAATTTCTTGTCCGCTGATGCACTCATGAGCTTGTAAACGAATCTTGAAAGGTTATTTATTTATTCAATTGTTGTTTTATGCCATATTCAAGAATATTTCACTTATACAACGGTCGCCAGCTTTATGGTAGGAGGAAACCGGGCAGAGCCCAGGAGAAAGCCCAAACCATCTGCAGGTTGCTGGCAGGCCTTCCTACGTACGGCCAGAGAGCAAGGCAGCATGAGCTGGACAAGAGCTCACAGTGACCAGATCATCTATTGTCATGAGTTCAACCACACAATCCACAGGAATGGAAGTTGAATGTGTTTTGTGGATTACTGGTAATGATTGTGATTGTTACGGTACCTGGAGAGCCTTCTTGCCCACTGTGATCGAAGTCTGGAAGTTTCCCATGTTGGCACTGGTCGCCTTCAGACGGGCTTCATGTTGGGCCAACAAGGAACGCCTGAAATATGGGAATCATGAAGGTGTTCTCAAATTACTATCAATGTTTTTAAACAGTAGTAAGCGATCACAGCTAATATTATACTAAAAAATGCATTACAGCGTTCCTTCAAGTTGTTGGTTTTATCATCGACAAGAAGTAAAAAAAAGAAAAAAAATACATATGAAAGGTGAAAGGCTTTAAGTCTGGGAGTAGCATTTTAAGGGTCACAGAAACAGTGTTACAATGTATAGCGAATATCGCAGCAAAATTGTTACACAGAGTGATACATGTTACACTGGGTAATGACGTGCAATTCCCGTGTATACCAATGGCACTTTCAAGATAATGTACACAGATTCCACTCATGATGTTCAAAACATACACAGTACTTTATTACATATATTATTAAAATGTATCACTCCAACTGTCAGTACAAATTCCATTTATACAGTATCACTGGTTAATACACACTGTTGAAATTTAAATTTTAAATATTAGTTAATTTCAGAATTACATGACTGTAATGACGCAAGCTCCATCCACAAAACAAATCCACTTCGAATGTGAAATAATTCCAAAGGAACAAAGTAAATAAAATAAAAGCAGTGAAGAGTATCATGCCCATGGTAAAAATCCAAGATGGCTGTCCAAGTCCAAAATGTTCTGCAATGTTGCTACAGAAAACCTCACAATGACATCAAACCATGCATCTCTCACAGAACAGAGGTCAGATTCCCAGGAAACAATAAGAAATAAATGACAGAGAGAATAAGGGGCGAAAGGCCAAAACAAAGAAGTGTTTGTTCTAGTCAATTCACACACTCCAGAGACAACCTGTAAAAGGGTGCTGTGATAAACGAAGGCAACCAATCATACATGAACAATGTGCCTTCAAGGGCACGTGACTGGTTGATTGGCAGAAGGTCGATTCACAGAAACTCTAAATGAGGGCTATTCAGCATTTTCCTGCACTTTACATTCTTCAGTTTGTGTAAGTTTGATAGTAACACAAGTCACCAGTTATGTACATTATAAATCAAAGTGTCACAGAGACAAAATCATTTGAAATAGAATGGATTCATTTACCCCCTCAAAATTCTCAAAAGGCACACAATAAGTGTTTAAGAAAAAATGACTGATAGAACAACATGCAGTTCATTACGATGGGCATGATGTTGAAATATCATTGCCTCAATGTATAATCTTGCTGAGTGTGTGTATCAAATTAACATATTAACTTGCCAATAGCAATTCAGGACACAGACTGCTGGTGTGTCGATCAGTTATGATCGTTGTGAATATATATGCAGTGACGCGAAGTACCTGACAAACCGCCAGACTTCAATACAGCTTTGTTTTGCACACAGTCTTGTGGTATGCAGAAAATCTGACATTTTGTCCCATGATGGAGTCAGTGATTCAGCATCAAATGGATTTTGAATGAACGCAACGTTGGTCGGAGAGAACAAACAGCACAAGAGCCCTGGTCTATTCACACAGAAAAAATCTCTGAAAGAACCTAACACCAGAACACACATTCCATCAAGATAACATACTTCCACTCAGTCCTCAAAAGCTCTACACTATGGATTAAACAAATAGAGGATAATACACAAGTAAGTACAAAACAACTTCAGCTTCATACTGCAAGGAAGGCATAAAAACCCACAAGACATTCCAAAACAATTCAACTCTTGATGCAAAGGTACAATTTGTGCAAGTTTAAATTTGCTTGAGTGTTAAAAACAAAAACAATCAAAGCTAAACTATGACATGCCTGCAGAGAAATTTCAAATGAATATGTTTTTTTTTTCTTCGAGTTATACTATTGTCAAAGCAAAATTCCTTTTCAGAAACCCTTGGAAATTACTTTGATTTACAGATTATGTACAATTATTACATTTTGATATTAAAGAGGCTATACCGGAGATTTTGGGCCAAAAATTCAAAGTCGCTGCTTAATCAAAACCAATTTTCACTGTTTTACCATGAACAGCTCAAATTATTTCCTTTCAGAATGTGCCAGACTTATATCTACACCACTGTAATTCTTCAACCTTTTGGCATGTTTACAAGGTGCATTATTCTGTGTTGACTGATAAAATTATACTTTTTGTGAAGCCATGAATCTGGCCCACCCAACCATTGTAGTTTTGTCTGCAAAATCAAATTATAAATGTGTATAAATTGCACTGAAAGTAACTTGTTCTTTCATATGTGAAAAGGTTGAGGAATTTGGGTATTCAATGTTGTTAAAGTTATATAAAGTACTAAGCATTATAAATGCATGTATTATGAACTTTATTTGTGATTTTGAATAGTAACATGTGCGCAGACAAAGGTTGATACTTTGTAAAAGATAGCATTCGGGCTTTTCTAAAATAATGGCAAAATTTTGATTTGCGTGAATTGATTTATTTGGCCAAGAACCTCCAGTATAGCAGCCGAAGCCTGCAAATAGATGCCTGACAATTTTGAAAATACCCCACAGGACAAATTGGTGTGACCATGTTATCCTTGTTATGTATAACTGGTCGCATGGGTCATACAGCTCTCACTAAACAGGTGTTTTCAAAAATGTCAGGACCTATTTGCAGGCTTGCAGCAAACCTCTTTGATGCTATCCTGTAGACAAAATGTGACTGCTCATAAAGCTAGCACAGATCCATCTCAACTGAATGCAACAAACATCAGTCAACAACAAGCCAATGTTTACCCTAAACCTTCTTTTCGCCGAGACTTTTTCAAGAGTAAGCACCTATTGAGGAGCAGAGAGGGCGGGAAATAGGAGAGGGGTGGGATGGGGGTGGGGAAAGAAAAGGACAACAGTTGATTGACAATCATTGTCATATTAGGTACATCAATTTGAATGGCTTGTTAACAGCTTAGCAAACAAGGTTACACCAATCACACACTGTATTAATATGAAGTATGTCAGAAGAATATGTTTCAAATGTATGGAAAAGAGAAGCATTTGGCTAAATGTTACATATAAACCTGCCAACACTACAAGGATCTGATCTGAACAAACAGGGCCCTCATTAGAGTTTGCAATTTGAATAATGAAATCTGCAGACTTATTCAAGCATTCCTACTTCTTAACCATCCTGTATTCTGAGGACTGTGGTTTGCTGACATTATTGTTGATTGTTTGACATTGATCAAAGCTTAATTGTAAATAAATTCTAAGCTTATAGCACTGGTTGATCCTTGAAGTACTGAAATACAGGACTGAAAACTTACTTTTCCTTGATGGCGTTTGTGGAGATCTGCATCCTGTCTCGTACAGCCATGAAAAACACCTCCTCACGTGTTGACAAGAAGTAGTCCAGCAGGGTTTTCTGAGAAACATAGAACGGGAGTCAGAGACCTGGCAGGTGAATCTAATATTAGCCATCAAAGCCAGGAATTCACAGATCAGTGTCAGGATTCTATGGACCACGGTTAAAGTACGTTATTAAAAAACTCCTCCAAACAAGGCTTGCATATCTCACACAGACACTAATCTGAACGAAGGAATGAAGGTTTAGGGGCGAATACTTTGGCAATAGAGCAGCCATACTGCTGGCAAACACGGCACCATGGACCTTAGAGAGTTGTCAATCAAAAACGCGCATTGGACCAATCATTATCAATACTGTTGCAAGTAGGTCAACCGGGTGTTCCACACATTGGTTACAAATGTTGAATCTATCTGTGACATCATGACGTCACCACTGCTTTCACCAGGAATGGAATGAAAAGTAACATTGTCACGAGAAGGGGTAATGGGACATTGAATGTGGTGGATCTATCCATTCTGCTTTTCTTCCATGAACACCGCACAGCTTCGAGTTCAAACTATTTCCTGATGACTACTGAAACAATGATCAATCATACTAATGATTAACAATTACAGGTAAGTCATCTTGTCTATATCTTACCTGGACATCACGGTTAGCATTATACAGCAGGATTGCGATTAAACCCAGCACCTCTCGTGCGATCTCATCGTTGCGTCGTGCCAAGTGAGGCAGCACCTTGTTGATGACATCATGAGCGTTGATTGCATTTTGAACCTCCAGGATATGGTTCAGTTGTCTGAAAACAATGAAATGTGTTTAAATGGGTGTCAGGGGTTGGGGCCAATTTCTTTTTTAGAAACTCAATTTGAAGAAATCAGAAACTGAATATTTTTCGTCAAAATGTTTTGAAATTCAATTTATTTCTTGAAGACTCTATACATAATTTATCTAATAATAATAATAATAATAATAATAATTTAACTCAATTTTCCGACATTTCTCATAGTGGTTACCACGATGAGACAGTGGCTAGAAAAATAGAATGTGTTAAACTCAATTAGCAAAACCACTTGTGAAGCGAAAGCCAATCAGTATCAGGATGTGGAAAGGCTAGCTCATTGGTTAAGGGTTTATATTTTTTCTACGTTAAGCACCAATTTACCGTTTGATTTTCTTTTCGGAGGTTCTGAACTCCCAGTCATCGGGCAGCCGTCGCTCCTCATTGTGGATGAGCGTACGGAGGATCTGCAGGCACTTGAGGTCGAGTACCTCCTGCTGGGGCGTGCTGGGGATCAACTGACGCAAACGCTGGGCCGATATACTACAACAACAACAAAAACAAACATTGCTGAAGGGTTCTACAAAGTTCACCAATACATATAATGTGCCTTATATTTAAAACAGGTCTTATGATCAGAGAGGCAGGTGAAACTGACTGATCATAACAATTAGTTGTATGGTTTAAACAGTTTTCTTTCCATATAAATGTTGAAAATAATCTCCTCTTGAGTGTTGAAGTGCCCAAGACTAATAAAAAAAACAGTAATTTTGTGTCCAAAATGAGATCTGTAACTTTGACTTACTGCAAAGCTGTGACCAGCAGTTTCGTGTGTGCATATTTCTTGGCTGGCTTTTTCTCATGGGTATCAATGAAATTCTTAACAAGCTGCTGGTATTCCTCGCCCAGAGGTAACTCTTCATTACTACCCACATCGGTGTACGCTGCAATGTAAAAGGTATGATAAGTTCATGTACTGGTATAAAAAAAACTCAAGAGCCGCAATGATGCAAAGCTGTAGAAAATATATATAGAGCTATATCAGGCTTCTCGACTGGTTTCCTCTCATAAATTTTTCCACTGATTACCTAAATAGAAACTGAATCCGGATTTAAGCATTAGCTCACCATACATGTATACGAATTCAGAAAGTCAGGTGCTGTCCAACGAATGTCACAGTGTAAAGAAATAGAAGCGGTCTTAAATCCAGATATTTTGTTGAAATAAGAAGACAATGGTTGACCCTGAAAATGAAACCAGAAAAAATGAAGTCTGTTGTAAATTCTAGTGTTTAATCTTCACCTCGTTTAGACTTGATCTTCATCTGGGCAGCTACTGTGTTGTAACCGCTGTACACTAGGCTACAGTTCATGGAGAAGGTCCTCAGCTTGGCATTCAGTTCAATCTCCTGAGAGTAGTACTCCATGTTGCCCTATGACGACAAAACCAGTCTTACAAACTGAGCCCCCAAACCGATTTTGCTGTTTTACCAAACAGCCTTAATGTTACCGGCAGCCCATGCCTCAATACACTGTACAGGCTGTATTTGCTCCAAAGTTTTGACAAAGCTTCACATTTTACTTGATTCTGAGAGTTTCATTCAGGTTAGAGGGAATTTGAAGTTACTTTTGATGGTTGGAAGATATACTACTGGAAAATTACAAGTATCTTTGGAAGGTTGGAGGGTATACTATTGGAAAATTACAAGTTTCTTTGGAGGGTTGGAAGGTATACTACTGGAAAATTACAAGTTTCTTTGGAATGTTGGAAGGTATACTACTGGAAAATTACAAGTATCTTTGGAAGGTTGGAAGATATACTATTGGAAAATTACAAGTATCTTTGGAAGGTTGGAAGATATACTATTGGAAAATTACAAGTTTCAGCACCAAAGGCAAAAATTTTCTGAGCTTTATTTGTCTCTGTCTTGTACAACTTCAGGAGGTTTGAATTGATATGAAGTTATTTACCATCATATTGCATTTAAGGAAATGCCTTGGGACAGGTAAGTATTAGTATGACACCAATCAGTACTAGCATTCACAGATAAGCAAAGAGCACAATGAGTGTGGCTGGCATGTGACTTACCTTGCGCACAGCACTGGCCAGATCACCACACTTCATCTCGTTAGCAAACTTGTCCAATACGCTTATCAGAATCTGTCCAGGTAATAATTGCACACAGTTGATATAGGATGACAGCTCTTCTTCCACTGCTTACATTTTGCATAAGAATATCTACGACTCCATTCAATGATGTAAAGATTCAGGTGCCCCTTTTACAAGCAGGGTGTAAGTTATGTCACACACAACTGCCATGGCGACACATATACTGTAGGGACACGTCATCATGATAGTTTAATCTGTCTGATAAAATGTTACACTCTGTTTGTAAAACGTGCCCCAGGTTTATAAAACATGTAAAAAATAACTTATAACAAAGTCATCCACATAGGAGCTTAGTGGAGTAAAAGTTCAGGTCACAGCAAATCTAAGAAAATATTTCAGCTTTATGTATGTATACTAGTGTTTAACGTCGTCCTCAACAATTTTGTCCTCAGTCATATTATGACGATTCAGCTTTATGATTAGCTTGTATATCTACATACTGCCTATATTTATACAAAAGGAATTTTATCAAGAATAAAATTTAAGATTATCTACAACATGGGGTCACACAACAGCCCACAACTTACACTCTGTGGGGTGGTGGAGGCGGACACAACTGTGGTCAGACTGGCCACAAACACCTTCATGTGGGCCGGGCTGATGATCATGGGGCCAACCACATCGCAGAAAGCCTACACAGAGACAGAAATAACCATATTAAACACACACGATATTAATGGATGAACAGAACCAAGATTCTCAGGTTATGGTTTTATACCACTTTGGCAAAAATGTTTTCACAGTCAAGTGTAAATGCTCAATGAATTTCACCTCAATATTAGAGGACAAACTTGTAGAAAAAAAAATAATCCAAAGTTTCCCAGGCAATAACAAAAAGTTCAGAAACACTCTTATTCTTCTAATTTTGGAGACAGATATCAGTACGTCTGATTGCTAAAAATCGCATTTCTCTCTCAATTTTTGGGAAAAATAATGGCATGGATACTTTGTTCATAAGATGGTATAATTATGAGAAAAAAGAAACACTGTATTCTTGTTACAATTACACTGGCTAAAAAGGGCAGGCCAGGTGTTTCAAAAATTAGAAGAAATAGGGTAGCTTCACTTCAGTGCTGAAAAATACGACTTCTTGTGGAAAGTTCATAAGGCAGATTTTCATCACCATAGCTTTGTTACCCATATGATACCTAGCACATGTTCAAATGGGTACTTACAGCTAAGGCACTGGCCAGGTTATCAGTGATGACAAGCTCCTGGGGGTGGAGGTCTTTGTCAGGGGAGTAGAACCCTGAGTAAAACACCTGTAGAGAGATATTGAGGGGAAAAGGGTTAGGAAACAGAGTGACTTTATGTAAACATTCAGTTCTACATGTAAGTCAAATGCAGGCAGGGAGTCTTCAACATGGCGTCTGTAATACTAGGCAGATTTCTAACGAAATTTTGCTTAAAATACACCAGTATCAGGGTACACTTGCTAGAGATTTCTAAAATAAGAAAACACAAAGATATTGTTGTGAAAAGTGAACAACTGTAAATGTACAACTGCAGTACTCTTGTAGAGTAATTCAGCCCTTCAGGGCACAGCTCAGTGACAACTGGGCCCTTTTAGGAAAAAAAAAAAATAGAAGAAAACGAAACAACAAAACTTGAAGCATTTGAAATTCAAACTCCTCAGTCATTTCTGTTACGGCTTTGTAATTGCAATTCGCAATTCAGCTGGTATCGAGACGCTGACAAACCTCAGAATAGTCTCACCTGAAGAAGTGGCAGGAGACCATCCATGGTGTAGAAGAGTCCTCCGTGAACCACAGCCTTGGTGTCGTGACTCTCCGCCACTTGACTGGTAAAGTACAACAAACAGGTCTCAGACTTTGGTCCATTTTACAGCAGGAACATTTGTACAATACAAGTTGTCTTATACATGTTCTGATGAGAAGACTTGTGGAGTTAGTACATTATTCATAGTAAATGTTACACCGTCTTTTCAAAAATATATCACGTTATATTTTTTGCCATACGCTTCAAATTGAATTTTTTTAAAAATAGCAATATGACATGTTATACTGGGGAATCAAAATGAAGGACTATTTTCATGACAAGCCTACCTTTTGGATGGGGGAGCCTTGAGTAGCTGGGCAGCCTTGTCCTGATGCCTGGTCAGGGAGTCTGTCAGCTGGGCGATTTCACCCACAGAACTGGAGATATAGTCCCACATACCCCTGGTTTGTGAAGAACATATCCGGTTAGCTCAGAAATACATACACAAGCAAAACTTGTTCATGGATTAGATCTGCTTGCGTACAACAAGTAGTCAAAAACCTCTACCCAAGAACTTCTCAACCAAACTGGTAGATGTCATTTAGAAAGTGACTTTAAGTAACGTTATTATCATCATTAGAGACCACCCTTTCTGGATATAGCACAGGTTCTAGTGCTGAAAACTGGTTGAGACCTCTCCGGGTTTCGAACCACCCCAACTTCTTTACTGTTGATGACCACAGAATCAAACTGTGAAACTCACTGCTTAAAACTTGGAGCAAACAAGAAATACAGAAATCTCAGCTGAATTTATTTTAGCTTGGGAAACCCAACAGAGCATAATTCAGTCAATGCTACATCATGAATACATCTATGACTAGCTGGCTTAATGTTGAAGCCATGGGATGGCCTGTCAGCAACCTGCAGATGGTCGTGGGTTTTCTCATGGGCTCTGCCCAGTTTCCTCTCCCCATAATGCTGGCTGCCATCGTATAAGTGACATCTTCTTGAGTATGGCGTAAAATCCCAATCAAATAAATAATGTTGAAGCCATGCCCTGAAGAGAACATGTTTAAGCGCAATTTACGTGAAACATTTGTCAGTTTCCGACAGATCGCCCTGATGGGGTGTATCTGCTGGGGGAGACGAGGGGTGTGGGGAGCTGTGGTCACTCACTTGCTATGCTGCAGGTCAGCCGCCCCGCTCTCCACCATACTGCTCGAGGGTTTCAGGTACACCCAAAGCATGAACTTCAGGAAGGGTTTCTTCAGGTTCAAGTCAATGTGCTGGTGATTCAGCACCCAGAGGATCTCGTCTATGGGCAGGATCGTCTGACACAGGGACTCAATAAACTTGTTGTCACCCTGGGCAGGAGAAATCAAGGTTCAAATGAGAAATGAAAGTTCTGATGAGGAGAAATGCATCGTCTGACACAGAGACTCTATAAACCCCCCAGGGGAAATCAAGGTTCAAATGAAGGGGGAGTTAACGTTCTAATAAAGTGAACTGCATCATCTGACACAGAGACTCTATAAACCCCCAGGGGAAATCAAGGTTCAAATGAAGGGGGAGTTAACGTTCTAATAAAGTGAAATGAATCGTCTGACACAGGGTCACCATGAACTTGCTGTCACCCTGGGGAGGGGAAGTGAAAGGATAAAATATAGAAATGAATCGTCTGACACAGGGAAGCAATGAACTTGCTGTCACCCTGGAGAGGAGAAATGAAGAGGTAAAATATAGAAATTGTCTGACACAGGGTCGCCATGAACTTGCTGTCACCCTGGGGAGGAGAAATGAAAGGATAAAATATAGAAATGAATCGTCTGACACAGGGAAGCAATGAACTTGCTGTCACCCTGGAGAGTAGAAATGAAGGGGTAAAATATAGAAATGAATCGTCTGACACAGGGTCGCCATGAACTTGCTGTCACCCTGGGGAGGAGAAATGAAAGGATAAAATATAGCAATGAATCGTCTCACACAGGGACACAATGAACTTGGTGTCACCCTGGAGAGGAGAAATGAAGAGGTAAAATAAGGAGAAATGAATCATCTGACACAGGGACTTGATGAACTTGTTGTCACTCTAGGTAAGAGAAATGAAGGTTCAAATAAGGAGAAGTGAAGGTTCAAATGTGAAGAAATAAAGGATCACAGGAGGAGAAATGAAGGCTGAAATCAGGAGAAAGGAAGGCTGAAATTCAGAGAAATGAAGGTTCAAATCAGAAGAAATGAGGGTTCAAATCAGGAGAAACTAATTTTACAAGACAAATTCAATGAACTTCAGATTCAAAGTCACTTCAACTCTGGTTAATTCATACAATCTAACATAACACTTTTAAAGAGTGATTAGTCCCATTACTGATTTATCTCACTTGTCGACAACTGTCCTATGAATGACTCATAACTGATTATCCTACACCTTGTATCACACATAACAGCCATGACGACACATTCTATAGAGACAAGTGTAATTGTAAAATGGGCCCCTGAGTCTGCTCTGACAGGCCCCACTCACCTCAGCACAGGCAGAGAGGAGCTCCACTAAGGAGATGAAATAAGTCAGATGGCCCTGATCCGTTTGGTTCAGCAGAATCTTCTCTCTGAGTAGGATAAAAACAAAACTGGTTAGAAATCATAAAGGAAAACAAAATTGCTTAAAGGGGAATCATTTTTCTATGGCATCTTCATGAGCTAAAAACATTAGAGAATAGAAATTTGCACTATTTGCTATTTTATATTATATTAGGCATTGTATTAAGATTAACATCATTTGGGGACAATGTTCAGTCCTTTAATGCTATCTGAACTTAAAAATTTTACTAAAAAATATGAGGGTCAGTATTTTTCTGTGACAAAAATGCAATCCTAAACAAACTGACATTGAGAGGGAAATTTCCAAATAAATCCCAATAAAATAGTCACATATGGTTATGCTCAGTGAACATATTTTTATTGGATCTCCTTATAACAAAATGCTGCACTGACATACTATACAGGCAGACATATAAAATTCAGACTGTACGTATGAACTGACCTGACATCTCTGGGCTGGTCGAGAATGTAGGCGACCCTCCTGAAGTTCTGCATGATGTACTTCATGGTGAACGCCTGGTTCCTCTTCAAGGTCAGATCCAGCCCCTCGACCTTGACAAGGACATGCAGAAGGTTGATGAACTCTGGTGCCTCATCCTGGTGCTCCGCGGCCAGCAGCACCAGCTTTTGTAACTGACGAGGATGGATCTTCATACAGATGCCCTGATTGCCTATGAAAATCTGGGAGAAATAACAACCAGCAACAAAAATTAGGTATTGGTAATGTTTCACAGACAGATATTGAAAGTAAATTCTCACATGAAAAAACATGAGAAAACAAAACAAAAACTCTTCTTCAACTATCTTGCTCTTGCTGATGATGTTTAGTTCCAAGAGAATTATCTCTCTGTGATTAGGATCCTAATTGTCTTAGCTTCTTACCAAGACTGATTGACTGACTGGTGTTCAAATCCCATATCTGACAAATTTTCACTTTACTGACAGATTTTCCCAGATGTGAAGTACAGGTCAGTTTCTCCTGGGATCTGACAGGTTTCCTCCCACCATAATGCTGGTTGCTGTCTTACAAGTGAAATATTCTTAAGTACGGCATAAAGCACCAATGAAATAAAATAAATACAGACTGGTTTAAGCCAAGAGGTCTTCAACGAATGCTCCACTACGCAAACAGCCAATGAAGTGTAGTCACAATGAATATTCGACTACGCAAACAGCCAATGAAATGTAGTCACAATGAATGTTCGACTACGCAAACAGCCAATGAAGTGTTGTCACAATGAATGTTCGACTACGCAAACAGCCAATGAAGTGTAGTCACAATGAATGTTCGACTACGCAAACAGCCAATGAAGTGTTGTCACAATGAATGCTCGACTACGCAAACAGCCAATGAAGTGTTGGCACAATGAATGCTCGACTACACAAACAGCCAATGAAGTGTAGTCACAATGAATGTTCGACTACGCAAACAGCCAATGAAGTGTTGTCACAATGAATGTTCGACTACGCAAACAGCCAATGAAGTGTAGTCACAATGAATGTTCGACTACGCAAACAGCCAATGAAGTGTTGTCACAATGAATGCTCGACTACGCAAACAGCCAATGAAGTGTAGTCACAATGAATGTTCGACTACGCAAACAGCCAATGAAGTGTTGTCACAATGAATGCTCGACTACGCAAACAGCCAATGAAGTGTTGGCACAATGAATGCTCGACTACACAAACAGCCAATGAAGTGTTGTCACAATGAATGCTCGACTACACAAACATCCAATGAAGTGTTGTCACAATGAATGTTCGACTACGGAAATGGCCAAACAAGCGTCATCACCATCCTTTCATCTTGACCAAGGCCCTACTCACAGTGATCCATCCAGGTTACAGTTCCTACATAATTTACAGTTACTCGTTCACAAATGTCACGAGCATCAGTGATCAAGTCACAGGCACACAGTTACTTGCCTCCTTCAGCATGACGGCCAGTTCTGACTCCACCCCGCGGATATCCAGCAATTTGTCCAGGTATCCGTACATCCTCGTCTGCACCTTGTCGTTCTCACGAATCAGCAGTTTTAGCAGCATGAAAGTTTTCTTGAACACTTCTCTCATGCCTTTGTATTCCTGGTAAACAGAAGCAACAAACTCTTCATGACAGAGCCTTAAGTTCCGATTTAGTATTAACACTGGATGAGCCCTGATACCGTCTCAGAGGTCAATGTATATGTATTTACATACAAGCGATTTCATTTCACACCAAGGCTTTGGTCAGGCACGAATTTCAAGTTTAGGAAGTGACTGAAGAAGTGATTTTTCAAAACCATTTCTGTCTTATTTTAAGTCCAAATTTAAATCTTTGTCACAATGCCAAGTTTGTGGCACTGATTAACATTAACATTTCGACACATTTGTCCTAAGTTAACATTTATGAGGGGATAAACGTTTTCATTGCTTGGCCCAAGTTCTAAAATCAATGACTTACGGGTAGGCGAGAATCAATGTCCTGGGACAAAATGTCCAGTAAAATATTAAGGATACCTGCAAACAAGATATCATAAATGTTAGAATTTAGTCCCAAGACAAACAGTACACTGAGTGTGCAACATTCTATGAAGACAAACTTTATATGTTTTCATGTATTATTTGACTAAACTCTTCTACTATTTTTTAATTTTTTTATTTTTAGGGCAACTAAATTTTGAGGATCACATTTCAACTGAAAAAACTTTTCTATAATTTTTTTTTTAGGGCAATTAAATTTTGAAGATCACATTTCAATTGAAAAAAAAAAGATACTGACAGAAAGAAAAAAAAAATTGTGATATCAAACATAAGACAAAATCCTCAGTACTATTAATTAATACGAACTACGATGTACAGAAGTAGGTAGGGACTGGTACTGGATATCTTTTGCCTGGTATAAGGAGGGGTTATGTTATGGAGTGAGGAACTGACCATGGCTGATCATGATATTCTGGTTCATGTGATGGGGCTCATCAGGGGCTTTAGGCAAGTGGCAAAATCTGAAAGTACCAAGCATATTCAACATCAACAGGATTTAATATACTGGCCTCTGAGTGAGTATACACCATGTGTCCACGTGAATCTTAACTGCACCTGTACACCTTATATACAGGGCAAAGAATGCTGCAGGCTCAAGGTATTAAATTTGAGTCAATTAACACAAATAATTTAGGCAGCATTATAAACATTTATTTGTCATCACACAGGATCAATTCTCAATAACATCTCTACACATAAATTGTACACGCGAGTTCAAAAATTTCCAGCATTTTTTTCTTTTTCTCTCCGTCACAATCTAAGCAAAACAGGCAATAGCATTTACCAAATTAACCTATGGCTTGTGTTATATTTTTGTTTGATACAAAAAAGATAAAGATGAGGGGTGGAGGAAACCGGAGAGCCCAGAAAAACCATTACTCCTGCCTGAATACTTGACAAACCACCAGACTTACAGCTGCAGGAGATGGATTTGAACCTACGACCTACAAATTAGTCAAGTGCCGATATTAGCTGCAGCTGGTCAGGCAGCACAACATATATATGTCGTTCTATACAACAGTTTCTTTAAACTACACCTACTCTGCCAACTCCGTCAACATATCACACATGAGCACCTCCTGTGAATCGCTCATCTTGGATCGAGCGAGTCGTCGTAATACTGGTAGTGTACGCTGAACTTCACGGTGGACCCGAGCGGAGTCATGGGTCATCAGCACCTACAACAACAACAACGATAAAACTCAAAACATCATACAAAGTTCTTCATATGAACACATATCTGAAGACAGGGTGAAGGGAAGGGGGCAACAATTACCATAAATTACCTAAAATCTTGCCAGAAAAAATCTTCAGAGCCATATAAATGCCTAAGATCCAAATAAACCTAGAGACATCTTTTTACATTCAACAGAACTCCTAGAATCAGGCAGAAACCTGTTGATAATTTTAGGTCATGTAGCATAACATATGACTGCAAAATATTTACCGCTTACACTGCCATGATTCTCATACTTTTACAATCTTCAATGAAAAGAATCGTGACACTTCCTAGTTAAAAATCAGATTATTACCACAAAGAGATACTTCGAGAAAATTTTAAAGCAACAACATCACAAAAAAACATTACATAAAGCATGTGTCCTACATCAGTAAAAATCAAACTTAATACCACAAAGAGATACCTGAGAAGGATTAAAGAAGAACAAAATCCCACAAAATGTACGCAATTTTACTCGTATCAAACTACGAACATTAAAAAACAGAACAACGCACCTGTGCCTCTACAGCTAAGGCAAACATGTCACTGCGAGATGAGTACAGCTTGTTCAAGATGTCCAGAGATTTGCAAACCATCTTCTCGTACTTGTACTGAGCCAGATCCTAAAAAAAAACAGAAGTATGTAAATATTTATTGACATGTATTTGATTGGTGTCTTTTACACATAACTCAAGAATATTTCACTTATACCCAGGCGGCCAGCATTATGGAGGGAGGAAACCAGGCTGAGCCCGCAGGAACCTACGACCATCAGCAGGTTGTTGGCAGACCTACCCACGTACAGGAAGAGATGGACATGAGCTCACAGTGACCCCACTGGTGAGAGGCACCTTGGTCAGTATGCTTCACTAACGCACTAACAAGTGAGGTATATAGCTAATGTATACAAGACACAATGTAACATCCCAACATTTCCAAACACTGTTTTTCATCTCAAGTTTGATCTGTAAAAATGCATCTCCACAAACCCATAAAGATTCTTGAATTGGTATTTGTGATGTCCACAGTTAAGTCTTTCTGATAAAAAATTACTCCGACTTTACACTGAGATCTTAAACTGCCCAATAAGGTATATGAATCAATCAGAATCAATCATAATGTGTCACCTGAAGAAAGACAAACTCAAAGTGAAATACAGCATTCAAATTCCTTGGGCATATTCTACGGGAATGACTGTACATAAATTGACATTCTTTTTATGGAGCGGCGAAGATCTCACAAGCTATATGTGAGTTTGTGAATGTGATTTTGCGGCAATACACCATTAAACCTAGTCACAGACAGAATCTGCTTGAATCCAATACTGATAGACAAATTTACAATATTATCCATGGTTTATGCTTTATCAGTTACTTAATGTAAAATTATATAAAGAAAAACCAGTATTACCATGCCTGGACAATTAAACACTCTTATCTCACCTGTCCAAGAGGTACTAGCACAAAATCTTGTGAACAAATTTCTTGGTGATAAATGCCAGCAGATTATCTTCTTGTGCACAAAGCCTATACGTTACATACCAGTAAGATGGTTGTGGCTTGTTCAATATCAAAGATGGCAGTTGCCTCGAACATTGTTTTCAGCTCTTCTCGCACTTTCTTCTGAAGTCTTTGAGCTTTTCTGTTGATGAAATTCAACAAGATTCAATGTTTTGAAAAAAAAAGAACTTAATACTGTAGAGTATAACTGAATAAATACTAAGATTCTATACAACAGAATATGCTGCTCTTGTCATAATGGCGATATAAAAAATCAACTACTGTAATTCTGCAATGTTTTTGTATGTTGGCAACATGTTTATTTAAGCATACTGTCAAGCCATTACTATCAGTGTAAACTTATAAAATTATTGTTTATGGGAAACGCTAAAACTTCTCATCCCAACCAATGTAATTTTATCTCCAATTTCAAATATGCACATGGAGGAAGCTAAAGTACTTGACATGATAAACCACCAAACTTTGGCAAGTTACTAATGAACTTTCCCATATGTGACTTAAATACAGATGTGAATGCCATACTGGTGGTCTTTAACAAATGTTAGACTGTGCGAATAGTCACATTTGTGCTGGTGACTGTCTTTTGTCATCAAGGCCCAACGACAATAAGAGGGCAGGGGAACCTCAAATGTCATATCAGTGGAAATCAGAGAAAAACTCAGAAAATGATTAATCATGGTGGATTTTCTCGGACAGGAAGTTAACAGCACATCGCGGGCAAGGATCAACTTACTTAGACATATCGTGGGGATCATAGGTCTCATACAAGAGAGGCTGCATCACGTTCTGAGATTTCTTCTTCTTTTTGTGCACCAGAAAACTTTCACAGGCTTTAAATCTGCTCACCAAAGCCTAGACAAACATTAAATCATCATTACAACTGCTCACCAAAGCCTAGACAAACATTAAATCATCACTACAACTGCTCACCAAAGCCTAGACAAACATTAAATCATCATTACAACTGCTCACCAAAGCCCAGACACACATTAAATCATCATTACAACTGCTCACCAAAGCCTAGACAAACATTAAATCATCATTACATCTGCTCACCAAAGCCTAGACAAACCATTCCATCTCATTACACAGAAATAAACATTAAATCATAATTATAAATTCACCTTGTAAATTCACAAAAATCTAGAGGTATTTCTGAGATTAGCTAGCGGTATCTATGAATTATTCCTCTGTTTAGCGCTGTAAATATTTTACACATGGCCCTGTATCTGGCCATTTTCTTCAAACCATCCCTTTTAAATTTACAAATAATTTGTAGGTAGAAAATTTTTTGGGGTGTGCAGGAGTTGCAAATATGTGAATACATGTGGCACACTTGACATGAAGAAATGCCTGTACTGTCTTCACGATTACTCTGCTGCATTTCAGCTAAAGTTTAGTACATCAAAATACACTTAACTTTTTGTGCTAAGAAATTTACCAAACTTCACGAAATACTTCTAAGCAGCTCTGTGAGGTGGAAGAATCAATCATAATATGGCAACATGTGCTACTTCAAAAATGCTACATTTCAGGTCAAATACAGCTTATGAGAGAGTCCCACTTACTTTCAGTCTCTCATTCCTCTGATAGGTCAGGAGTAAGTCTAGCACTTCCATGGCTCTGTAAGGGAGAGCAAAATCAACAGACGGTTAGCAGCACTGAGGGAAGGAGATTTATTGATTTCATTGGTGTTTTATGCCATACTCAAGAATATTTCACTCATACAACGCTACAACGCTGGTCAGCATTATAGTAGGAGGAAACCGGGAAGAGCCGGCAGTGGAAATTTATGACTGAGGAAAAGAGAGTTCAGCAGCTCAATTTTATGGTGTGGAAATATTGTTCCAAGCAAACAGAACTCAGAATCTCTGAACAGTTTTTGCACATTTAGTCTGGGACAGTTTATCACATTCATGTAATTAATTTGTGTAGAGTACAAGCAATAGCTCAATTTGTCTCAAATGATAACAAATCCATGTACATTTTGTTTACTTTTAACACTCTTGTCTCATTTCAAACAAAGCGTAGCACTTCAATACAGGCACATTTACAGTTACATAAAATTTTGCGTAACGTTTCCATCATGATCTTTGTACTTCATGGACTAGTGGTGTATAGGTCAAGACTTCATCGGCATCTGCCTGCAGTTACAAAACAACAATCAGATATGAAAGGACATTCCACCAGTCCAAAGCACAATGCACTCACTGGAATTTGGCATTGACCACTGCCTCTGACTCTTGACTACGCTCAAAGCGAGAGTTTGCGCGGAAATTCTGCACGGCCTTATTCCCCTCCTTGGAATATCCTGTAACATAAACATAGAGTGTGGTCAAGAAATATATTATCTTGAGTCTTAAACTCAGTACATCACATTAGCATGCAGTAACTATCAGTTATCATATTTCCTCAAACACCTGGAGGTACAAATAATAATGTGTATAGCTAAAAAGATCAACGTGTACTGGCACAAAGATCAATGTGACACTGATCTTTGTTGCAGCTCTGAACTCCATTTTAAATCCTGGTTAAGTTAATGGGACTGTACCTTTTCCCTTGTCCTTGGGGAAGGGTACATCATTCCTGCCATCCAGCAGGTTGAGTAGAGGGCCCAGCAGCTGTCTGACATCCTCCATGTCCATGTAGTACCCAAACTTGACAAGGTGCTGGAGCAGACGCAGGACCTGGCAACGGACACACACACAGACAAGCAGACACATCAGACAATTTTTCACTAGCTTCGGACCACATGCAGACCAGTAAAGAATGGTATCTGTCATCAGTATTTTAGGATTTTGTTACTTTTAGAAAGAGCCACGACTCGGTAAATATAAAGCAATTTTACTCAGCATATTCATGTCAAACCCGGTCAAATTCTTTCCATCTTTTAAGGTGTATTCTTAGTTTATCAGTTAGTGAACATCTTTTTGCAATACTGTGGATATTACCAAAAAATTATTGTAAGATAACAAAACTTAACTGATGAAGTGATATACAAAAATCTATATGTGAAAGGAGATAATCATGACTGACCTGTTCCACCAGTAAGTTATGGCCAATCTGAGAGGCAATCATGAGGTCATTATGATTGAGAAAGTCTGCAATCCAGTCACGCAACACGGGGAAGATTGTCACCAAATCTTTCACAACCTGATCACATTAATTAAAGTCAGACAATCAAACCATGTATAATTGCTAGTCTATACAATGCATCAACAAAGACCTTGTAATTTCATTTTATTCACACATACATTTTTCACAGTCTTAACCCTTACAGTAACCCATTAGATAATTATTTATACCAATATCACATGTAATTATAAACTTGAAATTCTGAAATATTCTTAAAACTAAAATTTTGCAAGTGACGAGATGGTAACAGAGAAAGTCACAGACTTTATCATTCAAACTGCTTGTTTAGCCTGAATCATCTTTGAAAAATCTTGCACAACTTATTTTTAGTATTTCATCTATTCATGTTGGCTTCCTCCCCGGCCATATGTGAGAAGGTCCGCCAGCAACCTGCAGATGGTCATGGGTTTCCCCCAGGCTCTGCCCGATATCCTCCCACAATAAAGTGAAATATTCTTGAGCACGGCGCAAAGCACCAATCAAATAAATAAAATGAACATTTCAGCTATTACAAGTTTGCAATTCAAAATCAAAATTCTAAAATGTTTACCACCACATGTAAAATCAGAAAGGAGTCTTCCTTCAGCTGGCACTACTACCTTCAGCTGGATTTGTAAACACAATGAAACAGCAAAATCAACTCACATACTGGCTTTCATCCCTCTCCGAGTCTTTGGATCCCACGTACTCATACACAAAACAGATATTGGGGTTGTCCAGAACAGAGTAATTGTTGCCAACATCAACAAACAGCCCTGCAACAAACACATTCCCAACTTAAGGTCAGGAAATTTCGTAACATCTCTTTTCTTATTGATAAACAAAAGGGGATGATTTATGCTGAAGATGATAACTTGTTGACATACGCAGCTGGCCACGGCTTCCTGGCATATGGGGAGAGACAACGGATGTTTGAGTTACCATGATAACACACCTGGACAGGATAAATATTCACAGTTGGGATAACAAAATTTTTTTTTATCATTGCACATGTGGATTTTACTATGTGCTATAAGAGCTGTTCACATAAAAACCCTGCACAGCAGGTGGCCTGATGATGTAACAACTGATTTTAAGAATATAAATAGAGCATAGCCCGAGTGTGAGTTCGTCTCGAACGGCTGGCTGTGGAATTTAGTGAGGAGCGAGATAAGAGTTCTGTCCCTCTGGGGAGAGTGCTCTTCTGGCAGGAGTCCTGAAGCAGCCTCTACATGCATAAACAGAGCTGATTTGATTATCTGAGATACACATGTGAGATCAAAATTAGCCTAACATAGTCAAAAGACAAGTATCAATCAACAAAGATTTCCTAAAATACTATATTTTGCTGTCTAAAAGAAAAGAGCACATTTATACTACCTACACCTTAAAAGGAAGAGCTTTACCTATGGTTAAATTAAAAATCTCAATTTTCTGGTGGAAGTGCTTGTTATTTGAGTATTTAATAGTTAAACATCCAAGACTGAGAAGACTTTTTAGGCTGCCATTTTAACAGATTGCTTACGTCATCGTGCTTAGCTTTGCAAAGTAGCTCTTCTGTCTCTGGAAACAAATAAGCATGTAGATAACGTAATGGAGGGCTTCAGTGGGGACCCCAGCTCTAGTTCTGATGATAGTGAATGTAACTTTGGCTTACAAGGCTACCAGTTTGAATCACAGAGGAGAGAGACTGAGAGCAGTAGTTTGACTGACCACACATCAAGCTCAAGTTAGTGGGAACCGGGATTTCGGGCTTTGACAGGGGCAATCTGTGAAAGGACAGGTTGTGCTCTCTGCCTTCAGGACATTGCAATTCAGACACATTTTGGCAGCCTACAGCCATGCATGTAGGCATGATGTGGCCCTCTAGTACATCTCAAACTCTTCCTTTTTAGAGTTGGCTTTAACAGAACTTAAAATCCACGATTATCATGATGTACGAACATATTCAGCTGAGACTGGAAATGCATTTTAATTGAATGGTAGGAGTAAAACCTTAAGCACAGTGACGTCACAATGAATATTCAAGAAGAAGAAAGGAAGATTTTCATTGGACAAGCCTAAAACATGGCGGGACTTTCTATGTGCCCCGACTAGGTGGATTTTGTAGAAAATGACGATGTTTAAAACAGTTTGTCTCTTTCACGAAACCTTTAAAAATGTCCAAAAAAAATAGTATTCCACACAATTTGAATAGCTCTTTCATTTAAGATGTAGGCTGTATAAATGTGTTCTTTTCTTTTAAAATCACAAGAATCCCCACTGAACATGTCAGAATCATTTAAAACAGTTTGTCTCTTTCACGAAACCTTTAAAAAATGTCCAAAAAAATAGTATTCCACACAATTTGAATAGCTCTTTCATTTAAGATGTAGGCTGTATAAATGTGTTCTTTTCTTTTAAAATCACAAGAATCCCCACTGAACATGTCAGAATCATTTGATTTATTTATTTATTTAACTGATTGTTGTTTACAGCTGCACTCAAGAATTTTTCACTTATACAATGGTGGTTAGTTTTATGACTGGAATACATTGGAGTGCCCAGGATAAACCACCAAAGTTTTTCAAGTTACTGAAAAACTTTCCCACCGGTAGTTAGGTTTGATGAAACGTTACACCCTCTTCATCACATGGGCCCTGACCTGGCCAGAATGATGCTTACCGATGATGAGTTCACAGAACTTGGCCCTGATGGAGTCTGGCAGGACGTCTTGCTTGAGGCAGAGGAAGACGTCCTCCCAGGTGACAAACCCCATCTCCCGTGTGATCACATGGATTGCCAGGTCATTCCTCCCCTGTACAGGTGAGAGAGAAATGTAGACAGGTGAGATAGACATTTAGACAGGTCAGAGCGAAAGGAAGACAGGTAACAGAGAAATGAAGACAGGTGAGAGAGAAATGTAGACAGGTGAGACAGACATGTAGACAGGTGAGAGAGACATGTCAACAGGTGAGAGAAACATGTAGACAGGTGAGACAGACATGCAGACAGGTGAGAGAGACATGTAGACAAGTGAGTGAGAATGCAGATGTACAGTTGTAATGTTGTGTGAACATGTATTGTGAAAAATGGTAAATTAAACTCATCCGGATTTAATTCAAATTATTCCAAATTTTGTCCATGAAAAAGTTATTCCTTTTGTCAGATTCTGAGAGTTTCATTCATTTTGGAAATGTGTAATGATGTTTGTTAGGAAGGCAGGATGATACACACTGAAAAAATGTAATAAAAAAAAAAGTAATATTTTATGGCACTTATTTGTCTCTAAAAAATGGGCTAAAATTTCGGTCATTTACCAAATATTATGAGCTTTATAATTTGACAGCTAAACTACAATAAAAAGTTGCAAGCATTCATCAGGTTAAAATTCAAAATAATCAAACACAACTCACATGGCAGAGAGATTTGAACAAGTCCAGCTGGTGCATCAAGAACTGGTACTTTTCTTCATCAAACTCAGCATAGGCCGGCTGAAAGCATAGTAAGCAAAACCACGTTAATTTATAGGAATCTTGATTTCCTTGATTGTTCCAAAATGTGTTGATTCTTCCCAAAACTTACCTCAGAAACATCAAGGGAACGATTTTGCAACAGTGGATGTGAACTTACAATTTTATTTATTACGTCAGTAAGAATGTCATCTTTATCAGAAGCAGAGAAGTAACACTGATTGCAGGTAAACAAAAACAACAGATTCTTCTAAGTACATAAAAACTGTAGGTTGTTTTCACAGGTATCTGGAGGTGTTATCAAACGGAAAGACAGCCAAATGTACACTAACTCAAGTGACAGCTTTGTCACATCCTTAGGTTTGAAAAACACCACGAGAATGGCATGAAGGTATGTGCAGGTGTTTGGGATGATGTAAGAAGACAGCTGGAGTATCTACCCACTGACATCTGACAGATACAAATCATACTCACATCAACAAAGTCATGGAGTGCCTCCCAGCTGAGCCCTCCATCTACCGAGACATAGACAATGTTAGGGCGTTTGTTGATATTCTGGCCTCGGTCTATCAAGTAAACGCTTTTCTGAGAAAAACGGACAAAAAGAAAAAACAAATGACGCTAAATAACTAACATTCAAGGTGAAAGCGTCAAATGGGCTAGAACTGACTCAGGAAATAATGATAACATTTTTAGAAAATCTCATGAAGTCTTGACTGCCAAGAGACATCCTATAGCAATAAATGAGTAACATCATTATTAAGGGCATTTCTGAGTTCAACTCACACATCTATTAGGCTTTTATATTTGTGTCATTCTGAAAAAGTATGTTCATCATATCCCACCAACATAAACCTTCCTTCATAACATTACAATTATTACGCTTAAGCTCAGTGTATTTATTTATTTATTACTTTGAAGCTCCGAACAAGCACATGAGCAACAGCAATAACATGACTGTAAAAATCTACGGTACACATAGAAACATACAAGCGCAGAACAACAAACATGGTATTTACAAATCTCAGAAAAAACCTTATCAATAAACACGGAGTCCCTAGACTATATGCTTCCCTGAGTATGTCACTTTGACTAATACCTTGTACTAGTAGTTTTTGAATTAGTACCTTGTGAGCTCTCAGCCAATGCTCCACAATGTAGGTCTGATTGTCAGGTATGGACACATCGTCACACACACACAGCACATTCAGCAGATCCAGGAAACGGTAGTTCTGAAACAACAACGCAAAATCTCTTCTGAAACAATTGGCTAATAAAACAAGATAACAATTTCACATTATTAAACCAGAGCAATATATTTCCCTAGGAAAGAAGACCTTAATTGCCAAAAAAAAAAAAATTCTATTTCTTAAAGCTGTAGATACTTTTTCCACATACAAATTTACTTTATTTATTTATTTGATTTGAGTTTTACAACGTACTCAAGGAGTATTTCACACATACAACGGCGGCCAGCATTATGGGGGAGGAAAACTGGGTAGATCCTTGGGGAAACCCATGGCCATCTGCAGGTTGCTGCCTCCACATATGGCTGGAGATGAAGTCAGCATGACTTTGACTTGAACTCACAGCACCCTCAATGGTGAGAGGCACACAGGTCATGATAACACTCTGGAGCACCAACTCTCTCGATCACGAAGGCCCCACAGACAAACTTAAGAAATTTATTTTTTTGATTGGTGTATCATGCTGTATTCAGAAATACTTTTGCAATCATTCATATGATGGCAGCCCGCATTATGGTGGCTAAACCTTTAAGGGACATCAAACACAACATTTTTCATACAATATTAGTCCAAATAAATACAGAAAATTTGAGCACGAATTCCTGTCATTAAACAACATGTAGCACATCAACAATGTATATCCAGGAGATCTGTGAAGTTAAATCCACATCTATGTTTTGAGTTATCCGCCCCTGAGTGTGACCAGGGGTTTGGCTGACCTGTGTCATACAGAGCAGCTCTATGAAGCGATCCACATGATGCTGGTTGATCCTATCCACAATCTTCCGCTTGTCACGGATCAGTTCCACAATCATTTGAGCCACATTCAGGCCAATTCCACCCTGCGGAAGACAAAAAAATATACATGTAGGCCAAACAAGAACAGTGTTAAGCTGTATTGGGATTTGAATTTTTAATTTCAATTTTACCTTTATCCAGGTCAAAAAAAATAACAGTACAATGCTAATGCACAAGGGAAGTATGTCTATGTCTGGAGTATACCATGAAAAAAAGATTACCAGTGTTTTTGTCATGCTTGCCCATCATATACCTTAGACATTGGTGAACTTAACTGTTGTGTAAACTGCTAAAAAAAAAAATAATGTGTAGCCTTGCTAGAAGAAGCCTAGATACAGCCCCAAATCAGACATAATGCGACCTAAATCATGTACCCACAAAATATGTGGTGTACTTTCTTGTGAGAAGGCTTAAATCTGACGAGACAACTTGAACAGAACATGCAAATTTACCAAGAAATGCAGGTAAATATTGTACCTAAGTTAAAAGGTGCAACTATCCAATTTTCACTTGTAAACAAATGGATCAATTGGTACTTGAGGTGCAAAATTTTGGATATTACGTCAGAAAAGCAAAAGGAAAGAAACAATGGCAGAAGTTACACTTCCTTGTGCATCTGTAATTCCGATTTCAAACATTTGTGTGACAACGTTGTTGTTGGTGTAATGTTACTTGTGGCTTGCTTGGCAGTGCAGACTAACCACAGAACTTCACTCACTGTCAAAGGCCTACCTCAAGAAGGGATTAATATAAAACGTGGTGTGAAACCACAGGGGGTGACATTAGCATGTTGACATATCTGAGCTGAGATGAACTCAGTCATGTCAGTCAAACATCTGAGAATGGCTTTTTTCATGTTTCCTTAATTGGATGCGTTGGTTTTCATGTAGCCAGCTTTAAAACACACATTAAAGGGTGAACATGCCTTTCTGTTCAATAATTATAACATGGTCATGTGATCGGGTTAGCAATAGTCTGTAAAGAGTCTGCCATTTTGAATTTGAGACATGGGATGTTTCGTGGGCTTCTACATGTATTCATGCGAGCAGATTTGGGCGAAGCGGAAAACTGCTACGCCGTAGCTTTTTCTGTTAAAAAATACATAAAGTGGGCAAAACTATGTTCCACTTTTGGAGAGATTACCATGCATTAGTTAAGTAATTACTAGATACCAGGCTAGCACTGCAAGAGGAGGCTGAGATGTTTGTGCTCAGTCCATGATGGCAGGTTTACTGTCAAACAGTAGGTAATGAATACCTCATGCCTTTATATGAAAGTGGTAATCAAAAAAGTCTTTGGCAAACCGTAGTCTACATCCATAAAACATAGCTTAAAATCATAGTCCTGCCTTTGAACATAACCATATATTGGTCCCCATGTCATTTCGTTACAGTACGATGTAGCCTATAACACGGTCAAGAACCAGTCCACGGACTAGCGCATTACAGCCAGGTTACACCGTATTTTGACAGTGTGCCATGTGTGTTACATGTGTGGCAAGCTGTGTATTCAAGCATTAGGGCATACTCACTTTTTGAGTAAACTGTGTTTGGAAGAAGTCAATGTACTTGGCGAAGTAAAGTGCGTTTTTGCGACTCTTGCCGATCATGTAGGCATGCAAAACGTCGTAGGCTTCCTTGAAGATTTTGATGAGGTACAACTCGTCGTCTCCAGAACTGAGCGGAGTTTGCAGGATCTTCACCAACAGATCTATCACCTGAGAACGAAAAATAGCTGAATGAGATCAAAGTCATAAATATATATCTGCCCTAAGATATCATCCCCCCTCCACCCCACCAAATGGATTTTAGAGGCAAATACAGGTTAGGTGCTGAAACGTACATTTTTCCAGTAGGACATCTGCCGACATTTCAAATATATCTCAAATTAAAATTTTAAGACCAGTAGATCTCTCAAAATCAGAGAAACTGAGTATTAAACTTACCGGTGGTCATGGACAAAAGTTCAGGTCAACTACAATACATGTGACATGACCTTCCTGTTACTTTAAATACTGTGTCTCCCAAAAGGGAGAACTGTAGTCAGAAGTCAGAGTAGTCAGAATAACAGCTAACATCTCTCTAGCTTCCATGTGATGTGCTCAAACTAATTTATCAATGCTCAGTATGATTAAAACAAGTAAGGTACTTTCATATGCACAGCTACCTACCCGAAGATTCCTGACAAGCTTCTGTCGATTTTTATCTGGCTGATTCTCTGGTAACATGAATTCTTTCAGTTCCTTGAAAGCCTGTCATGAGAGTGGAAAAAATTAACATATATGTACATGTACTTGGTTGGGAAGACTGGTGTGATCAAACACACTAACGTAGGTAACATTTCACAATAATCAGTAAACGTGAGTAAGAAAAAGTCAAAAAAGTAAAAAAAAAAAAATAAAAATCCTACTTAATTTTTCTTGAAAGCAGTTATCTTTGTTCCTTTCCTTTTTGACGCTCAAGCTTATATATAAATAAAATTTTTCTCCACAATCATGATATTATTATTCATTAATTAAGTACATCCTTATCATTTTTGTCACCTATTTAAATTAAAATTTCTGAAGTTGTGGAACATTTAGTGTTTTTACACATGCTGTACTATTTTATGGCTGCTATGGGAAGAAGAAGTGAACTACTTACAGCAATGATTCCATGAGTTTTGCGGGCCGTTAAGGGACAGTTGTTACGCCTCTGCAAAAAAGAAGGCAAACAACAGACGGATTTAAATCTACAAAAATTTTGTCTGGTGTGTTTAAAATAAACAACTCTCTATGCTATTTTGATTGGCTTCACTTTGTCTGGCTTTTATGAGAGAACTACTCAGAAAATAATGATTATTTCTGACATACAAAGGTTCAACAAATCTGACAAAGAAGCACCCAAATACTGTGAAAACCATGCGGAGTTCAACCTTGGACAAAACTGGTCAGTTTGTTTGTATCCGATCCCTTTTTCTCCGAGGCAGCTCTATTATCGTATCACTTTGACAAACTGACTAACTTAGACTAACTGACAGAGCCTTGGTCTGTAACTCACTAACTGACAAACAGACTGACAGACACCAAAAAGATTGCCACAATTACCTCCTGGATAAGATTGAAGAGGAATGGCACCATGCCTGCCACATAGTTGAAGTTGTCAATGTCTTCTTTGCTGACCTTCTGGATCGTGTATGCATCGTCATACATGCTCTCATTGCTGGCCGCGACTTTGCGCACCTGGGCTCCGTCCCAGCGCAAACCACGCATGCCGCGCTGCTGACCTTGCTCGTCAAACTGTTGACGTTCGTAGTCCTCATCTGAAACATAGAGGTAAGAAGAACAGGTAAATCACACATCTGGGTTTCCTCCCACTGCAATGCTGGCCACTGTTGTTCAGTACAATACTCTTCAGTAAGGTGTAAAACATCAATCAAACATTAAAATAAATAAAACACACATACTCTTCAAGGCCAATAAAGGTTACTTTTGGGACTGAACCATTTTTTTCCCCGTTGGGATATCATTCTACTTTCCAAACACACCTAATCTTTGATTGACACAAATGTCTCAATTTATAAGCACATTGACAGATTTTACAAAACTCTGAAAAACAGCATACAACCACCTGTCGTAACAAGTCTCTTGTTTGAATATTTTCTCCACAGAATCAATAGATTAACCCATTTCAGACACAAATCAAACGTTTACTTTTTTCTCTACATCACTGTCTTATTCCATAGTTTACACAACCATATCTATGCCTTAACAACCACATGTGTCATGTCATGGCAAAAGTGTTGTTGTTTTTTTTCAACATTTTATTCTGCAACCTCAACCTACCCTGGCTGTAATAAATAATCTTAAGAACTTCACCTACTTGTTTACATTGAGCTAACTTCAAAAGGTGTCATTTATCCTCCACTAACCCATATATTTGCCTCCATGATTATGACAACACTAGAAACCTTTACCTGGACAACAATGAGGAATTCAGACATAAAGCAGAGCTCCCAAACAATCAGCTGGAGGATTTTGTCTTGGTTTATGGCATTTGTACCTACCTTTTTTGGCATGAAGCCAGCAGCCTGTCAGCATGTGCTCAATACGAGCATAACTTTCCATTTGGATTTCATCTCTCTCCTGTAAAACACACCCAGTCAGGTAACCAAACAGTTCACTAGGCAGGTGTCGGCCGATTTACGATATTTACACAACATGGAAAATCAACACGATACAGCGGAATGTCAGGCCTATAAATATCAGCAGTGTATCTGGCAGACAATGTTATGACAGACCTCTGCTACTCTGACACAGTATAACACAGCAATGGTCATCAAATCTTGACATTCAAACAAACCAATGGTATGGATACACAGGAAAGACCCTAGATGCGAAATAATGGCATAATTAATCTTTATTGTCATAGAGTAATTAAGAGCAGATTATCCCCATAAAAACGGTAAAGTTAAAGTTATACAAGTATTATGTAACATTAAATTCTTTTGCTTTCTTATTTTTCAGTGGTACTATATGAAATATTAGAGGGAAACAAAACTCTTTACCATTGGCTGGTGTGAGAGATATCTAATGAAGTCCAGCTTAAGTTGAACTAGTTGTTTGGCACATTTATTCACGTGGCCAACAGTGCAGGCCTTATTCCAGAAAATCCTATCTCCGCTGTCAGTCAATCAGTTTCAAATCCGTACCTTTCTAAAGGACACATGAAATGTTTGGTTGTTACATCTTAATACTCAGTTCTAAATGTGTCCTAACAAACAAAAGTACAGAAAAGCTTTGCAGCTTTTTTCATGGATCATAATAACCTTTATTTTACAGTTCCTTTTCATGCATCCTTTAAGGAAGATATTTTCATCTGGAGCCTTGAAGAAAAGCGAAATTACCTTTAGAACAGAGTGGAGTCTGAAAACAGTGCGTGGATCACTGGCATCAGCAATAAGAGACACGTCCATCTTGGAATCAATGCCCAGATACTGCCTGGTGACCATGTTCCTGAGGCGGATCTGCTGCTCCCAGTGTAACACGTCACCTGTTTAACCCAGTCCAATTCAAATTGGTCATTTCCTAGATAGTCAATATTCTGGGGCTAAATTTCAAGTGTTCAAGAAAGAAATACATGGGAGAATGAGGGTAAAAGTTTTAAATTAAGACTGGTAAAGAAAAGACTTCTGCACTACTATGCCATGTTGGTGAAAGGCTACAGTGGATACACTGTACTGGACCCAACAAATCTTCAGAATACTACATTTTTTTACCAACAAAATATCACTTTTGGTGCTACAACTTTCATTTTTCCAGTACATACAAACACAGGTGAAATACTATATTCTAATGCTGTTATATACCATAGTATGTTACTGTGAGTAATACCTTATTCTAAATCTAATGCTCTAGTATACCATAGTATGTTGCTGTCAGTCATTCAGTATTATAATGCCCTCATAGCTGTCATATACAGTGGTATGCTACCATAAATAACTGTCATATATAGTGGTATGTTACCATCAATAGCTGTCATATGCAGTGGTATGTTACCATCAATAGCTGTCATATACAGTGGTATGTTATCGTCAATAGCTGTCATATACACTGGTATGTTACTGTCTATAGCTGTCATATACAGTGGTATGTTACTGTCAATAGCCGTCACATGCAGTGGTATGTTACTGTCAATAGCTGTCATATACAGTATGTTACTGAAAATAGCTGTCATATACAGTGGTATGTTACCGTCAATGGCTGTCATATACAGTGGTATGTTACCGTCAATAGCTGTCATATGCAGCTTTTTGTTATCGCCAATAGCTGTCATATACAGTGGTATGTTACCGTCTATAGCTGTCATATACAGTGGTATGTTACCGTCTATAGCTGTCATATACAGTGGTATGTTAAAGTCTACAGCTGTCATATACAGTGGTATGTTACTGTCAATAGCTGTGATATACAGTGGTATGTTACCATCAATAGCTGTCACATACAGCAGTATGTTGCCATCAATAGATGTCATGTACAGTGGTATGTTATTGCAAACATCTGTCATATACAGTGGTATGTTACCGTCAATAATACTGTGCTCTGCCTCGATCTGCCAGTAGGTGATGCCAGAGGTGGAGGGTGACAGGGTCTTAGGACGGTGCTGGTCCATAACGCGCACACGGAAATGCACTGAAAACGAAACACAACCAAAAATCAACAACCGAGAACAATTCTCATTGGAATACTTTAATTGTTACAACTGAACAACTTACAACATTTGTTATTCATACTACTTTAAAATAAAAATCTGTGTTGATGATATCAGCATGGTGATGATTCAATATTCAATGCTATTATGTTCAGAGCATGATGAAGTTTGTAAATATGTATGTTCACAAAAACCATGAAAACAATTTAATCACCTTAAAATCTGTTCCCACAGCCAACATTTGACATAAGGCAAGATATGTATGAAACCCTGACAAGAATTTTCATAAAAATTTTTAAAGCTGGCAGGGTTCATTGTGGCGATGAAACCAGCATAGGCAGTGCTGTTTTGTCTGCTTGTGATAAAAATCTACTGAGTCCACGATTACACTATGAAGTGTTGTGCATTAATGTCATCATGACATACTTCTTGTGATAAAAATCTGCTGAGTCCACCATTACAGTGTAACGTGTTGTGCAATAATGTCATCATGACACACTTCATATTCAAACTGTTGATCCCTGGGAAATTCTGCGTGGCTATACACACTGGGAATAAAGACTGTCTTGCACAGCTTAACAGTTTCGTGAAATTCAAATTTGAAAATCATTATCAGCATTATTAATGACACACTTCTTGTGATAAAAATCTACTGAGTCCACGATTACACTATGAAGTGTTGTGCATTAATGCCATCATGACACACTTCTTGTTACAAAAATCTGCTGAGTCCACCATTACAGCATGAAGTGTTGTGCAATCATGCCATCATGACACACTTCATATTCATACTGTTGATCCCTGGGAAATTCAAATTTGAAAATCATTATCAGCACTATTAACATAAAAGCATCCAATTAGGTGTATTTTGCCACTGTAAAGAACTCCACAGATTAACCTCTAAATTAAACCAAAATTAATGGCATACCACCAGTCAATAGGTGTCCCCTATAGGAACTTTCTAAGAAAAGTCGTCCAAATCCTTGACACGTACAACATCTACATGTATGTCTACTACATAAACCCTCATCCAAAAGTTAAACCGTGAGTCAAATGAGATGCGTCTTCTATGTGCTTAATCACAATTAAATTTAGCCCGTCACCTTGTGTCCAAAGTAAGAAACAATACACTGATATTGAACCATTATAACTTCTAATTCCAATGGATTAATAAGAAGGTCTGTTAACTTTTAACAAAATTCAACTTTTTTTATTTGATTGGAATTTTACATCGCACTGGAAAATATTTAACTTATACGATGGCTGCCAGCATTATGACGTGCGGTATCCTGGCAGAGCCCGAGGAAGCCCACGATCATCTGCAGATTGCTGGTGGACCTTCCCACATATGGCTGGAAAGGAAGCCAGCATGAGCTTGGCTTGAACTCAGACTGAACACACTGGCAAGGGACTTCTGAGACAATGTGTCAAGCTAGCATACTATCTCTACTATCTGCCAGGTAGATTCTTCAAACAGCAACTACATGTATGATACAAACAATTACTATTAATATATTATTAATATCAGAGGAGATATGCACACTTGGCAAGTACATGTGCACTGAGTTAAAGGTTATTTTTCCTGAGAAATCTGTATTTGAGAAAGTGATCAATCTATGTGTGTTTCTCTATTAAAGTTCATATGCAATTACAGGTCAATTTTGACTGATAAGTCACAAGTGCACCCAATAAAATTATTAGAGTGGGGGTGAGGGTGGGGTGATGGCAGAAGTTACTTTCATTTTATAATGCCCCAAAACTGAATTGTATGAAATTTTAATGTATGGTCATGAGGGAAGTAACAACCTGGAAGTGCCACAAAATGAGATTTTTATAAATGCATGTTGGTTTTATCAGATTCTACAGATACCAAGCCACACCCTAGTGCTACTGTGTACACCTAGTGCCAGATAAGAAAACCTCCAGTGCAGAGTGTAAACAGTGTACCGTTTGCCAATTTTGTAAATTCTACCACTAATCAGTCAGACATTTCCCTCACAAGTATCATCACTTACCACCCATGGCAGACTTGGGGCCTAGAGGAAAAGCCATTTCATGAGCAACTTCATAAATCACACACAGGTCATCATGGTATTTCGAAGTTTCTTTTAATCTACTTCATAATTAGTGTTTTATAACTCTGCTAGATCCACCTAGAATTTTCACCAAAACACAGATATCGTTCGAAGTCATCTGAGGAAACTGAGCCTGAGCTAAACTTGATAATTACACATACGTGATGAGTATGAGTCAATCATTATAACACAGGACTCATTTATTATGAGCTCAAAGCTGATGAGTATAAGCTAATCTGAGTCATTACTACAAGCTCAGATTCAAAGTTGATGGGTATAAGCAAATCTGAGTCATTACTACAAGCTGAGATTCAAAGTTAATGGGTATAAGCTAATCTGAGTCATTACTACAACCTGAGATTTTTTAAAGTGATAAACTTCACAGAATTTCAAAGAAAAAAAAAAGCACAATAGGATTTTTAATTTCAAATTAAGGTCAGTGCCTTTCAGTTACACACCAAAATGCATGTAGCTTTTCCCTTGAATGATTTAATTCTTCAACCTTGTCGCATGTTTACTAAGTGTTTCTTCAAGCATATTCTGAAGGCATTATTGTTCTGACTGATCAAATTATACTTTTTGTGAAACCCTAAAACTGGCCAATCCAACCAATGTATTTTCGTCTCCAAAAGCAATTTAATGCACATGAATGCACATAAATCCCACTGAAAGTTGCTTTTTCATATCTGAAACATTTGAGGAATTAGGGTAATTATCCGAGAATTGGAAGCCAACTCATCAAGATCAAGATTCACGATTCAGACGTTGTAGACTGAGATGATAAACAAATACACAGGTATGCGGAAACCTACCATCTTCTGTGACCACATCATCAAATAGTCCTTCGGCAACCAAATACGCCTCAAGTTCTTTGTGGAAGAGCCTGATCACAGAGCCTCCCTGTAACACAGACAAGACAACAAACAAACAAAATCAGTGCCATTTATACAAACATTACCCACATCCAATTCTCAGGCCACTATCACAAATGTGTTTGTTGGGAATAACCTGATTGACTCCTCAAATGGAGGTACTATTCTGAAATATTTACTGGAAATTCCATTTGGTCCAACAATGAATTTTTAAGGATGGCCTCACCCATATCATAAAAACATGAAGGAATAAACAGCTATTGCAAAGTACAAGAGCTGATGAAAGGTCACACCCTGGGGATAAGACAGCAATCCAATCAGTGAGTTGTTATAGTAGAGTTGTCCCTTATCATTTACCTCTGTGCTGCATCCTTCTGATGCTGATTACCCACAAAGTCTCAGGTGAATACCACACATATCAGAGGCCAAGATCACACAGGTTTTATTAACCTTTCTGTTCTACCAAATTAAAAGTGTATGTGCACACATCTTTGATTTCTATGAAGAGGCGAATGGAATGACCATCGGTTGTCTAGTTCCTGTTCAGCAACACTGTTCTCTTCTTCACATGTTTAAATCATTAAGTGTACATGCACATGAAAAATTCAGGCGATTTATGTTATACTGCACTTCTTTTATTTGCAAAAATTTTAACTACACAATATGTTTTACGCCATATTTCAACAAAGTCACAAACTTTAGACACACCTTGAAGTCAACTTCAGAACAATCCATGAATGACCAGCTGTCCGATCTCTGACACTGGCGCTCTCCTACCTGCAATGCTAACCCTCCATGCCCCCCACTCCCCCCCCCCCCCCCGACTTTCCCACCATCACAATATCAATGGTTACTGTCTTACTTTGCCACAGGTGATTCTTTGAATGTTTTCTATGTTGTAGTTGATGCCAGAGTCTAACCCAGAAGGAGTGACGCCTAGTACCACAAGAATGGCTTGTTACTCACCCTGACAAACTTCTCCTGGTCACTGGTTTCTCTGTAGCTACCGATCAAGGTAAAACCTGATCTCTCCACACCCAAATTTAACTCAGACCTGAAAACAGGGAATATTCACAATATGTCTTCAGATCTTCAGTACCTCAAGAACTTCTGATTTTAGCATCCTTGCCAAGTGTACATTAACTCCAAGGTGACACTGACCATCAATGAAATCCCCCTGTTAATATGGGCTCTCAAAGCAATTATCTCCCTTGCCAAAAAAATCACCAGGGGGCACTCAACAGAAATTTCTAGAAAAGCTGGTCATTTAGGACAAGTAACATACATGCAATTTGTACGAATGTGGAATTAAACGCCATGACATCAATATGAGATCAGAGTATAACCTTATCCTTTCAGAAATAGCAGAGGTCAGACAAGGAAAGGATTTTTTTTTCATTCTGATTAAAAAATAAGATAATAATTTTAAGAACTTCTTATAAAGATTACCACTGCAATCCAATCAAAAACATCGGCCTTTTCGGAAATTGGGGTAGGGTTATTCCTAACAGCGATATATGTATTTTCAAAAATGGCCTGAATTGAACACTGTGACCACATAAATATTTTGTGTGCATTCACTGTCAAAGGTAATAGTTCTCTGTATTCCTTACCCTACAGTGTTGTAGTTAATCTGATAGGGAAGACTGGCATGGAAGTAATGCCCCGGGGACTTCACGCTCTCAAACACAATCTGGTCAAAGATCTGAACCTAAAGACAAAAAACATCACCACTTTACTGATCATGCGTTAAGGTTAGAAAGTAAAAGGTACATATACAGCAGAGTATAAAAAAAAAGAAATTGACTTCTTAATTATGAATAAAAAAATATAACACAAAACCTATAGAACAGCATGATGAAATCCTCACTTATTTCTTCTTCATTTTATTTCTTAGTTTTTTTTTATTCTGATTTACACTATTATTTTGTACTATCATAATGTTTGTCCAGCAAATTTTATGAAACTATTCAGTCATGCGAATCCAAATTATTTACACATGGATGGACATATTCCCCAGTTAAGCAAATAAAAGAAATAATGAAACTAACACAACAGGGTATACTTGAATTCACTAATGCATCACATCTGTTCACATGAAACTATCAAGTGGGCTGAGGACATGTAAACTTCACTCATGCTACAAGTGCATATAGGCTACAGGTTAAGTGTATGTAGTCTGCCTTAAAAACATGTTTTTTCCCCCCGCCAAAAAAGTAACAACATATTTCATGGATGAAGATTCCGATAAATAGGAATAGAATCAAGGTGGAAACAAAATATCATAGCAAAAGTTTATGAATTACACTTTTTATGACATTACATTGTATATTTTTGTGATACATTATCAAATTTTACAGAAACCTGAAATGTAATTAGGCGAACAAAACTTATTCACTTTCTTCACATAAACTGTCGCAATTTCGTCATGGGTTTTCAGAGACTCAAACTTTGTGTACCTGAATAGAGAATGCATTATCTTCAAAAAAAAAAAAGTTAAAACTGCATATGACAGACTGCTTATTCACACTGAGAGATGTCAGCACAGTGAACAAAAAAAAAAGCTGTTGTGGGGGAAGCTGAATGGTGCTGGTGCTCAAAATATCATTTCACAAGTGATTGCTATAACTGTGTGGGCACCCTGACATGACGTGAGGGGATAGTATTGTATCTTAATGTTACCTGTACGCATATAGCTGTGGCGTCGCAAGCTAGTATCATAATACATACACACATACAGTAAATAACCTCAACAATCGCCTATGGCTAACTTGCTGATTTAGTCTCACTCAGCGAATTACATCTACGAAAGGTGTTTTGAAGTTTGTTCTGGACAGTACAACGACATCCTACCTGGAAAATGTAAGTTTCATGTTTCAAAAGTAATATTCTATGGCATTTATTTGCCTCTCAAAAATTGTTTGAGGAAAGTCTGGGTCATTTATGGAATTTGTGGAATCCTTATGGGAAGACATTTTCGAATACTTCCCCCGGACCTCTTCCCCTACTCCTCTCTCCTCCACTTTGCAATTGTCATGTGTAAGCTCAAAACTGACAGGAGCTGAGTAATGTGCTCTGCCCTGACTTACAGTCTTCAGGCAAACAATGTGAGGTCTCTGACCGTCCAGTTCCCCTTTGTTGACAGCAATAAAAACAGCCCTCTCAAAACTTTCTGTAAACATGCTTTTTGTACAGAGTGACCTATTTTCCATGTTGTATTGGATTACAATTACGTGCTGTAAACTGACTAGAGCCAAGTAAATCCAGAAGAATGTCTTCATTGGAGTTCAGAAAGCTTGTGTAACTGACCACGGGTTTTTAGTTCCTTAACGTTTGCACTCCCAATTTTAATGGGCTTTAATGTCCAAAATAGATGTATATGTATTGGGAAGGAAGACAAATTCTCCCGAACTGAGCAAGTCGATAAATCTCTTGGGGAAAATTCTCAACTGGGATTTGACCCAATAAAGGAAGAAAAAACAGCCCACAAACTCCACAGGTGCCTGACCACAAAGAGCCTGAGTACGGCAGCCCATTCAAAGCACATGTGATCTCATGTCAATATGAGAGCATTATTCTACTGCCAGAGAAAACAAACACCCACAGTGCCATTGCGGAATGGAGTGCCTGTTAAATGCTCAGGTGGCGCCCCAAATTCCCCCCTCAGTTGACCATTTGTTCAGTGTTAGCCAACGAAATCTGTATAATGTAACCATAGACGGTCAGAAGTCCACTCAAATACTTGATACCCTGACCCATTTTACAAATCTACTAGTCAAATATCTCCTCACAGCACTATCCCATCACCCCCTGCCCCCTTCTCTTATATTTTTTCTGCACAAGGAAATTATATCTTACACTTTGTGCCTGCATACAACAGCCTAGCAGCTATCAGTGAAAGCCACAAAGCCTATTCAGGCATTCACAGGGCTGGTGACTGTAAAGCAGGAAATGCCTTCATGTACTACATGTACCTCGACCAAAACTGATATGGTTGATGTGATGGTCATTCATGCATTCTTCACAAAACCCAGCTAAGAAACTATTAACACACTTTAAAAATTAACTAAAATGATCTTCTGAGTATTGGCTGGGTTTTTTGGGGGGGAGGGGGGAGAGGAGATTTTTTAAAGAGATACAAATTTGCTTGGTTGACATGGTTCATCTTCATAACACACCAACTCCCAAGGCCTACACAGAATGGCTTACTTGTAGGTGATAGCAGATACAGGCAACACTTAACGGCTGAAGTATATGTACTACAATTACCAGACGCAAGTACATTAACAGACTTTCTCTCATATATCCCTGCGCAATTACAAATTCATCCCTTCCAACTTTTTGGGGTAATAAACAGTTTTTCACCTATTTTATTTGTAACAACATATTTATTTCTATTTCCCCTGGTGATAAGAACCGTTAGCTTAATTGTGTACCCACTGCACCAACTCTACTCATCCTGCAGAAATCAGAGACCAGTACAATCTGCCATATGCACTAAATGAACCACCTTTTTTCATTACGTGGTGGGTGTAGAAGCCTTCATATCGCCATTCCATCATGTTACATTACTCCTCTCTCTGCTATCTGAGAACAAACTGCACGGGATTACCACTGACTTAGTTCCATCACTCGCACGTTTTTCCACTCATGCTACCTAAAGCAAGTACGGCATGGTGAACAGGAGTCAATATTTCGGGAGCTCACAGAAAAGAACACAAGCGGAATTTTTACACGGCTCTCTACATCTATTTGCTGACATTGAAAATAGACCAAAAACCAAAATGAAAGCAAAACAACAAAAAAAAAAATGGAATATTTGTTCGACCTTATCTAAATTTGCATGATGTAGGTTATACAAGCGGGTACGCCATTAATTCTTCAGCACATCTGTATGTACTGCCAATCGTCTCATGCCATTACCCAAGCATATCTTAACATGAAAAAACTTGAAAGAAGTGAGGACATTAACTTTGTGTACACATGCACTGAATACATTCTGAAAATAAGAGATTGAAAAAAAAAAAACCTACTGAAAACGACATAAATTTCGTTCCAAAAATTTCATCTTCAGAGGCAAATAAATGTCATAAAGTATTATTTCTGGTGATCAAATTCACATTTTTCCAGCACAGTATCATCTAACTGGCCAAACAAACCTCAAAACAACTAAAACTGACAGAACTCCAAGAATCAGGAAAACTGAGGAACTTAGTCATGGACAAAATCTTAGGTCATTTAGAGTACCTGTTATTTGTATTTCTTGTTTTGTTTTTTAAATATCGCCAATGCAAAACTAGCCTCATCTATTTGACATAATCTGTCATGTATTGGTAAATTAATGATGATCACATGTATTTCACCAGTATTATATCATTACAAAAATGTTCCAAAGGAAACTGAGAATGATTTGTCTTTTGATTTATTTATTTATTTGATTGGTGTTTCACCCCGTATTTTTTGATGATACTTGGCATATTTCCACGTCTACTATATACATGTTAATTTAATGACTTTAATGGGCCTGTATTTTTTGAAGCAAATGACCTTCACGAAATTAATCGGTGTATACGTAGACGCCTCTCAGTGGGACAACTTAATGACAAGACATACATGTATAGAAAGCTCAGGTCCTTGTCCTATGATATTCTCATGGGGATCTGATGAGAATTCTGATCTTCCTTCCTTTCAGCAGCTGTATCCACACATATAATCATGTCTGACACCACGCTAGGTTTAACTCTCTCAGCTGATAACAAAGAACTGTGTTTTAATGTGCTGTGTGTGTTTTATCCTTTCATTTGTAACAGTGTATATGCAGATCCTCAAAATGTCACCAAAAAAAAATAAAGGGCACACAAAAAGATGATGTAACGATAATTCCTTCATTAATAAGACTTAATAAAGAAATATGTGAGGGACAGTACAGCGTAAGCATATTAATCCAGATTTATCTCATCTTTTCATCCAGTCTTGAAGTCAATCTTCCTTGAAATAATTCACGACCACCAGGAGAAATCATTCAGAGGTATTGTATTGCACCCAAATTTTAGCATTTTTCAAGTGACACATTTTCTTGATCATCATTGATTCATCCATGTTTTGGGGCCACTTAAGACCTGCTTGTTAAGTCTGGCTAATTTCATATCAGAGAAAATATCATTTTAATACTTTAGTGTGCTTCTGAAAGCACATTTTTACATACTTAACTCTAGATGAAATACAGTACCTTAGTGTAAAAATAGTTGTACTCGCTCAAACAGTAATATTTAGAATGTCTTAATCATCAGTCTGTGGCAAATGCTCTTGAAAATGAACATACATGATGTAGCACACCTATGACAGCTTCATAATGTGTAGTGTAATGTGTAGAACTTAGCAGAACTCACATTAGTCAGCCTTATTGAAGTTTAATGAAATCTTTCCATATCGGAATTTTCAAACAGGAAAAAAAAGTTGATCACAATGTTGTAGATGTAGATATCTCACCACTTCTCCTTCTGACTTCACTTTGTAGCGAGGCAGGATTCTAAACTGGGCATTCTTAGCATTGTATCCATGAAGGGTTACCTAGAAAACATAAACATATTTTATTACAGTTTTTAAAACTTGAATTATTACAATGTAAATTGAAATCAGCAACATGAATTCGAATTATTACCAGAAGTTGAAATAACATATATTACTAATAATAGGGATTACATGTACCTCAATAACTAGAATTACCAGCCATGGACAGTAATTATTACATTAAATTTGGAAGTACTTTTAAGAACATCAGATTGGACATTTGGCTACAGGTACGAGTTATGCACATAAGGATCACCAGATCTTGTATGTAGGCTACTACATACAACGCTATGAGTGACAAATGTATTATTTGATAAATAATGTTCCTACTAGAGGTTCCAGTGACAGATAAGAGAAGACATTTAGTGAACTTACCACAAGATTGTTTTTGTCTCGTTGACTTGTGTGGGTTGTACTCATATGAACAAATTTTCCAGTAAACATATGACGGAGCTGAAATGAATAGCATAAAATTAAGCAAAGAAACCATAAATTACGAAATTTATGTACAGTGAACTACAGTAAATGATGTAAAAACAAATCAAGTATTAATATGAACAAATCAGAGAGGATCTCTGACTGGAACTGTTTTTGTTTGGGTTTTTTTTTGGGGGGGGGGTGGTTTCACAAAATAAAAGAAGAAAAAAAAAATGATTTCAAACAAAAATAACAATACAGAAAAAAAAAAAGAAAGACTGCAAAATGACTCTGAACATCTTACCCCTGAGATGAATATGAAAGGTCAGTAAATGCACTCAAAAATTTGTTTTTAAACCTTCAAACAATCTTGCACAGCTAAGCCACTTTGAAACAGAAGCAGGTCCTACAATTGGGCTTAAATATAACATAGGACTACTTTACGTTATTTAAGTACCTGTATTTAAACAATCTAATCCACAGTCAAGTAACTGTTAACAAATTTAACTGCGACTCCACAAAATGTTGTTTTGGTTTTACTTAGTATGTAGCATAGGTGAGTTATAAAGGCAAGGTTTGTATTGAACTTTGTTAGTCGCTGACACACTTTTCCAATATGAAAAGGTGCTCCTTCAATGACTTGACTTCACACTATCACTTGGTTACGAGCTAGTCTTTGGAAGTTCCTACTGTATAGTTTACTATGTACCAGGTTTTATTAAATACTGTGCATCTATAACGACATCTTATATTGGACTGGTGCCGTTATATAACGGGATGCACAATACCTAGGTTTCATCAAGGCTAAGGCGCTGTCACTCGTCTATGTTGTTGTTGTTGTTATCATCCACTAACGACATGCGAATGCCGAAGTTATCATGTTCGATTTTCCCTGAGGCTCAAACTTCGCCTTTCGGTTATGTGCTATCATCTGCTGACTTCTTCAACGTAGGCCAATAGTTGAATTATACAGGACACTGAATAATACATCATTATTTATAAGTTTCATGATTAGATGTTTTGTTTCGGATAACCATTCGCCTTTTCCCGCCAAATGCACCATGGGTAGTGTAAACAAGTTCATATGAACTCATGAACAGGGCACGCTTTCACGACGTGCAACATGGACTGTTTCTAACAAAAAAACCGGAAGTCAAACATTACATAACTACAGAGTATTACTTTTCTTACTCAGAAGACTTTTGCTTAGGCCAAAACACTTAAGAAATTTCGTTAAATCGAGCGTAATTGTACTATCGATGGGATCGCATGCGTACATGTAGGCTTTTCTTGGAACACGTGGGTTGTTAACAAAGGAACAAACCCTTTATGATGTTCTGTGAAGAGCGGATACATCGTGCACAAGAGACGAAGCAAACGTTATCTACTTATGCGTTAACGTCGGAATTAAAGTGTTGCTGTACATGACAGCCTATGTCCGATTGGAACTTCTTACCAACTTTGTATGCAGCTGAATGTACACATTGTACATATATAGGCGTATGTATGGTGACGTGCCATTTGTATCACCATAAATGGTAATCTGCATTTAAATAGACCCGTGTCAACTTTGTGTTAACAGCTCTGCTTATAGACGCCTCTGTTACAGGATCTTCATTTAACTATATTCGAAGCGAAGTATCTCGGGTTTCTCATAACAGGGATATTTAATCAATACTGGACCTTAGGCGTCAAATTCGTCAAATTAAACATAACAAAACGATAAGTTGTAACTGCTTACGCTACAAGTAGGCCTATTCGGAAGATTGATCTTTAGCGTGTAAACAGTTAAAAATTATATAGGCCTTTACCGGTACGTGAGGATATCTTGAATTCTTCATTATCATAGCTATAAAGAAAAATTATTTTTGAAAATCTCAATTCATCTTTTCCTTCATGACACCTCACCTGGATGGTTTCTCCATATCTAACACGTTTTCCGTGTTGTCGTTTTTGCTCTGCCTCGTTATCCTTGTTTTCGGCATTTGCCGCGAGCTGTAAACAAAGACAGGGGAAAAAACATGACACAAAGGTATAGGCCTAAACAATCAGCTGTGAGCAAGGAAAGGGAAAAAAAATCCATGATATGGAGGTAATCGGTGTTTACATAAGCGCAGGCGCGTACAAGGGTGTTCACTGTTTGTCAGTCATTTCCTCAAGGGCTTTGTTGCTAGTTAAGTTTGTTCTGAAACATATGTTACTTCCTTCCACGCCTGTAATAAACTAAATCCTACACGAAATTAGTGACTCTAGTGAATCAGTGTCTGAGTTATAGACCCGGGCATATAGGACATCTTCCCCAAATGGACATATCGGCTAATGCTGTACATGCATGTCTTAAACAATGGGTGTCAATTAGGGCACGTGCTCAAGTATTCAGTGAAATGTCTTTGCATTACATGCAACACATTACTTATATTATTTTATAAGCTTAAAGCTGGAATAATTGCGAATATAAATACATATAGACATTCATTTTACGTTAATGCATTTGTCAAAATATGCAATAACATATAAATCAGTCTTCAGTAACCCCGGGAGATGGCCATATATTTCATGTATGGTGGATTACTTATTGAAATTATTGACTGTTGTCTTAATCCCAAAATGTGTATATAGGCGTATGTCAGGTTACACGCAGCGTAACCCCTCTTCAGAGAGGTATTAGCATTAATCTGTCCAAATTTGCCAGGTGCACCTGGCGTAGATATTTTTATGTATTCCGGTATATTCTATAACTGTTAATTCTGTAAGAAAAAAAAACAAAAAACTTTTTTACTCCTATGTATAGGTATATAAGCGCCAACGTCTGTATGCATATAGGAGTACTTGTTTTCTTCCAGTTATTATTACAGTCACATAATCAATCTGAACCTTCCTTCTTCTGTAGAGCTGATGACCTACATACACAGATCTAAGTTCTGACATTATCACATGTTAGTGTGTCGAATTGATGAAGTTTCTAAAACATGGAATAAACATATCTGTTACGTTGACACAATACTATATGTTTTTGAGCGATGACAGAATAGATCATATTGTTGCTACCAGCTGATATGTTATACAGGACAGACCAACAGAATGTGTCCTTTTTTTTTAATGTGACGTTATAACGTTTAGCCTGTTTTGTTTATAACATAACAATATGGCCGCTGCAGTATAACATAATTCATTTTAATATCAATCAGGAAACAGAATGCTATGTTAAATGTAACAGAAGAAGTCTTAGATTGTACATATTCCACGTGAATGTGTTTATAGATTTACATGCGGATAAAATTTACCTATGTAAGTTATTTATATATATACTTGCATGGGCGTATAACTTTCTTAGGTATAACAGACTTGCTTGAATATATCGTTACAATTTATAGGTTTTCTTCTTGCATCAAAAGTTCCTCGACATATTTACGCATGCGTATATAGGTATATAATTTTCAGGCTTAGAAGGCTTCCGTAAACACAATTAAAGACAGGTTGAGCGTATGCAAATTGTGTATATATCTACGTATAATTAAATCGTTCAGGAATTCTTTTAATAAAAAGTTAATAAATAAAAACAAAATACACTCAAGGAAATGTTTTAACAGTTCAGACGTGCGTTTATTTGATTGCGCATGAGAGATGTAAAGCAAATTAAATCATGCATGTGCTAAGAAAAAACCTCTACTCTACTATACTAAACGATCACTTGGCCGGTTATAAGGATTTTGTCTGTGACGTCATTGAGTTTCAAGGTCAGGCCATATGGGTCCATCATCTCGGACTTTTTGGTACGGCAATAAATAATATAATGACATGTATGTTTACAGGTAATTATGAATTCCAAAAAGAACCATGATTCTCGCATCATTGGTAGTAGAAACAGGTGAGTTGTTTCGTGTGTGGCGTTGATTTCGAAAGAAAAATGCACGCACGAAGATATAAATCAATGTGCATTTCAATAAATGAAACAGTGGTTATATATACACACAAATCTATAATCTTCAAAAACGGGACTTTATACCTTTGGGAAAAAATATACCTTCTCTGAGAGTTGCTTTGCAAAAATCAGGTTAAGAATTAGGTCAAGAATATAAAAAGATCGAAATTAATTTTTTTCTGAATTTAGTTTGAATTGCTCAAAACCTTTTTCCACCAGTATAACAAAAATATTAGATTCATTTGCCACATCCACTAATTTTTATCACTTGTATAAATTGAATATCCAGAATTGTAGTTGCATGATCAAGTTTGAGTTTGCACATGTATATCTCTCTTCCTAGCATAAAACAGTTTCACCCTATATTCTATTCCGCACTACAGGTATTTCAATATGGCCTGAGAAACTCGGCCCTCTATAAACAGAGTGCATTCGTGCTCTGGTGAATCTACCGCAGCGCCTTTGAAGTAATGTCCATGGAGAGCGAAGAGGGAGTAGCATCGCTCACTCCGGTGCATTCTCCGGGTGTTTGGTGTTAGCTACCCCTTTAAGTAGTCTATAGGGTATTGAATGTGAAGCAGGTGCCCTCCTACTCGGTCCATTCTGTTCAAACAGACCTGGGCTATCCCCGAATGGTCGCACTCCCAACACCCCCAATACCCTCGGGAAGACACGCAATAGCTTACAATGAGGCAGAAAGGTGGGTTTTCAATAACAACTGAGATACATTTCTATTTACTTCCCGCTACCCACTGCTTCAGTTCGGTCCGTTTTATATGCTCAGGCTAAGATTTGTTGACGGAGAAAACAGAAAAACGTGCACTGATCTATATATACCTGCTAGTGTTTTCTATACATCCTTGCATCAAAGTAGAAACAAACAATAGCTAATGAAAAGTCGACGCTTCAAGTAGACTGTTTTTGTTTTTGCTTTCTTTGTTATAGGAGCAATATGGTAACTGTGCACTTATGATGTTTTAAGGAAGATGGTAGCCATGAACTGTCGTATGTGCTTATTAGTTTCGGGATGGAACACAGTTGTCGTATGGCTAACTTGTTCAGGCTGACATTTCGTCCACATGTAAGACTTACTTATATTCGGGCCTAAATAAACATACGCCTACAGTGTACCTATAATGTAGATGTACCTTACTATCCCTTCACTAATAAAGACGTCAACAGGTTGGGATATATCCAAATGTAAAAACCTTGGTAATACACGTATATAAAGCCTTGGTCTGGTTTTCTGGTAGGTTTTTGCACTTAACATCCCAATTCTCACTAAGCTTCATGCCAAGAGGGTTTGATCAAAGTTTATGGAGTTCAAAAGACGCACTAAATTCTACAATTTATCCAACTTACCAAATGAGCTTTGGTAAGTATGCATAGAAGTAAGCCTTTGTGCACATATTCTCAATTAACTTTCATGGAAATGGGCCCTGGTTAAATATTAGGAAAAAAATTGAAAGAAATTTGCAACCCCAATCTGTTACTAGTCTGTTATATAGGCTTGCCAATTTACATTTGAACAACCGATATGTTTTAAGACGTACTCAAGAATATTTCACTTATACGACAGTGACAAGAATTACGATTAGGAGTAACCGGACTGAACCCCAGAGAAACCCACTACCATCCGCAGGTTGCTGGTAAACCTTTTCACGTACGACTAGAGAGGAAGCCTGCATGATCTGGACTTGAACACACAGCGACCTCATGGGTGAGAGGCTCCTGGGTCATTGTGCCTCACATAGCTGCAGTCTGACAACCAAACCACGCAGGCCTCTGTATCTGTTAATGTATGATAGACTGGTGTGAATAATGAGTGTATCATTCCGTATGTCTAGCAAAGGTAAATAAAGGGACTGACCTTGGATGAAGCCAGATGACCTTTCGCTCCGTCGAAGGAATCATTCTTCACCGCAGCGACCGCTTTCCGGTACTTCTTATTTAACTTATACCGGTTCTGGATACATACTTGAAAGACAACAGCTGACAAGAAAACAAATGGAAACGTTATTGACTTCTCCAATTATTTACTTCTTCGACAGAGTTGGTCCAAAAGGAAGCCTTGCTTGAGAATCCATCCATAGGTCTTATTGTGCCACTTTTGATTAACAATGTTAACTGTTATAATGATTGCGTTGAGTACAACACGTATACGTAGTTAACAGTATAATTAGATTTTGATAATATTTCTGTCATTTCATGATAGTGTCTCCAACAGTGTGTACGAAAACAGTAACGCAAATTAAAGACTGAATACTTTTTGTTTTTGGCATCGCCTTACACTTACCTGTGGGATTGGGGATGTTTGTTGGCCTGTGTCGATCTTGTTTGTGGTAAATAAATAATCCATTTGTGGTAGCACTTAAACATAAAATAAAACATTGGTCGTAATTCAGGTAGACCAAATTAATGAGATCGAGAGACTGTTTTATCATGTCACGAAGCTGGTTAATTTTAACGGGATTTCGCATCAAATGTCTTCCACCCACGAAACCCTGACTGTATAGGTATATATATAGGTTAAATAGTATTAATTATGACGTAAATCAACAGGTAAAAATGAACAAATATTAAAGTCTTCAAGAGGAAAAAGTAAAAACACGCTGCTTAAGCAATACGTGGTTTTTTATTCAGTCATTTTGCACTCCATCACGTCCTTTGAACTCTACGCACCGCACACACATACACAACACACACAAATGCTCGCCCTTCCCCAGCAAAAAAAAAACAAAAAAACAAACAAACCCCGCCCGCATTTTAATTTCCGGAAAGGTAATTCTATACCAGTCACCTAGAAATTGTAATACCATCACTGCATTTATTACCTAATTCTGCTTACTCCATGGTGATGGGGGGAGTATAAGTTGTTACTTTCACAGCATTTGCACGAACGGTTAAAATAACACACTAACTGAAGCAGACTAATAAGAGAGCTGGGTTTCATTGGCTACTTATGAACATTTGCTAACTTTATCAAATTGTCGTCGCTGCTCTGGTTTACATAATAAATTGGTACTTGATTTGGATACCGATTTTATTAATCCGTCTAGAGCATACATTGCGTCTTTTTGTCGTCACTGAAAACTGTTGACTTCTTCTCTTTGAATGAATAGGTCCTAATTTTTTTCTATTTCATATACTGTCTTAGTTCTTTGGTGGTTTGTATTATTTATTTTTGGAAGCTGGTCACGCGATTATTAACCCTGAACTCCCATTTCGGCTCACGGCTGGTGTACGGATATCGGTCAACGCCTAGGTTTGCAACATCGGTTTGCCCCATCCGGTGCTAAGCTCCAATCAGGTGTATATTATTTAATTGCACGTGAAGTATCCAGGTGGTGTAAGGCGATACGATGAGTAGGGGTAAGGTATTCGGCATCTTCCAGACAGATCTTCTGCCAACAGGCCCTAATGATGTACTGATCCTCATCACATGTTTGTACCGAATGTAGTCACGAGGAAACGCTATCTGACAAGAGCAAATGTTCTTCTACAAACCACGATTAGCTATCGGATTCTACAGCAGGTGAATGTAAGCAGAAAAGTCGTGCATTTAATCAAGAACATACACATATAATCTTTTTTTTCCCAGTCTATCATGTTCGTAGCAGGTTATACATCAAGGAGGTCTGTTTCCAGTCTATCAAATTGATGGAATATTAAATACAGGTGGTCGATTCCAGTCTAACATGTAGATAGAATACTATGTAAAGAGACCAAGGTCTGTTTCGAGGGTAAGTTGTTGATGGGAAATACTAAGGTATAATTTAGTCCATCTAATTTCTGGCAAGTTCCACACGCATATGCGCGGTCTGTCGAGAACAGATCTTATACACCTTCTGTGAAACTACATTTTTAATGTCTATGTCGCAATGTATATGTAAAATATTCTTGATTACGGCGTAAAAAATTCGTCATGTAAATAAACAAACATATATAATTTGTCATGTGTTTTTGCCTATATCTATAACACGCTTCCTTCTGTGTTGATAATCCTGATGTAATGGCATATATGTACGCTGAAATATAAAAGTGTTTACAACAATATATAAAATTTATAATTATATACCGGTACAGCCGCATCAAAGCCAGACAAGAGACATGCCCACGCATGTACTGCCTGAGCTTTAAGCAAAACGCACCTGACAACACAGACATTCCTACTGTAATTATCAGCGAGTGGGAATAAAAAAATGTCAGGTGTGCTTCAAAGCTCTTATCAACCTCTGCACTAACTCTACGAAAACCCGAATGACTTGAGACGATGGTTTGCACCGGATGGTCCACCCCCATCCTTTGGCCTAATTAAGTTTTTGTTAAACGGAGTCTTCTTCTCAACCAACCGGCAGAATTCTAAATACAGCTTTTACAGTGCACATCACACGTTATAGTATTGTATGTATCACCCTGAGAGACATATACATGTAATACATAACTTCAGTTCAGCTACTGTTGCAAGGCAGTCTCTCTCTATTGCTAGGCGCAGTGAATAGAAGTAAATGCAATTTTTTTAGGCAGAAGTAAATTAGAGGGCTTAAATGATATATATGCCCAAGTTTTGTTAGTTAACGTCGGATTTTATCCTAAGTATTACTGATCAGAAGCCCGTTTCACAAACAGTGTTTAAGTTATGTCAAACGTAATTGCCATGACGACACATATACTGTAGAGATACGTCACACCCGTTGGTGAAACATTACACCGTAAAAACGGACCCCGGTGATCGAAAAATGGTGTAATGTTCTTAAAGTTTTGAATAATTTCGATGTGCTCTATATATTTAAGGTGCTACATGCCTATTATAACGTTATTTTTTAACGAAACTTTCATTGTTACATTACTTCTCCATTTACATATTCGATATCGCAATGAAGCTGGTGTGTGATTTTTTTCTGGAGTTCTGCTGTAAGAGTAGGTCAAGACGCGTGTGAACAACTATGTTCATAAAAGAATTCCGGTAATATCCGGTCAAATGGTGCTTCACCCTTGTGGTACCATGCAAACATTTCGCCATTTACTATTTGGTCATCTTTTATGATATGGGTCCGTATATACTCACTCAAACCGAATTCAACCCATATATATCTATGATAATCTTCATAATTCCATAATTACTAAGGCTTATCCGCCCTTTGTCAGTCCAAAAATCGAGGGCTTAAGGGCATGGGGGGTCCAAGTGAAGGACAAATAAATAATGTAAGCTGTGCAAATACTGTGGTAGCATGAACCATGCCAGGGAAGTGTACAGTAATATTATAATGCATTTAAACCTAATATTTCAACAATAAAGAATGGGCATTGCGGTTCCATTTGGAAAGGAAAGATTTTGCTATAATACAGAGGTAAATGTGTACATAGCGTGAACAACTATGGCGAGACTAAGTCCTGCATGGATAATGCGAATATTGAGCTCGTTTCTGCGTATAGAAAAACTGCACGTGCTATACAAACAAAAATGATTAAAGAAAAAAACACATTTATACAACCTACATCTTAAATGAAAGAGCTATACAAATTGTGTGGAATACTATCTTTTTACATTGTTTAAAGGTTTCGTAAAAGAGACAAACTAAACGTCGTCATTTTTCACAAAATCCACAAAGTCCCGCCATGTTTTAGGCTTGTCCAATGAAAATCCTCCTTTCATCCTCTTGACTATTCATTGTGACGTCACTGTGCTTAAGGTTTTACTCCTACCATTTAATTAAAATACATTCCAGTCTCAGCTAAATATGTTCGTACATCATGATAATCGTGGATTTTATGTTCTGTTAAAGCCAATTCTAAAAAGGAAGAGTTTGAGATGCGTGGCTGTAGGTTGCCAAAATGTGTCTGAATTGCGATGTCCTGGAGGCAGAGGGAGCAACCTGTCCTTTCACAGATTGCCTCTGTCAAAGCCAGAAATCCCGGTTCCCACTCACTTGAGCTTGATGCCTGTAGGTAGAACTACTGCTCTTAGCCTCACTCCTCTGTAATTCAAACTGGTAGCCTTGTAAGCCGAGGTTACATTTACTATCATCAGAACTAGAGCTGGGGTCCCCACTGAAACCCTCCATTACGGTATTTACATGATTTTTTTTATTACCTTCAAAGACAGAAGAGCCAGTTTGCAAAGCTAAGGACGATGATGTAAGCAATCTGTTAAAATGGCGGCCTGAAAAGGGTTGTCAGCCTTGGGTGTTTAACTATGAAATACTCAAATAACAAGCACTTCCACCAGAAAATTGAGATTTTTTATTTAACTATAAGTAAAGCTCTTTCTTTTAAGGTATAGGTTGTATAAATGTGTTCTTTTCTTTAAAAGCGCCAAGCTTAAACCTACATCTACGGGACAAATCCACAGAACACTCCCATTACAAAACTATTGTCTCCACGCGTTTTAGTTTTTTGTGTTAATGCTTCTTAAAATGTATTATGCAAAGGTCAAGGTCATTCAGTCTTTCTAAACAGCCACGAGTTGTGATTCACGCCCCAAGCCTTCTCCGGGGGAGGGGGGGAGGGGATCTGGGCGAGTCCACTAAGAAAAGGACATGTTTGTTGAATCAGATCGAGGGAACTTCCAGTTGCAGGAAGAGTTGACAGGAAGCTAAGGGCCATGCACCGGGCCAGATATATGCTGGCCATAACGTTAAGTAACTTATACTGTGGTGGGAACTAGTTCATGGAAGTGGGTCACGATCAGGACAATTGGGCGGATGTCTTCTCGTTGTACATGAACATGTACTATACATTCATTATTGTGCAGTGCGCTTTCGGATAAACCAGGGCCTGCATTATTCTATCAGGATAAGAATGTCCGTTTGTCTGTAGGACCACGTAATAGAGGCCAGACTTTTCTGCATCATCTTCTCTCTTCCTGGATCGGGGATGGGGGGGGGGCGGGGAGGGGGGTAAACATTCCTGAGGTATAGCATATACATGCGTCAAGGTGTTGAGCCGAGTTGTGGCATTTTAGAGATCGCTCTTGTGCTGACGGCTTTCTTCTTAATGCCAAAATAAAAACGTCACGGCCTACATATTATATAGTCTTAATTAACTTTAACGCATTAGAAATGCAAACAGAAAAACTTCCTGGTATTTAAGGGATTTTTGCCAGTTTTAATCACCAGTTCTGCGCTTGGTGATACCTTACACCCTCGTTCAGACCATTCCACGAGGGAATGTCCCATCTGTAGATTACCTTGAAAAGTTAACTTGGAGTTTAAGAGTGATTTGAGAGAAATCTTCCCACAGATCTGACCCTTTGGCCCATTATTGCACCAAAGTTGCATTGTCGTTGGCGGCTGGTACATACAAAATGTATGCTTTGACGCCTAGGTTCATTGCATACCTGTTTTAATATGACTTGGGTATTTAGAAAAACGCACACATGCATGAATTCTGCTAACCTTGTAAGTAAGGTATTATGTGGGCAACTTATATCGGGGTTCAGTTATTGGAGCCCGTTTCAGGTCGCGTTGACCTGTAAATACAAAGTATAACGCCTACATCAAATCGGACATCCACCTTGTAACACCACGGTTCGAATGTAAAACTAGTTCTACCATCGAACAGATCTGTTCAAGAACACCCCGGAATGTCCGCCGGAAATGCTTTCAAAACGTAACCCCGTGATATAAATCCTTCACCTTAATTACAGTCTTGAATGCGGCTTTGTAACCTTGTCTAAGATAACCTTGGCTTACACAGTGAAAATCAAACCTTTAAATTCTGACATTGCCTGAAATGGGGTCATAAAAAGTTAATCATGAGGCTTGGTCAAAGAAAAGCAATCGCCAAATTGTGACGGTACTAGTATAGACAACATCCGGGTGCTTTCGGACAAAGTACTCGAATGGTGTCTCTCAACGCATCAAATTAAACAATGATGTAACGTATGTAAATCAAAAGTTACATAAACCACAATGGCTTTGTAAGTGGTTCCTTTTTACATATGCAACAGTACTAGGGGCGTGAGTTGTTACTTAAACATTTGAATGTATTAGGATACACCCGAATAGAGGTAAATT